>JAOPTO010001138.1:151136-516798 GCA_033822845.1 Tetrapedia diversipes
ATAAATACAGCAAACAGTTCGATCGGCTTCGCGCGAAAGTGGAACAGCTTTTCGCTTTTCCAGCGGGAATCAAAGAGCGAGGAGAAGAGTCAGTGTAGGCACGTAACAGGCGCGAGGGGGGGAAGAGGCGGACAAAAGAAGATTAGGGAGATGGGTGGAAGGTTAGATGTTCAGCCTTTACGACGTCTAACATGGAGGATTTAGTCGGCAATGTTACGAGAATCCTCTCTTCGATAAGAGTATTTTCGTAGGTCGTCAACCGGGGGCCATGACGTCACACGGGAAGTAATGGAATTTTTTATTTATTCCCTGCTTCAGGAAATTTTGTTTCTAACAATGTAAACACGAGGAATTCTATGAAATCTCAACCCTTGTAAAAATACCAAGGAAGAGAAGTAGGAAGTAACAAATGGTAATAACAATAATGGTAAAAATATGAAATTTTAATAACCTAATATTACCTTTAAATAACAAAAATAATAATAATGACAGTAAGTGGTTTAAATGATAAATAACAAATAATAATAATGACAGTAAGTGGTTTAAATGATAAATAACAAATAATAATAATGACAGTAAGTGGTTTAAATGATAAATAACAAATAATAATAATGACAGTAAGTGGTTTAAATGATAAATAACAAATAATAATAATGACAGTAAGTGGTTTAAATGATAAATAACAAATAATAATTAATAGGGGTAACAATTTTAAACAGAATTGGACAAAAATATAACAGCCCCAAAACTATGATAATTAAAGGGTGAGTAAAAAGTAAATTAACCAAATTCCAAAATATTAAAACAAAAAAATGTTGAAATAGTAAGAAAATAAATGTCCAAATCTCAGCAGCACGAAAACACAAATACATTATTGATAATATTTAATTAAATTAAGCATGAATATTCAAGGTAATTTAGTGTCACAAGGAGAATAGTATCGAAACTCGAGCAACCCCTATAGAATGGGTTGTGTGAAAATACGCGACGAAATGAGACGGAAGGTGATGTACACGTAGATATCACTGGCATCTGGCACAAACGGTTCATGAAAACGAGTTGAGAAACTCCTTCCACGGGACTTTCGAAGCTGTTTCCATGAGAGGGACACGCCGGCAGCCCGAGGGGGTGCGAAATGAGGGTAACGAAGCCTGTAACCGAATTTCAAATCGGTCGCCCCGCGACAATCCTTCCGCAGTGCCCGGGGAATCCCATTCTATGGGAGCAGCTCGACAGATTATCATTGAACAGGCACCGTGTCCTGGCAAGAAACGACACTGATTGCCTGCAATTTCGTGCCCCGCGATTGGATCACGACGAACAGCTGCGAAGCTGTGATCGTTAACTCAAGTTTCGTTCCAGAAATACATATGTCAAGTTTGGAATTTAACATGATATCGTATTAGACAATTTTCCTTTTCCAAAATTAAAAATATGACAGTTTTATTTCAGAAATATATTTATATATATGTCAAATTTAGAATTTAACACGATATTATATTAGACAATATTCCTTTTCTATAATTAAAAATATGACAATTTTATTTCAGAAATATATTTATATATATATGTTAAATTTGGAATTGGACATGATATCATATTAAACAATTTTCTTTTTTTAAAATTAAACAGACCGAAATAAATTTTTGCGATAGTAAAATTGAAAATAACTTAAAAGTGCAATTTTAATTTGAAAATAAAATTTCTTTGAGATAATTATTTTCTTTTTTTTATATACTTTTGATGAACAAATTTTGCACTTTGTTCGATATTTCCTATCATTCTAGGAGGGACGAAGTATTTTTTTGTGCGCCAACAGCGTAAACTCATTTCACGCGAATATTCGTATCTCGTTATTTATCATACGACGTTCAATTATAAATCTTTATTACACAGTTGCCGCTCACGAGTTATGTACACGGGGAACCTGCAGGTGATACGGAGATGCAGCCAACAAATTTATAGCCCTTTAACTGGCGCAGCGGCGTCGTTTCAAAAACGCATTTGCACCATCTGCTGCAACAACGCACGGATTCTTTTCGAAATACGGGGAAAACGAGCCCCGTCGACATTCATGAAACTCAACGTCGAACACTTCGAAGCACATCTCTGCGGCCTGTATTTATTTCACCGTTTCAAACCATCAAATAATAACTAAAAGAATTAAAAAAATTTTTTTTTCAATTCCTTCCTACGCACGGTACAGGGTGATTTTGTGCGTAAAAATAAACCAAAAATGTAGAATAAAATTTTTCGCTAAACAGCACGGAACTGGAGATAATCGAATTTAAAGTTTCGTGGGTGCATGCCGCAATATTTTAACGTTTTAATTTTTTAAAAGCTCCTGTAATTATCCCATTTACTCGCATCTTTTACGCGAACTACCTCTTTAACATAATTCTACGAATAAGAAATTCTGGGGGCCAAAAAAAATCAAGCACGCCCATCCCACGAAACTTTAAACTCAATTATCTAAGAAACGAAGCGTCCTACCCGAAAATTCTATTCCACATTTTCGCTCTATTTTTGCGCGTAGATTCATTTTCCTCCCTCAGACTCCGCGTGTACTCAAGTTCAGAACGCGGTAAATCTGGCCGGGAAGGTAGGGTTGCCACGATAAGCGGATTAAAACGAGGCTTAACAAAAGTGGCTCGACGTCCTCGAGAAACGTTGGTTCGAGGCAGCGATGGAATTAGGGGTCCGTTAACGGCAGTCAAACGAGCCTCAAACGCTTTGGGAAGTGTTTGGCCGCGAGTGTTCTCGTTCGCGCCAGCTTCGAAACCCTTTCCAACGCGAGCCTGACGTGACGGCAGACGCAAAGCGTGTAACGGACGCAGGGAGAGGGGGAACAAAGCGGAATTCGAGCGGGGAAACGGCGCTTTTAATAATCAAGCGCAAGTGTTTCGGGTGGGTAACACAAGCGGCTACGATAAAAGTTGCTCGAGCGCGCGGCAGTTAATTACGCGGACCGGCACAAGTGGAGAACAAATTGCAGTAGTTGAGGCGCCGCGCGCCCGGTCGAGCATTTCCATTTAATTAATGTAATGGAACCGGTGACGAGCAACAATTAGTCTTTTAATAAACTTCGGAAATTAACCCCGTTCGACACTCCACGGGCGAAAAGAGGGAACGGGAGGCGGGGCGAACTTCCGGTTTTTCCGCGGCCGACGCGCATTATTCTCGGTTAATTAGCGATCACCGCTGGAATATCGAGCAATCTGTTAGACTGCTTTATGCACGATTCTCTTTCGTTGTTGAGGTTTTATTCGCTGACGGTTTCCTTTTTGATCGCTGAACCGCGGGTGTTTGTTTAAACGCACAGTTTCACGGAGAAACAATACCTATTCGATATATGTGACCTTTGAAATCACGGTTGAATCGAAGGTGTAATGATATCTTCGTGTAAAACTGAATCGAAAATGTGGAATGAATTTTTCTCGTATAAGGCTTCGTTTCCGAGAAAATCGAATTTAAATATTCGTTGGGTGGGGGTACCATTTGGCCGATAAAAGATTTTGCCCTATTTTTCGTTCAATCACACTTGCACCATCTTTCTATCGCCCCTTGGACAATTTTAATATTCAATTTTTTCAAAAAGCACCAAATTCTTCCAAACAATGACCGCCAAAGCCCACCCCCAGCCCTCGAAACTTCAAATCCCGTTTCCTCACAAACGGGACGACATTTCGAAAAATTTCACTGCATATTTTCCGTGTATTTTTGCCCGTAGAATCGCAATCCATCGCCGTTTCACCTCAATTTTCAAGACACGTGGCTCGTACACACGCTCGACGCAGCTCCGCGTGCTGTAAATGCTCGAGAGCGAGCACGCTTGAAAATGTCCGGCAAACAATGCGCCGCAAATATCGGCGGAACGTCGAGCAGACGTATTTGCAGTGTGCAAACGACGGATATCGAGCCGATACACCACCCAGACTGAGTAATCGGCAAATACTTCCGGTGAACGGCCACAGCATGGCGCATTTATAATTTCGCCGAATAATCGGGTCGTCGCGTGCCACGTGATACGGTTAACCCTTTGACTGTCATGCCGAAATCGCAAGTTTCGCTCAAAAAGCCACGAGAGTACATCGCTAGATGCAATATTTCATAGAAATTAATCTTTTATTTTCGAGGTTCTAATAAAAATTTTTAATCGTTCAATGGGGCATTTTTTACTTCAAAATATCCTCTAATTAATGGTAACGTTTAAAATGCACTAACCATTAATTTTTATTTAACTCTTACAATTGTAAGCAATTGAAGCGCTCCGGTCACAAATGATAACCACGGCGGTCAAAAGAAAGACCGTGGCCGGTCATATATGAAAATTTTTAATTGTTCAATGGAGTACTTTATATTTCAAGGTATCCTCTAATTAGTGATAACATTCAATTTTTATTTAACTCTTACAATTGTAAGCAATTGAAGCGCTCCGGTCACAAATGATGACCACGGCGGTCAAAAGAAAGACCGTGGTCGGTCATATATGAAAATTTTTAATTGTTCAATAGGGTACTTTGTACTTCAAAGTATTCTCTAATTAGTGGTAATATTGAATTTTTATTCAATTCTTACGATTGTAAGCAGTTGCAGCGCTCCGGTCACAGATGATAACCGTGGCGGTCACAGAAGAAATCGTAGACGGTCAAATATGACCAACGTGGCGGTCAAAGTGTTAATCAGTACCAGAGCCACGATTTCGTAATATCAATCGGTCGCCTCAAACATTGGCTCGCTTAATCGACGAACAAAACAGGATCACCAAGTATCCGAGCCGACAGCCAGTGAACGGTTCAACGACCATCGATCCACTTTTTTTTTCTTTTCCGCAGTTTTTCTCTTCTTTTTTGGGGGGGGGGGAGGGGGAAAGGGATAGCTGTTGTTTTATTTACACTTCGTATTACCGTGCAGCGGTTCGACATCCGTATTCCGCTTGGAAGTGCACCTCGAGCGATTATGCGCGATTGCGGAACACTTGCTCGAGCGGGAACGCTTCGTTTCGCGAGCGTATACCGGGTGACTCGAAAAAAAACTCCTCTTTAACTTTTACAAACATTATTCGATTCACTTGAAATTTTGTAAACATGATAATAATAATTTATAATTTTGTTACAGACAGAAACTGATTTGATTTTAAACACAGGGTGGTCGGATAATTTTTTAATAATTCTATGTTACATATGTATCTACATGGACGTCGTAGAGGGGGCCTGGAACACGGAAACGTTTGATAATGTAGAGATAACGCGATGATATGCATTAAACACGGTGCATTAATAGGTTATGTGATATTATACGGGGGAAACGTCAACCAGCAAATTTCCGAGCAAACTTCGCGATAGTTTCCAATTCCGTGTGCCCGATTTTGCGTTTAATAGCGCCTGTATCATTCGCCGGTTTAACGTTTTGAGCGGTATAAGCTTGCAACTGTAAATGGATATTGGAATCATGAAAACGCATTAAAGGTAGATTCCGTTCAATCCGACCCTTTATGCCCACCGAATGTTTTCCCATTGAAATTCAAATATCGTGCGGACAGAATTCGACGTTAGGAGACACCCTTTATCAAAGCGATCGAATTTTATTTCGAATCTAATTAAACTTCCCCAGCGTTACTGGATCGGACTGGAGAAACACCCAAATGTCCAACATATCGAAATGTTTTGAAAAACTTCCTGAAATTAGGAGAATCATCATGAGACATACACTAATTCAAAATCGCTTCGTTCTTGCAACCTTTGGCGCTGGTAATAAAATATGCACGACGAGAAACGCTGTGCATATAAACAAAACAATATAGAATACTATGCTAAACGCAAGATACGAAAAATGCGAAAACCTTCAGTTTAAAATTGACATGAGTAAAGGTATATTTAATGGGAAGATCTCCCAATTTTTTCCTTGACAAAGCAGTGCCATTGATTTTATTTACTTTCGTTATCAGTTGGTCCTAAGCTGATGTTGAATTTATTAAAAATTGTATTTTGGAAAATTTATGAACGGTACCAGTTCAAGACTAACTAATAACAAAAGCAAATAAAATCAATTGCAGCGTTCTGTTGAGGACAAAATGGGAGATCTCCCCGTTCGGTTGGCTAGGTGTTAAAAAACAAACGAAATGTTTCGTGAATTAAAGATCTCTGGCCGCGGAACACGGATACCTTTTCTTGGCGCAAGTCCGTTTATTAATTCCAACAAAAAGGTCAGAAATTACGATTACGAGGGCAGCGCAAAAACACACGGGAGCCCATTACCGTCGAACGTTGTGCAGGTTTTAGTAGGGAGTACGAGACAGAAATGAAGGCCAGCGTGAAATTTCGACAGCGGCCACGTGAACGGCGTTATTAATTAGCCGGCATCGAATATTATGTTTTGCGTGTTACGTGCTTCCTGCGCGGCGTTTCAGCGGCCGCCGTCAGCGCCGTTTATGGGCTTCCCCTGTGAGGCGCTTATTAAAATCCTACGCCTGGCTTGATGGCGTCGCCCGACGCGTCGCGTCGAGTCGTTGTGATCATGCGACATGTGCTCGTTGCCGCATAAATATGAAAGTGCTCGTGCCGCTGTTTACTCGTGTGCATATAATCGTTTCGCGACCGACGTCTGCTGCACGCTTTATGACAAAACACAACTTTGCTCGATGAATTTTTATATATTTTCTTTTTTAACTGGACTGTACTCTTTAAGAACACTATAATTTATGAGAATTTTTAAGTTTGATTCGTAAGTTCATGCCAGTCATAGATAACCACTAGGGTGATACTAGTAGGTTAATTGTCAGGAATCAATGACCACCATAGTGATACTAGTGCACGAAGTACTAAGAATAAGTGACCACCATGGTAATACTTAATCAAGCACCAAGAACTAGTGACCACTATAAGGATACTAGTATGCGAGGTACTAAGAATCAGTGACCACTATAGTGATACTAGTACACAAAGTACTAGGAATCAGTGACCACTATTACAATACTAAATCGAGCACCAAGAACTAATGACCACTAAAAGGATACTAGTACGCGAGGTACTAGGAACCAGTGACCACTATAAGGATACTAGTACACGAGGTACTTAGAATCAGATACCACTATAGTGATACTAGTATATGAAGTACCAGGAATCAGTTACCACCATGGCAATACTTAATTGAGCACCAAGAACTAGTGACCACTACAAGGATATTAGTATGCGAGGTACTACGAATCGGTGATCACCACGATAATACTTAATCGAGCAACATGAAATAGTGGTAGCAGTATGTGAAGTACCAGAAGCTGATGACCACGGTAGAGATACTAGTATGCGAAGTACTAGGAATCAGTGACCACCGTGGCAATATTTAATCGAGCACCAAGATCTAGGGACTACTATAGTGATACTAGTGCACGAAGTACTAGAACTCAGTGACCATTAGAGTGATACTAGTATACGAAATACTAGGAATCAGTGGCCACTACAAGGATACTAGTACACAAAGTACTAAGAATCAGTGGCCACTATAGTGATACTAGTACACGAAGTACTAGAAATCAGTGGTCATCATGCCAATACTTAATAAAGTACTGGGAACCAGTGGCCACTAAGATAATACTAGCACAAGAAGTGCCAAAAATCAGTGACCACCATGGTGATACTAGCACACTGAGTGCCAGGAATCGATGACCACCACGAAGACCCTGGCGCATGGCACACCAGAATCAGTGACCACCATAACACTACCACGTGTTAATAAATAATTCGATACGAGTGCAATAACATTGGTCACAACGTGGTCACCTTTAACACGACTTCTAGCCGAGAATCCGAGGAAATATCCGATGGATATTTATTACGACTCCCATTATCGGAATCCAAACGTTTCCACCACAGATAATATTTACGGCGGTGCTTCCATCGATGCCCTGTCGGAAATGTGCAATAATTCTCTGAAAATTAACGTATCGCCCATCGTGTTGCATGCACGCGTAAACTATTCCCGGGCAAACCATGTTTTTCGATAATACACAGTCTGCTGAGCGCAGCTGTGAGTACTTCGGGATTCATGTCCATTAAGGACGAACGGGAAAATAATCTCGCGTTGCCTGCGTTCTCCGCCATGGAAACCGAATCCCGCAACTGTCCTGGTCGATACGCCTTCGTTGCCTTATTGCGGATTCGATAATTAATGAACCCAGTTAATTTCGTTCATTGGGTGAGAATATAATGACCAATCAATATGCGCGCAAATATCTTCCACGCCAATTAGGTATGCTGCGAAATAGAGGACAACATTGCTGGTATCATCACATATATGAACCCTCTGTGAGGTGATACTAGAATCTCAATGTACTCAGAAGTAGATAAGAAATATTGAAAATATTTTAAATGTGACCCTTCATGTAACTTGAGCATCGCAATTAATCTTGGAGCTATTGAAATCGATGACTAAAGTGATGTTAATATCAAATCGAATATTAGAAATAAGTAACTGCCATAGTGCTACTAGTAAGTTAAGTACAAGGAATCAGTGACCACCATAGCGTTGGTAACAAGTGGTGAATACCAGGAATGAGTGACCACCATGGTGTCACTAGCAAATGGTCAGTATTAGGAACCAATGACCACCATAGTGCTACTAGTAAACTGAGTACTAGGAATCAGTGGCCACTATAGTGCTACTAGCAAACTGAGTCCTAGGGACCAGTGACCACCATAGTGCAACTAGCAAACTGAGTACTAGGAATCAGTGGCCACCATGGTGTCACTAGCAAACTGAGTACTAGGAATCAGTGGCCACCATGGTGTCACTAATAAATGGTCAGTATCAAGTAAGTAACTAGTAAACTGAGTACTAGGAATCAGTGACCACCATAATGCTACTAGCAAACTGAGTACTATGAATCAGTGGCCACCATAGTGCTACTAGCAAACTAAATACTAGGAACCAGTGACCACCATAGCGATAGCAGCAAACTGAGAGCTAAGAATCGATGACCACCATAGTGCTAGTAGCAAACTGAGTACTAAGAACCAGTGACAACCATAGCGATACCAGCAAACTGAGTACTAGGAATTAGTGGCCACCATAGTGCTACTAGCAAACTGAGTACTAGAAATCAGTGGCCACTATAGTGCTACTAGCAAATTGAGTACTAGGGACCAGTGACCACCATAGCGATACCAGCAAACTGAGAGCTAAGAATCGATGACCACCATAGTGCTACTAGCAAACTGAGTACTAGGAATCAGTGGCCACCATAGTGCTACTAGCAAACTGAGTACTAGAAATCAGTGGCCACTATAGTGCTACTAGAAAATTGAGTACTAGGGACCAGTGAACACCATAGCGATACCAGCAAGCTGAGTAATGGGAAACAGTGATCGTCATAGTGATATTTGCGACTAGAATACAGGAAATCAGTGATCATTGCAATTAACATAGAATCAATGATCACCACACACCAATATGTTAAATAACAAACTAATTCACATCGTCATACATACAACAAAATAACCAGCAATCCTCTAACGTTAAATTAATATATATGACACGAGTGGCAGAGTCTCCTGTGTATCACAGGTCAAAGTGTAATTATTAACATTACCGTGCAATGCGCGACGATTTGTGTTGCAAATCATATTCCGCTATTATTTGCAGTTTAATGAATCCATAATCGCTCGCAGCACAAAACAGAGCGCACTGCGTTATACTGTTCACTAATTTCCGTACTCCCACGAAATCGCTATAAAATATCGATTCCAAAAATTGAGGTTAAAAAATGATGGGAAACACCAATCACGAAATTACTGATTTCTGTTAATTATAATTAATACGCAGAGAATCGGAGGATTTTAATTCAAACGGTTCGGCGTTAATTAACCGTTATTAAACTTATTCCCAGAGAAAACGGTACAAAGCAATGAAACACGTATTATTATCTGTATTGATGTAATTGTTTGGTATAACGAGCGATTCATGCGCGATGTGCAATGAAAAAATACAATATGTAACTAGAAACGGTATATTTTTCAATTAGCCTTTGTGACAGAATTCGTTCCATTCGTATTATTTATAACCATTGCTTTATAATTTTATCACCGCAAAATGGTACTTTGCACCATTATTTTATTATTCCATTAAAAACTAAGTAAACGTTAGACATAACAAAAATACAGCACTTCAAAATTTTATCAAAAACGAACCACTATTTTATTAGTCGGGTTGCAAACACAGGTTTCAAATAAAATGGTAAAAAAATGGTAAAATCTAAAGTAGTATTCTCTCTAAAAAAAAAAAGATTAATTCATCGAGATTAAACCAATTCTGTCCAATTTGAAGGGCTTTGAAAATTGTGAAATAAAGAAAATTTTATTTTCATCCGAAAAAAAAGAGAAAAAAGAAAATGGTAACAGAGATACGTCAGAAGTACCCATTTAATTTCCTCACCCTTCAGAGTTACGAATGGAAAAAGTCTGCCCAGAATTGCACGGGAGGGTAGCCATAACGCGTAGGGGTGCGTACGAGCTTCCGGTTGCGTAGCAGAATTAGCAGAAGTTAATTTGCAGGAAGGAAAAATCGCCCCCGATCCAAGCCGATGTGCCGTGTAACCGTTTCGCAGGAGAATTTTGTACCTGTCAAAGCCATTCCCCCGAGTAGTCTGTCAACTTTGCGTTTTATCGATTGCCACGACAGGGCATTATTCCCTCATGAATCCGGACGCGTGCCTGCGCGCACCAGAGGGGACATTTTGCGAACTTTCAGCTCGGTGAAAAACGACGGAACTTTTGAATTATACGTACAATAAATGGTAACTGGTGATTTGTAACGAGTTCATTGGTTAAACGTGTGATAAGCGTACCATATTTATAATATGTTCGATGTAATGATTCGTGTAACGATTGAACGTTAGCATCGAAGCACTCCAGGGGCCATTTTTTTTGTACGAAAAATGTCAGGGACATTTGAAGGTCGAAAAAGTAATTTTTTTGGATGAATATGTTTTGTGCAGTGTGTTTTTTGGTTTATGGAAAGTATAATAATTTTTTCATTTAGAATCTTGTCAAAGTGCCAAAAAATGGTAATTGGTAAGAAAAATAAGTAGGTGAAATTTCAAGGGGAAATTCGATTATTTTTACGTTGAATGTACTTCACTGATGTACACGGTTGTTCTGGAATTTCACAAATAAATTCTTAAACGTGCGCACGGTTCTCGGGAGTACGTAACGCGAAAACTGGTCTACACTTTGTTACAGCCTCCTGAGACCTACCACCGGCGCAACGCAATAAACTGTGATTCCAGCCGGGGACCTTACCATCCCAGAACGAGGTGGAACAGATTTTTTAGACCACTAGCCTACCAACTCTCCAACTCTCAGCGAAAACCTAGTTAAACGCTAACTACCCCGAATTTTTAATACCAAAATAGTATGAGTGAAAATTAAGGTACTTGAAGACCTTTCTAAAAAAAAGAGGGATAACTTTCATTTATTCAGACCTTTGCACAAGCCTTAAAAGACCTCAACAAAACATATTAAAATTAATTTCAAAGCATCCCCATTTCATTCACTGTGAAACCGAAGGAATTAAATTTTCAGGTAACCCAAAACTAACTTTAAAGGTAGCATCCTGACCTAATAAAAAGTTCCTCTCCATTAAGCTGATACAGCCATAGAACCAGTTACCGTAACACACATCCAAAAGCAATCCCAAACGAGCGGCCAAATTCCACACACACACACGTGCACGTTCGACAGTACTTCCGGTGCGAGAAGGTTTCTGCACAAAGCAACAGCATCTGCATGTGCACTCGTTCGCGTGGAAATGGTAAATTGTACAAAGAAGAGCCGAATGCACCCTGTCTAGCCTGCAGGGGCCACCATACTAATGATCGAACCTACACACCCCCCCCCCCCTCCTCCACGGTGCTAGTGTTCATCAGCGTTAAGGGTGAAAGCGATTACTTCTGACGTTCGACTCTATTCAGCCGACCAATTCGTTGATTCCATCCCTATCGGGGCTTCCACTTGAGCAAAACTCGGGCTGCCGCAACGAAAAGAGCAGCGACCCCTTTCACCACGCTCGTTTCACCCCAATTCACCCTAGTCGAGCGTCGCCTCGCCCATGACCGCCCTTGCCAGCCTCCTTTCTCCGCTCAAACGACCAAGGTTCTACTTTGGGGCTGTTCTTTATTCGGTGGAAACAGCGAATCTTGAAATTACCGCCTTAGAATCGGTGCAGGCTTATCTCGCAGTGGGGAAGGTTAGATTATTGTTTTGAGGGATGACAATTGCTGCATACTTAAGAGTGTAGGGATTTTTGAGGGTTCAGGATGAACAGTGGTGTTCTTCAAGGGATTCTTCAGTTCTGTTTGAGGGGTTGATTGAGTTTACCATTAAGTCACCAGGTGTAGATTAATAAATGTTAGGTTACAATTAGCTTAGGGACACTGAGCCCTGATAAGGTTACTTTTGAGATTAGTATTCATTTCTAAGGATTGGTATTCAATTCTAAGAGAATAATCTTTCTGAAGAGCTAACTTATCCCAAAAATGACACTTTGGTTTCTGAGTGGCAGGTAGCTTTTCTTTGGTTTTCGCACCCCCTCCTTTACAATATTCTACCTTCCTTTACAATATTCCACAGTTCTCCCTAACTGTTTCAATCAAAACAAGCACAAATAACGCTTAAAAACGGTCATTTATAGGATTCACTCCACCTCTGCTACTAAACGTCCTACCGTTCTCTTTACGCACTAGCTCGCACGCACGCCGTCGGTAACCCAGAGTCCCCATTATCCACTCAACAATCAGAGCCCGGCCTAACGAGCCGCCATTGTTTACGCTTACCATCGAAGACTGCGGATCCCGCTCTTAAAAGCTGAGACTCAAAGCGGCGCCGTGCACGCCCTTTCGCCGCGCCCTCTCGGTGAGACCGCCTGCGGGGGTGAGGGCCGAGGAGGGGGGCGAGGGGGGCGTACGTGGTGCAGCAGGGTGCGCGTTTCACGGTGAAAAGTAATTTAGATACTCGTGAGCCGGGCATTCAGCCGGAAAATTGCTCTGCGGTTGCGTGCGAGAGAGGGAGCCAGCGTGGAGCGTTTAAGGTCACGTGGCTGGCTCGTTTCGCGGACTCTACTTAATCCGTTCTTTGTTGCGGGATTAAAGGGTTGGAGTTATGGGCCCTTCGAGGAGCCGCTCTAGAGAGAATCGTATCTTCCGCGGAGCTTTTTCCAGCTTTCAAATCGACAGTCGGCCACTTAGAGGGGCACGAAGAGGTCTCGTTGGGCAGGAACCGGGGCTGGATAAAAATGGGTGTCTGAAACGGGTACAGCCCGTGGCAAAAGTATTCGGTTAACGTGAAAAGCGCGTTCTCGTCATGGAAATTTCGATTTTTAATTGAAGATACGATTTTAACGATCAGCTAGTGTTTGTTTAAAATAAAAGGCATACAGATCACGGTAAAAATGGTGTAAGAAATATATTATTATATATATATTTTTGTATATTAATATAATAATAATAATAATAATATTCTACGAACTTTACGATAAATTTTCAATATTATAAAATATTACAAATAACGAATCTATTAGCGAATATTAATATTGACGATACTATAAAATTTCGAACGTTAATTATTAGACAGCAGATTCTTATGCAAATTTAAATTAGATATAGCCATCTATTTCGCTGTACAAATAAAAGTTATAAAATTGCAATCTGCTTTCGATGTTTCGTATACTTTTACATACCACCCCCGTTCTGTGCATTTTTACTCGTTTCAGTTTCCCATAAATACGCGGAAAAATCCGCGGTCCGTTAATCGGGTACGGGACGGGTAAAGTGATCGCGCTCATGTGAACTTGCTTCGATGACAGCCCTTGAAATCCATCAAAACGGAACGCGAGACCGTCGTTTGTAAAATGCAAATTTTCCATGATTGCTTGCGATTAACTTAATTAATCCGTCGCGTCGGTCAGGTAGCCGAATCGGATTTTGTTCCCCCGTGTATCCTCTGTAAACACCGTGATATATATCGGCCGTGTCCCGGAAGATCGATATTTCGATCGGGACCGAGAAAATTTGCAAGAATAATCCCGACCAGAGTGAAGGGTTTACAGAAATGATAACGTTTTATATTTCGCGTGTCAGAGACGGTTTCAGCTTCAGATTTTTCACCACTCTATCTGGCTGCTGTCATAAAAATTGAACAACTGTCGCACGAAAAAATTCCCTAGATTCGATCGATAATAACAGGTTCAACGATAAATTGGATTTTTATAAATACAACCAAAAAGATGGGAGATAATTAAAAAGTCGATTCAGAGGCTAAATATAACGACGTTCACTTTACTCTAGGTATTTATTAGATATTCCCCTAGTGGTTTCAGCACAAATTTAAATTCCCTATACACGCATAAGCACCTAACCATTGTCGATAACGTTAAGGACTGAGATTGGAAATGCATTTATGTGCTGTGCTACTCGATGAATAATAATAACAGCTTCGATGGCCTATTTTTTGTCCACCAGAGAGAAAAAGGGAGTGTACCAGCCAGAAAACCGGAAATGCTGGTCGATAAGCTTCGCGAGGCGCTTCGAGCTCGCGGGAGCTTTTCGTCATCTCGTCGGTTATTACCCGATAAGCTTCGATAAGTTTCAGGATCGATTTTCGAACGTCAGCCTGGCGGACAAGGCCGCGTGGCAAGCGGGACGACAGCGAATTTTCCTGCCTTTCTCCGTCTCCCCCCTCCTCTTTTTCACCGGCGTTGATCTAGTTAGAGGGGCTCGCGATATCCGGCCTGTCGATTCGATCACGATCAATAACACCGCCCGTGACGGACGGTCGGCTGCGTTTCCGGTCGATTTGGGTTCCATCGTGGTCTGGTCTCAGCCATGAAAGCACTACTGTGTGGAGTATCGAGCTTTAACCCTTTTGGGCCTAGCTTTACAGCACGCGCAAATACTGCACCTGAATCTTTCGATCGCTTGTGCATGCTACTATTCTTTGCACAGCTCTTGAGCTTTTGCGCGTGTGTAAAAAGCTCGAACTTTTGAGCTTGCAAAGCTTTTCAGTGTACAATTTTGCACAGCTTGCAGGGATCCTGGAATTTCGATTTTATAAAAAGCTCAGGTCTTTGTGCTTGCAAGGCTTTTCAGGGTATAATTTTACATAGATTGAAGAAACCATGAAATTTCGAATTCATAAAAAGCTCCGGCTTTTGAGCTTGCAAAGCTTTTCAGTGTACAACTTTTGCATAGATTGCAGAAACCATGAAATTTCGAATTTGTAAAAAGCTCAGGATTTTGTGTTTGCAAAAGTGTTACAGTGTACAACTTTGCAACAGATTGTGGGGACCCTGAAATTTCGCATTTCTGAAAAGCTCAGGCTTTTGAGCTTGCAAAGCTTTTTAATGTACAACTTTTGCACAGATTGAAGGGACCCTGAAATTTCGAATTTGCAGTAAGCTCAGGCTTCTGAGCTTGCAAAGCTTATCAGTGTACAACTTTTGCACAGATTGAAGGGACCCTGAAATTTCGAATTTGCAGTAAGCTCAGGCTTGTGAGCTTGCGAAGCTTTTCAGTGTACAACTTTTGCATAGATTGCAGAAACCATGAAATTTCGAATTTGTAAAAAGCTCCGGCTTTTGTGCTTGCAAAAGTTTTAGTGTGCAAGCTTGTAGAGCTTGCAGAGCTTTGAAGGACAAGGAATCAAATTGAATCAATATTCCTCCTTATTTAAGATACGAAGACGCTGCCCTCTACAGCGATGCAATTTAAGCAAGAACAATTGCTGCAATATAGCTCAGTGAAATTAATTCTGGAGATTACTCAGGAGTCGGTTACAACGGTGCCCCATTGTCCGGATTTCGAGGTGTTCTAAGCGCCATTTTGCAAATGTCCAAAATTGCGTTCAACTATTACGTTTCAACATAACCTAAGATTCAATCACGTCAGAGATAAATTTCATTCGATCTGCATCCCTCCAATAATTTCCATCCCTTTCCAATTTTCCGCACCCTTAAACAATTTTTAATATTTAAATAACCTCGACGGGGACCACTAAATTCCCTATAATTCCCTAAACAGGTACACTCGACATGGTCGTACGTACGAAAACGCGGAGACTCGTGAAATTACAATCGTTTGTCGATACGATCCTAATTCCAATTGTTCAGACGCGAAAACCTATAATCCTGAAATGAACACAGACACCATGGTCGTCGTCTAATTTTCTCGTCGGTTGTTTGCCCCCCTGTCCACACGCAGACAGGGGTTGTCGAGGGAGAAGAGAAAGGAGGCGAGTGAAAAAAAAAAGCAGAACGTTTCGACAATTCAGTACATTTCCAATACACCTTCGAATAAAGACCAATACGCAACGGTATTGTCCATGGAAAACCGGCTGAACTCATGGCGGACAACAATGAGTCGCGTTGCCGCTTTCGCGCGACGTTGCCAATGTTGCCACGCACCGACCGCGGTACTTTTTGTAAAAAAAAAAGGGGGAAAAATAAAAAGCTGAATGCAAAACTTTTCCTTTCATTATCGAGCCTCGATCGGTAAAAAGGTTTTAAGAAAAAAAACATCTAGGACCTATTCACATTATGCAAATTAAAAAAATAAATAAATGCACTATTATAATTGTAATCATTTATAGTTCTGTTCATTTGCCAGAGAAGAACTTATTGTAAATTACAATATTATAGTTTGAATTGCGAACTAAACGATAATTGGCTTCGAAACGAACGAGAAGTTGAGAACCACTGGGAGCAGCACATTTTTGGACAGGCTTCGTTCTTACGGAACGACGATGACGGGAAGTCAGGTCCTCCGAGGAGCCATCGATCCCCGGGATCGATAGACAGTAACTTTGGCTTCTGACGTTAAATTCCAGACGGACAGACCCCATTGGACTCGGTACATACTCGCGTATCTACGTACATGCACGCTCCAGCAGCCTCGATGGCCCCCTGTGCTCGAAGCACATAGCCGTGTGTGTCCGAAGATATGTACGGCCGCACTCCAAGGTCCTTGTCCCTAGCCGTCGGTACATAACTGTGTAAACGGTTAATAGACGCGATTCGCGGAAGCGAGATTACCGACCGAGTTCAGGGGCCATCGTTTTGTCACTAGCATCCGATCGCAGCCATTGTGACCGTTGTCGTGTTTTGGTGTAACGAAATTCAATAAAAAGTATTCATTAAAAGCGAAAAGAAACTCACGAGTTATGGTATAGGGACAAAATGTTCCCTAGGGAATTTTAGGTTGGACTTGATTGGCCATCAAAAATGGTGGATTGATTGTAAGGTTGGCAAAGAGAAGCACAGAATGCGATTCAACAAAGCAAAAGAGCAGAGCACAGCGCAAAATGTCCCTAGCGAGTTTTAGATCGTTTTTGACCATTTTGATCGATGTTGGCATCAATACTTAAATCAATTTGTCAAATACTGATAACAACAAATACATGGTTTTGTGGTTTCTAAATTCTGTGTATTCGTCCATTTTTGTTGTTAATCTAGGGGATAATTTATAGTGTTGCCAATTCATATGGTGAGAAAAATTCCCTTTGCGAAGCATTGGGATGGCTCTCCACCTCTCACTATATTTGGTTGACGGACCACCGAGGTTCAGAGGTGTTCGCGATACGTATGCATGGCAGTTCGCCGAGGATAATGGCGGGGAACGGTCGAGTTTATGGTACGGAAAAGTAAAATAGCCATCTCTGGAGCTCACGGATCTTTAGTGCCACTATGACGAAACTACAGATAACGGCAGACTAAATGAAATTTCAAGGGATGAACCATTGCAGTTACGTGGATTAAAATTGTGTTTATGTACTGCCTAAGTTTTAACCTTACTGACATTATTCCATGAATTCCGAAACAATTTTACTCGTAGAAAAATATAGTCTACCTTTTACGAGTTATATCAAACCTTAAGTTTCATTTAAAAAAGACTACCCTCAAACTTTTGGGTAGGAGTGTACCTCCTATTTAAAAACCACACGTTTGCCAATATTTTAACAGTATCATTAACGTTAACAAAATTGATTTGAAAATAAACATCTACAAAAATACAAGGTGTTCAAAAAGCCCTTATCTATGAGAATATAACGAATGGGAAGGGGGGGGGGCGTTTCAGAGTGACAAAATAAATATTCGATGAGACAAACCAAGTCAATCTGAATTGCAAACTCAGCTGACTTTAAAAATATTAAATTATTATTCTCGGTTACGGATTTGCATTTTAAAATGGCGCCCACCCTTCCTCGATCGTCTAGGAAAATCCTAGGGTGTCATGCTTGCCAGCGAAATACGTAACGCATACAATTGCTGTCACATTTCTCGAACACGGACGAGGATTCGGACAGAAAATGAAATATCACGGCCGGCGAGACGAACGAGCACGCACAGCGAAACATACAGGGTGTCCTTTAAAACTGGACCACGTGACAACTTTGAAAAAGTTCTAAAATAGATTAAAAATTCACTAGGGCATGGTAAATACTTTTGACTAGTGCATCATCTGATGTAATCAGAGATTCAATAATTTCAAGATGGCCGCTATTTTTTTACTCTTTTTTCAATGGAGTTGTGTGAAAATACAAAACATTAAATAGGAAATGAAATAAAATCATTCGAGGAATATTTAAAAAGTTCTCCAAATTTTGAGCAAATGTAAGGGGTGTCCCAAAATTTTTAAGCAGGAGTGCACCCTTTTTAGAGTGTACACATTTTTCTGTATGAAATTTACGGGTTTTGTTGTTACGTACGGAAAGAGACTCTGAAATATACAATGTTGACAACTATTTATTTTCTAACACACTTCAATTCCAATTTGTTATTACTGTACACCCTATAGAATCGCAGTTCTTGGGGAAGGATCAAACGCAGACAGATACAAACGGGCTCGGAATCGACTCGAAACCGGGAACAGAGAGCGGAACCGTAACAAAGGTGAACAGAACACAAACCATATACACGGTGACCATATAAAATTGGTCGAATACTTTCCCTTTTAATATTTTTTTATTCAATCACAACCGAATGGATTGTTACAGTGAAGAAACGTAACTAACCGACGGATTTACGGTTAGATTTGTTTCGTGAAGCTTTTCAGCCGCGAGCTAGGGCGGAAACAGCAGGATAGAGATACAGAACGGAGAAAGAGCCCTTCGTTGCAAACGAAGAGACGAAGAGCGTTAGAGACGGAATGAAAAGAGAGAGATGGAGAGGAGACAGAGAAGGATGGTCAGAGAGAAATACACGGACAAATAGAAGGGCGGAGGGGAGGGGGAATAGACAGCAAAAGGGAAAGAGAAAGAGGCGAGGGGGGGGTGGACAGAGAGCGATAGAGGAGGCTGAGCGCAAATTACTTGAGGTTTCCGGCAACTGGCGCTAATTGAATTCCCCGATGAATCGAACTCTGCATAGTGCAGCCGAGCGGAATATTGGCTCTTTTCAACGCCGCTTCAAATGGACGGTCGCCGACGCGGCCATCCGGCTATCGCATCCCGCTTTATCCGGACCACCCTTCTGTGTCTCAGCCTCTCGGACGTGGCCATACTCGAACACGCTGCCCGAACCTGATGGATCCACCGTTCTTTATCTCCTTGCCTATCTGTGCCTCTGCTCGACTACGAAATGATAATCTGAACGGGTTCAGGGAGGGGGTAGTTTTCGAAAAACAAACGAAATGCACTTTAGAGTTCGCATTTGTTACGATGAAATACAATAATGTGGTCTGAAACGTACACACTTGACCCGATGGTAAGTCCAGTCAGTCCTCTAACCTTTTTGACACCCGTTACGTACATCGTAGATCATAATTCCACACTTATACGATAACCCTTTCTTGACGGTTTAAATTATAAATTCATATTAAACACCACTAAACGTATAATTTTCATATAGTACATAGTACAGTAATATATAACTCAATATATACTATATAGTATATAACTCAATATAGCATATATCGTAACTCTATATATCTTTTCACTTAACTTCACTCCTCTTTTCGAACGGCCTAAAAATACTTCCCCCTCTTTAACCCCCATAAGAGTTTCACACTTATCCGACACAAGTCCAGCAGATCTTTTACATTCTACACCATGGACTGATACATACGTACTCCCTGACCCTGTCCACCAGTCTCTGTCTGAGCAGCCCGAAGGCCTGCCGCTTAAAATCCTTATCAAACAGCATCGGTCGCATAATTTCGCCAGCTGCCTGGATTATGCGCAGCCGCGTCGCGATCGCGGGGACAAACACAGAGGCGCGGGTCACTATAAACGTGCACCACCGCCGCGTCTGCGGCACAGCAGATAAAGGGCCGTCGCTGGATAATTACCTTCCCTTTGCCCGCTACTAGCCGTAATCCTCGTCCAACCAGGGGGTGGAGAATGGGCGGGCAGGGAGGGGGAAGAGGGGAAGGTGAGGAGGGTGTTGGCCCCGTCCCTGGACCATGAACCCCCATAGCGTACTTCGTCCACCATTGCCTCCCTCATTTCGTTTCTCGTCCCAGGTACACGTGCGCTTACAGTGAGAGTCAAAAGCGAGTAACAGAATCTACACGATAAATGTTACACATATATTGTGAAGCTTCGAAATTATTCACAGGAATAATATGAGTGCACAAGTTGATTATAAGGAATGTAATCATACTCGATATATGCGATACACCTTAATAGAATAATACAAATAAAGAATTCCATATTTGTAAGGTGCACACTCACTTTTGACTCACACTGTATACGTAACTTTGAAATTATTCACACGAATGATAAAAGTGCATAAATTAATTACAAGGAATGTAAGCATACTCGATATATGCGCTACAGGATGCTACAAATAAAGAATTCCATATTTATAAGGTGCACTCTCACTTTTGACTCACACTGTATACGTAACTTTGAAATTATTCACACGAATGATAAAAAAAATGTGTACAAATTAATAGTAACGGATATAAGCATACTCGATATATGCGATACACCTTAATAGAATGCTACAAATAAAGAATTCCATATTTACAAGGTGCACACTTACTTTTGACTCACATTGTATACATACATGTGTTTCTTCTCGCGGTTATGCGAAATTAAATGAACATAGCCATGCCGCGGAAGCATCGCTTTGATGTCGGACGGAAGTAATTTATTTCTGGAGGTGCTCTCCGTGCGCGGCAACAACCGGCGCCATGTTTTTTTGATTACGTGCACGGGACATGTTAATTTGAGACGTAGCACGGTACCGGATCAAACTGGGAACAGGGGGGCTTCGCGAAGGGGGTGGTTGTTAGGAGGGATGGTAAAGGGTTGAAGAGAACGAACAGTGGTTTACGTGTCAACCTTTTGTTGTCCTTCCAAGCACACCAGTTTCGTGGAAATAGGTACTGTGAAGTTTGAAATCGGATTTATAGAAAATTCAACGCGTACAGTCCCTTTCAAAAGTTGAAAATCAAACTAAAAAGTGAACTATTGACCCTTTGTATCTCCAGTTTTTGATTGAGAGCAACCAATTTGAACAACGTTTTTAATTAATTATTTTTTCTAATTATTCGTTAATTATTTATCTATTCATTTATGGGATAAAACGATGAAAAATATAATGCAGGATCAAACAGATAATTAATGACGTTTTTGGTGCTAATTTGGGTTGGGAAAGCAACAGGATCAAGCGAGATGGCCCTATTTCTACTAAAACGGATCGGAAGTACGCGTAGGAGGGTAAAAAAGCAGATGGTAACGCGTTTTGTGGTGAAACCGTCGTCATAAAGATGAGGAGTGAGCTAACACAGGCATAATCGAGAGATGAGTATAAAGCATATTTCCTCCTGACCGACATCAAAGGACTTCTCGATGTATTTTTAAGTTTCACAGAGACTCATTTCCAAGTTTGACTTGGAGCATGTCATCCAACTTTCAGGAAAAACTTGTTCAATCTCCCTAACGTTGCCCGACCTCTTTTTTTTTCCTCTTTCTTCGCTCGAGATGCACTTCGATTAAGATGATATTTGCAGGAAACTTATCTCGGTTCCATTTGCTCTCACCAGTGCTATTTACAGAGACATTTCCCCTTAATTAGTGCTTATAAAATTTCCTTTGATCAGCTGAGTTTAAAACTGGCACGGCCGCGTTTTAGAACTTCGTGTATGGAGTTCGTGCGTAAGCGCTACCGTCTGACCACACGCGGACTCGAACTACTGCAAGTACTCGAATCAATTTGCAGTGCACTTGGAACTAACAAATTATATTAATCTGAAGACAGAGGTGATTTACAGGAACTCTAATATAAAAATCTCCAATATATATTCTGATATAGCCGCTATATTTTTTTCATTATATTCACTTTAATATAGCTGCAGCTTTCACTCTGTTATATCTGTTTTATACATTCTATTATAATTGTTATAAGATCTGTATTATAGCTGCTATATATCCTCTATTATAGTCATTGTACTCATCTTTTATAACCGCTATATACACCCTACTATAAATACTATGTGCACTCTATTATAGCCACTGCTATAAGCACCCTATTATATTTACTATAATATATACTATAAACTGTAAACTCCCTGTTATATTCACAATTCGAATCCCATTATAATTCTTGCATATCTTCGATTATAGCCGTTATATGCACTCCGATATAGCAACTATAAATACCAATATATTCTGATATATCTGAGCAACCCTACGCCTACTCAAACACGTACGCATACAAAATACAAACCCGAACCTAACCCCTCCAAAAAAAATACATTTTTCAAGAAAACACAAATCATTACAGCGAAGACAAACGATCCCCCTAACTCCATCCCAGTTCGCCGACGATTATTAACGGGCCCGGTCGACGAGCAGGCTGAACAAAAGGGAGCCAGGTCTAATGAGAGGAGGGCAGCAGGAAACGGGAGAAGAAATAATAATGGTTGAAAGGGTACGAGGTAGGAAGCGGAAATGGATACGGTGACGGCGACGCGAACTGCGACGACGAGGGGGTCGGAGGGCGCGAGGGGGGGGACGACGAAGTCGACGTCGTCGCGTTGAAAAAGCCGAGAAGAAAAGAAGGGTTACGGATGAATGGCGGAGGAGCCGGGGGCCTTTCAAGCGATCAAATGTGATCGAACAGACGCGAGCGTCGCGTATTATTGAACGCGGCACGCATTATCCAGTAATACGGCCGACTGCATCCGGCATTATCGGAAACTCGTTGCCTTGCCTCGACGAAGCCGTATTTAACGGGATTCTGAATGAATCCCTCCCACACCAAGGGCGCGGAGGCGGTATTCAACCAGACGGGATGACAACGCGCGGGGAACGGGTGACCGATGGAAATTTGAACGGGTACGGGAAGTTGTGTCGCATAGTCGACGGTATGCGGTGGCTGGGAGGCACGCACCGTATCGATCTCGCGGAGAAAACGTCGCGCGAATCGGAGACGAGCACTCGTTAACCCTTCCGCTACCACGGGTACCTACCGCCGACTGTCTGCGGATGGTTCGGTTGAGCGACGAACGGACTGCCTGCATGCGAATTTTGAAACAATTTGTGCAAGGCGAGACGTTTCGATATATGAGGATTATATAACTATACAGATGCATGGATATACAAATATATAGATATATGGATATATTGCTATACAGCTATATGGATATAGAAATATATAGATATATGAATATATTGATATGCAGATATATGGATATTCAAATATATGGATATATAGATATATGGATATACAAATATATAGATATATGGATATATTGCTATACAGATATGTAGATATATGAATGCAGGAATATATAGATATACGAATATAGAGATACAAAGATATATAATTATAGAGGTATATTGATATATTGATATATATTAATAGATATATTACCACACATTGCGTCTACATTAAAAACTCCTCATATGGCGCAGCCATCTTTCACACGGAAACCACAGCGTTTACTTCGAAACTAACCCGAACAAAACCTAAACCTAATTCAAATAAAATTCGAATCCAACTTGAACCAAACTCGAAGAAAATCCGAACCTAACTCGAACCCACGTTCGCGCCTTACTGACCGCCATGAAGCGCCAGCAATTAGGCGAAAGGAAAGGCGCCCAGCGAAAAGGGTGGCGAAGTCGATGAATGGAAGTCGTATATACCGAGCCCTACCCTTCGATTCAATACACCCTAACGCTTTCCACCGGCGATGGCCGCCATGGCGACCCAGGAGGAACAGAAATGAACGGCAAATGCGACCACGGCTGAATGCCCCGCGTGGCCCTCTTCAAATATTAAAGGCGAGGTGATTAAACGGAACCACGCTCGCTTGATCTCGCATTATGAACGGACTTAAGGAACAACCAACCCCCTCGCCCCCCCCCCACTGCGTCCGAAAAATACCGTCGCTTTGAGGGATGGCGAGGAAAAGCAAAAGGGGAGACGCATTCACAAAAGGTAAAGCGCGTAAATAAAGTAACGGAACTCGAAGATGGAGAAATGGGGGGGTGGGTTGCAGGGGAGGAAGAAGGGGGGTGAGAAGGGTGGAAAGCAGGAAGAAAACGAAGGAGGGCAACGTTTCCCCCTTTTCTTCCGCTGGAAAATCGTTTCACGGCTTGGTCGAGATACGTGTCTCTTCTGGGGGGATGAAAATGGGAGGGGGGAGGGGAGGAGCAACAAGGAGGTGGCGATAGGAGCTTCCTGTATCCCTAACCGGAAGCTGGGTTGCCTCTCTGGTATCTTTCTCGCCTTCGGGACGCCAGATACCACGATTCGTCAGACTAATTTGAGATAAGTGCTTGTTTAGGGTGAACTATATACAGGGTGATCCGTTTGGATACCGACTGTCGGTTAGTTAAGGCTCCTTTCTTTGTTTTTAATGAACATTTGGCTTCAAATAATTGTAAAATGTATACCAAAAGTTTGCACAATTCCGAGAAATCCTTGTAATTCATTTATGTCAACAGTATGATATTAATTTGATACTAATATGATATAAAAACGCCATCATATCAACGTCGAATTACAACAAGGTAATACAAACCATTTTTTTTTTTAATTAGCTTTTATATTTTGCATATTCATACATCATTCAAATACACAAACATAAACAATACAAGAAAGTCTACAGAATTATGCTATCGTACACGATATATGTTACTTATCATCCGTTTGACGATGAGAGAAAATATTTAAAAATTGTTGCATGCTATGAAATCGTGAAATTATCTGAGAGCGGAGCCACGATTCTCGCGTATGCAAATGAAGAAGGTGGAAGTGTCGCGAGAAAGCAAGAAAAGGTGGCGGCGAGAAGTACCGAGGGCAAAAGCTCTGACAATTTTGCAAGTGGGTCGTAAAAGGGATTTCGAGGCAGGAACTCGAAACGACCAACCAGCACGTGTGATTTTGTGTACACGCATGCGAAGGAGCAGTCGCGTTTGCAGAGAGTGGCTTTCAGCTCTCCGGCGAAGCTGTATGCAAAAGACATCTCTTTCCAGTTAGAATACGTTTCGATGAAAAATATCATCGCGCGAGTGTGAAAGAAAATGTCACGTATAAACCGCCTGCCATGAAATTCCTACGCTTTATAAGTTACTAGATCAATAAATGGTGAAAATATTGAAACTCACTGTGTATAACTAAATACACTTTGAACTTGCCTCGTTATTATTCTCGTTTCAATAATTTTACCGGTATAGTGAATGGATACTAATTGAAATTTAATTCTCAAATGTTTAATTATTAGTAACAGCAACATAATAAAAATTTTCAATTATTAGTAGTATTGACGTAATGGATAAACACATATATGACATTATTTAACCATTTCGCTTCGACTGTCCTGTCCGCCGAAGTACCGTCCTTGAACGGAAACCCGTTACAGAAATATATACAGTGGTTTCTATATAACACGTTTTTCTAAGCCTTAAATAACAACTATGGTGAATAAAAGAATCGTTGCTTTAATCTAACAAAATATATTTATTTATTTCAAAATTATTAAAATACAAAATTATTAAAACATAAAATTATTAAAATATAAAATTATTAAAATACAAAATTATTAAAATAAAAAATTATTAAAATATAAAATCATTAAAATATAAAATTATTAAAATATAAAATTATAAAAATAAAAAATCATTAAAATTTAAAATTATAAAAATAAAAAATCATTAAAATATAAAATTATAAAAATACAAAATTATTAAAATACAAAATTATTAAAATATAAAATTATTGAAATACAAAATTATTAAAATACAAAATCATTAAAATACAAAGTACATTTGGATGCCGCCTATAAGCGGCGCTCGAAGCGAAAGTGTTAAACACCAGTTACTATTTTATTTTCTGGCGTTCGTTATGTGCTTAGCAAGCGACAGAATTAAAAGAAAATACAGCTCACCGGTTGGTGTGACCAGAAGACAGATCGTCAGCAGTGTCGCCAACTTCCTGAGGGACCTGCAAGCAGAAGGAACACGCCGATTATTGATTGAGCCTTGTCAATAGCAGAGGATAAATGAGACACGTAGTGGTTACATTCAAAGATTAATTGTCTCGGTTCTATGAAAACATTTGCTAGCGACAGGTGACTTTTGCTAAGTCCCGGAATACTATTGACGTCATCAAACACAAAAGATCTGTAGCTAGCAGCTTCAGTTTGTTTCGAGTACCGTCTAATTTTAATTAACCCCTATCAACCCTCGTCAATCCTTAACCCTCCAAACAAGTAACAATTTAACAAAAGTAATTTTATTTTGTATTAAAATTAATCACACTGATTTCAACAATCTCTTCATTCTAATTAACCCTCAGTAACCCCAACCTCGTTAAACTTCCACCCCTAACCAAAAAACACGGTAATTTACTGAAAGTAAATTTATTTTCCACTAAGATCCATCAAACGACCTTCAAATAATTTTTCAACCCTTGTTAATTCACAACCCTGATTCAACCCTCCAAAAAATAACGTAACACTATTACTGCTTCCACGAATTCGTTAAAAAAGCACGATTTCAAAAAGAAAACTTACCAACTCTCGACCTTGAAGCTCATCATGCGAGAGCTGATATTACTATTTGCAGGGAAAACTCAGACGTTGTTGGTATAACGATACGAGTGACGATAACGCTCGTTATTTATAGCGAAAGGTGGATATAATGATGCGGTAGGTGCATAAGGCGGTCCGCCATTAAATCGTACGGGAAAAGCTTGTACACACGTGTCACAGTAGCAAATTAGCTGACTCTGAACATAACGGTTGCGTCGGAGTCGCGGCGCAGCCAAGGAGCACACACCGGAAGCGCATTTATCGTGCGGTACAGACGTGCCAGCCTGGCTCTCGTTTCCAACTGTATGGTTATTATTTAACAACGCCCGAATACGAGAATTTTGGTGCCTCGAGCGAAATCACGGTGACGTAGCAATGTCGAGGCGTCCTCGAGTAAAATGTATACATACAGGACGGGGGCCTTTGGCACAGTGACCGTAAAGAAAACATTTATGTACCACGAGTTGTACAGTGTTGTAGATATATGAATAAATGGATTTATGGCTATATAGATGTATAGATATATGGATATATTGAAATGCGGATATATTTATATATGGATATATTGATATACGGATATATTTATATATGGATATATAGATATATTGGCATATAGATATATAGATATATTGGTATGTAGATATATATGTGGATATATTGATATATAGATATATTTGCATATAGCTATGTTGATATATGGATATATTGATATACTGATATATGGATATATGAATATATTAGGTTATCAATATATGAATATTATGCTATCACAAAATAGATTGACAAAAATAATTAGTGGACGAATTTATTATGTTTGAAAAATCATAAAATGCATAGTCGTGAATTTTATTAACCATTCTGTCAATATAATAGTATCAACTTCAAAAATTCCCTAGTGCGAAGTGCTAAAGCTATTTATATGAAAATTCGTTTAACTAACTGTTAGTTTAATGGCATGAAAATTAACAAACGTTATCTCTCGGCGATAAAACAGTACCAACCTCAAAAATGCCCTAGTGCAAACCACTATACCGATTTGTACGAAATTTCGTTTAACTAGCTGTTGATTTAATAGCACTAAAATTCACAAATACCGCTGTACCTCTTGTAATTTCATCAGTCTCCCAAAAATGGAAACCCTTTCCGTTTGAAAATTAATGAAATTACAGTGAAGCATCGATTATCCGAATTAACCGGAGTGCGGAGTAACATGAAAATATAAAATATACCCAAAATAAAATTCGCCACGAATTCAGAAAATTTTTCCGCGTCTCCGAACAAATATTTACGAGCGATTGCCCGTTCTTTTTTTATTTTATTTCTTTTTTTATTTTCAGCCGAATATCAAGGCCGACCGTGCTCGGCCGTAAAAGCAGTGGGTCCAATTTTCCCGTGATTTATAGTACTTTATTTCGGTGATAGATGGCCTGCGGACGCTTTGATTCCGGCATGCGATTATACCTCGCCGCTGCGAAATGGAAACCGCGACGGGGGCCGACGCATCGGGCAGCGTTCGCTATCAAAACGCGTGCTGCGAGGTCAATGCATTCCAGTGGCATCAGTCTGTGTATTGTGGCCACCGCAGAGACGTCACTCCTCTCTGTGTACGTGTGCACGACGTGTATGCTCTCATACCTTATACCTAATGAAATCAGTAAATGTCTGCCAGTCAGTTGCAGCGCCTCGAACCACGTCCTGTCCGCGATAGCATTATCAAGGTGGAACAAATCGGCTTTCGTTGGCTTTCGAACGCGGACCCTGGATTTTTATACGAGATTGCATTCATACGAACGCGATTTAAATAGAGATCTATTTCGCTTCCGAAATATATAAAAATTTGCATTTAGCTTGAGGTAAAAAAAAGCCTATCAGTATCGTCACTATATGTTTAAATAAAGATTTGTTTCGTTTCTTAAACGTATAAAAATTTTTCTTAACGATGGGGGAAGGTCCCTCAATATCGTCACCTGGAGTTTTCTTAATTATTGTTGTAACTCGAGGTAGGCTCGGTAAAATTCTAATTTTAAGAAAGTGTTTTGTAATGTAAGTGGGACTTAACAAAATGAGAAGATCCGATTTTTGAAAATTCAATAATAAGAATTGATTTATAGTCGTTTGATTAATAGATTTTTAGATATTGAGTGATTAATTAGCCCTCTACAGTGGAAGCCAGAATTAATTTTAATTGATAAAAGGGAAACTACCTCTATTTTATAAAATTTTACAAATTTTACGCATTTCATGCGTTTCAGTTTATGATAAGCGCATAGGGATTTCGTAACCTGGTTACTACAACTTGACGCAGGGAAGGAATCTATCTTTAGCATGAACCAGCTCGACGGGGAATCCGACGTTCGAACGCGAGTTAGGGGTGAACGGTAATCAGACATGCAGGGAATCGACGTTTCGCGAGCATCGATTAGAAACATTCGGTCCGTCAGAGTTAACGATAGTTAAGTCGATTGCCAACAATTTTCGATCGACGCCGCGCCGCAGCCGCGAACCCCGAACTTCCAGCAACCGCTGGTAGTTTAATAGTTTAAGATAGAAACTAAGTGGATCGAGATAGTAAGGTAATTAGTGCGCACAGTTGCTTGGAGCGGTCTGGAATGGTTAAGTGCGAATAAAATGAAGAGCATGAATACGAAAAGAGGGGAGACGATAGGTGCCGACTGCTCAGATTTTAGCACAGTATATTTTCTACAGCTCGATGATATTAGCTATAGCAAATATATTGCGAAATTATATCACGCAATAAATGTTATGCTATAGAGATTATATGATATATCCCAGGAACTGATATACCATATATCACAGAAATTATATATGATATATTTCAAGTACTGATATACCATATATCACAGAAATTATATATGATATATTTCAAGTACTGATATACCATATATCACAGAAATTATATATGGTATATTTCAAGTACTGATATATCATATATTACAGAAATTATATATGATATATTTCAAGTACTGATATACCACGTATCACCAAAATTATATATGATATATTTCAAGTACTGATATACCATATATCACCGAAATTATATATGATATATTTCAAGTACTGATATACAATATAGCAGAGAATTTATATACGATATATTACAAACACTGATATACAATATATCACAGAAACTATATATGATATATTACAAATATTGATATAGCAAATATTAACTACGATATATCATATATTAGTAAGAGATATATTGCGATATATCACAAGAAATCGATATCGTTCAATCGATGTGGATTCTAAACGACCTTGTTAGTTATAAAAATGAAGAGTAACTTTCGTGAAGTAATTTACGGGATTAGAGAACGACCGCCCGTTAATTAGTTGACACCGAACATCACGGCTACGTTAGCACCGGCACACAGGAGAGCATACTAGACCTACGTTGTCACTGTGCTGTAACGGCAGTACTTCATCGCGATATGACTGGACTAACTTCCCTCCAGGCTGGACGTGTTTAATAAGGCTCTAGCTAATTGCATCGACTATTAACGTTGCAGTTGCCCGGGCAACACGATTCGCATTAATGCTGCGGCCAGGAACCGTGACGTGAAACTTCCGACCGCGACTGAATCATTCGTCGCAGGTACAGGAAGATAGTCGACCTTCGAGTCAGGGGACTGCTGATGTTGTTCTTAAGCATCGAATTCGTTAGCAATCGATCCGGTCTCCTTAAATTCTTTCGCGACTCGCGAAGAGCGCGGTTGAAGGAAGACGATGGTGTTCAGGGTACTTGTATCTGATGTATGTGAATATTTTAGGAGATCGATGAGAATCGAATGCCGGAACAGCTCTTCTGTAGAAGGAACTTGAAGTGACGTTACCGTGAAGTGAATCCCACTCTTAACGTAATATAGGATTTAAGTGGACACTTGTAATATAATTGTCTGATTGATTTGAATATTGTGAATATATTTAAAGTAGTAACACTAGAATCGGTTACCACTGATGGTGATATTAATTCGAATCAATGTTCTTTAGTAATGCATTTATCGTGAAATCAGTTCGAATTGTTTCGCAGGAGAACGTTGACACGACCATACATCACCGCAACGAAAAACCAAAAGTTTCGTAAATTACTAGAGGCTTCGGTGACAGCATGTTTGGAACTTGTTGCGAACATGCGGCTCGTGCATGATGGAGCACCGTTCTGCTTTCGTTTAGACAACGCTTAGATAGAACCTTCGCCAGACAAGATGGATCGGCCAAGATGGACCTGCTCGATCTTCTGATCTCAGTCTCTTCGTACCTCTCCTCTTTATCTTGAAACTTTAAATCACACACAAAATTCTGTCTCGCCCCTAAACACTATTTTCATCCCCTTTCTTCTCTCTATTCTTTCTCTCATATTCGTATTCGCTATTACAAAAGTTTAAGACCGTACAGCCAAAAAAATAAGCAAATTAATTAATAAAAAACAAAATTCGTATTCTATGCTAATAAATAAATAGCGTTCTATCATAATAATAATAAAAATGAATGTATAGACAATATTTGTAAACTATAAAACTATGTTTTACATTTTTAGAGTGATCTTTGAGGTGTTATAATAAAGGCTATTTATTTAAATTTCATCTATAAAAAATTTATTTAAAATTTACATTTCCTGTAAAACGAGTGACCTATCCTTCCACCAATTAATTTATTCATTCGATCCTCTTAACTATAAAATTAGGGAACGCGTGAAAATGTAGGAAGAAAAAATAATAGCTCGGTTAGTGACGGACACTCAAAGTGTTGTTTGAATGCAAACAAGCGTGCGCGCGCGCGCGACCATTCTCGCCGAGGAGGGCGTATAAATTCTGACGTGTTAATTACGTTATTCCCGCGATTGCATTAGCCTCGCCGCGCGCAGGAGACAAGAGAGCTTACACGTTTGCACGTTGTGCAATGAGAGGTAAGTAGTAATAGCGTGCCCTAGCCGCACGCTACACTCCCGCCTCTATATTCAATATAACCCGGATAATTGCATAAATTATTATCCAATGTTCGTGGAAATTCACTACCGTTCGAAATGACGCTCGAATCGATCGAATTTCCAGGAAGTTTAATACGGATCACGTGTAATTGCGATGATCAGCGTTTCGCTTGCATTTTCAATTTTAAAACGGAAAAAAATTTCTTTTGATACGAAACGATTCTACGCGAAAAAATAAATCGAAAATGTGGAATACGATTTTTTCGTGGGAAGCCCCGTTTTGAAGAAAATTGAACTTTAAATTTCGTGGGCTGTGCTCTCGTTTGAACGTGAATTTTTTTTAGGAAACAATACCTGTATTATTTTTAATTAAGTAAGTTCTGTAAAATTCGTTGACATGGACGCGAATTAAATTTCAATGGACTAAGATTTAGTAATTTAGTTAATCAATCAAAGTAATTAAAAGTGCGCGCACAGCCCACGAAACTTTAAATCCAATTTTCTCAAAAACTAAGCGTCCCACAGAAAAATGTTGCTCCACATTTTCGACTTATTTTTACCTGTAGAATCATATTCCATCCCGCTTTGTATTTAATAATTTTTTTGTTTTTTTAAATAAATACAATGTATTAATATATGCAGCTGTGAATCTCGATGTTGCATGTACAATTCAATTCACACAGAATTCAACTGTGACAATGGGTTCCTGTTCGAAAATTATGAGTGTATATGTGTGTGTACTGAGTGTATTTGTGTGGTGGCCTCCCACGAGAGTACTAATTACGTACGAAGAATGGCGTTTGCTGCTTCCTTTTTCCGATAAATAGTTTATTTTGATCGAGCAAATTAATTTTACGTGAGGCCAATTCCGTTTCTCGTATTTAATTTTCAATATCCGCGCGCAAACAGGATAGCACCGTATAACAGACAGTTTGCTTTTCCGCATGCAGCTACAAATTGACGTGCACGCGTTGTATTAACACGTTCTCCGAGGCGAGCAGGTTATCATCGAATCGATGATACGTTTAAATAGGCGTTCATCGGTCACACGTTTCGCGATACCGCAAAGTAGAATGAATGAGATACGAACACCGGTGTTACTACGTGCAGTGGCACTCGATAATTGCCCTCGGATCTTCCTCTTTAAACGAAACAAAGCCGACTTCGTTAGCATACATTAATCCTTCTACGTATCCCATTAGCGAATCGACTCGGTTGTTGAGAAATTATTAATGGTCACTGTAATTACATTTCTTGCTCGTTATCACTTGGAACAGGTCCATCAGCCGACAGAGAATAACGGTGTGCAATATTTGTAGCTGTCTCTTCGCGCGCTTTAAATAATCGCAATTTTATGCTAATAAAAATTGTTTTGGCAACCATTATAGAGTACACCATTCGCTTAATTTATTCAACCAAAATGAATTAACATTTAACTACAACCTTACTTCTGTACAACCCAATGAAACTATTAGACAGATTATTCTACGATTGCAGTTTATTCTAAAAAAATGTTGTTCGATAATGCCAGATTTGTCGCAAATTTTTTCGGAAAAGTTTTCCTAATTTTTTTTCAGGATTTCTTTTATTTTTAATCTGTAGCAAACATTAACTTCACTCGTCTGATGAAATTATATTTTTATAAATTATCCCAGTTCCGATTCCAAAGAATTTAAAGTAACTCAAGAATTCAGAATTCACGGAAGAATTTCTAATTAGATTTTCGGGTAATCACCAGCCACGAAGGTGGCGGGCGTGTAATTGAAATCTGGCTACAGGACGCCCCGCCGTAATTGTTTTCATTATAATTGCAATTACATTTCGCGCCCGCGATGATGCACAAAACAATCCGAACGTGTCGCACCGGCTCCCGGACGCGTTCCTGCTGTCGTCGCGGAATTTCGGTTTCCCCGGTAACACTGTATTAGACCATCGATCCGTTCAGAAACAGATCCGATATCCTCGTACACGGGATGTTCTACAACGAACATTGCAGTCAGAAAATGGAAGGGTGCAACGAAACGATCTAAGGCAAAATTATAGTGTAACCACTTTTAAAAGTACAATTATTAATTTTTGCAACTGGATATTAATACCAAAATTTTGTTATTGAATTAAAAATTTGGAATCACATTGAGAGTTGAATTTAGAATTTTTTCACAGCTTCAAATTAATATTGTCAATGTGAATAGTAGGTAAAATGGAAGGATGCAACGAAACGATCTAAGGCAAAATTATAGTGTAACCACTTTTAAAAGTACAATTATTAATTTTTGCAACTGGATATTAATACCAAAATTTTGTTATTGAATCAAAGTTTGGAATCATATTTAGGATTAAATTTAAATTTTTTCACAGCTTCAAATTAATATTGTCAATGTTAATAGTAGGTAAAATGGAAGGGTGCAACGAAACGATCTAAGGCAAAATTATAGTGTAACCACTTTTAAAAGTACAATTATTAATTTTTGCAACTGGATATTAATACCAAAATTTTGTTATTGAATCAAAAATTTGGAATCACATTGAGAGTTGAATTTAAAATTTTTTTCACAGCTTCAAATTAATATTGTCAATGTGAATAGTAGGTAAAATGGAAGGATGCAACGAAACGATCTAAGGCAAAATTATAGTGTAACCACTTTTAAAAGTACAATTATTAATTTTTGCAACTGGATATTAATACCAAAATTTTGTTATTGAATCAAAAATTTGGAATCACATTGAGAGTTGAATTTAAAATTTTTTTCACAGCTTCAAATTAATATTGTAAATGTTAATAGTAGATAAAATGGAAGGGTGCAACGACACGATCTAAGGCAAAATTATAGTGTAATCATTTTTAAAAGTACAATAATTAATTTTTGCAACTGGATATTAATACAAAAATTTTGTTATTGAACCAAAAATTTGGAATCACATTGAGAGTTGAATTTAGAATTTTTTCACAGCTTCAAATTAATATTGTCAATGTCAATAGTAGGTAAAATGGAAGGGTGCAATAAAATGATCTAAGGCAAAATTGTTGTGTAACCACTTTTGAAAGTACAATTATTAATTTTTGCAACTGGATATTAATACAAAAATTTTGTTATTGAATCAAAAATTTGGAATCACATTGAGAGTTGAATTTAAAATTTTTTTCACAGCTTCAAATTAATATTGTCAATGTTAATAGTAGATAAAATGGAAGGGTGCAACGAAACGACCTAAGGCAAAATTGTTGTGTAACCTCTGTTAAAAGTACAATTATCAACTTTTGCAATTGGATATTAATACAAAAATTTTGTTATTGAACCAAAAATTTGGAATCACATTGAGAATTGAGATTAGAATTTTTTCACAGCTTCAAATTAATATTGTCAATGTCAATAGTAGGTAAAATGTAAGGGTGCAATAAAATGTTGCAAGAAAAAATTTTTGTCTTTAGTTACTGTCTATATTACAAAGTACAATTATTAATTTTTGCAATTGGATATTAATACAAAAATTTTGTTATTGAACCAAAAATTTGGAATCACATTTAGAGTTGAGATTAGAATTTTTCACAGCTTGAAATTAATACAGTTGAAGTTAATAGTAGGTAGTTTTATTTATAATGGTAAATTTTGTATTCAAGAATTTATAATATATCTCCATTATAAATTCCTTTTCTCATCAATTTACACGTGTCCTGAAATTTTATGACGATTCCAAATAGTCAACATCATACTGGAATAATAATGGCATAGAATGTCCGCAGTTCCACGTGTTGATAATTAAACGTTCGTGTCAGACTGAACAGCTTTGTCGTGAAATTCATTAATCCAATTCCAGTTTACAGAAGTCTAGTTGTGTCGCTTGTTTCGTTCCTTAAATGGAATAAATTATACGTGTTGCCGGTGAAAGTTTGCCGTGCCACGGTATTTATTTGGCAGACAACAACACTTTCCCTTGTAAACCGTTGATCACCCAAGTTTTATCAAGCACTCTGAAACTTTAGGTGTGAGCAGCTAACGTTCTGAAAGGAACGGTGTTCCAACGTGGCGGCAATCGAAAAGAAGGAACGTGGTAAGAGGTTCGAATTGATCCACTTATATAGTATCCATAAAAAGGGAGAAACCAATATGCTGAAAGAGTCAAGCCCCTTCCCTTGCTCCAGTCGATAAATACTTTCCTATTCTATCACTGATCTACTTTTATAAAGCAATTACTTATTTTTGTTGTAAAGAAGAAAAACAATAGTTTTAACACAATTGATTCTAGAAATGGTAGGTTAGAACACTTTATGAGTATTCTAAAAAATGTGTATGAAGTATCTAAAGTATTTCAGTCACTTCAATTATATCAATTTTCAATCAATTTTCAATTACTTTTCAATTACATTTCAATTACAATTGAATTATTTCTCAGTTACAATTTAATTGCTTTTCAATTACTTCTCAATTACATTCAATTACAATTGAATTACTTTCCAATTACATTCAATTACAATTGAATTACTTTTCAATTACATTCAATTACTTTTTCAATCAATTTTCAATTACTTTTCAATTACATTTCAATTACAATTGAATTATTTCTCAGTTACAATTTAATTGCTTTTCAATTACTTCTCAATTACATTCAATTACAATTGAATTACTTTCCAATTACATTCAATTACAATTGAATTACTTTTCAATTACATTCAATTACAATTGAATTACTTTTCACTTATAATTTAATTGCTTTTCAATTGCTTTACAATTAAGTTTCAATTACTTTTCAATTACATTCGATTACTTGTCAATTATTTCCACTGCTTCAATTATACAATTAATGAATAAAAATCCACAAGCACTCATGTGATTCTAATATTTTACAAATACATACAGTAAATCAATTCCATCGTTGTACAGCATTCGAATTCCATAAAGCAAAACTTTCCGCGCCCGTAGTTGGCTCGGATACGTGAGTACATATTGAACCTGATCCCACTCCTACCCGTAACACAGTGCCCGTTAATTACACCGCCGGGTTTAACCAGAATTAATTCCGAGACAGCGTTAGCTTGGTCGCAGGCGGGCGTCAGCAGGCCAAGAGGGTGGCCGACGACAGTGAACACGTGCTGGGCACGTTTCGTCGTACACTGGCTAAGTAACTGCCGCGCGAAACGGACATGTTTAATAAAGCTCTGCGTTGATTGCATAAATTGTTAACGCCGCCGGCGTTACCGGCCTGACGCCGACGGTGTCCTCGTGTGAAACACCGAAATTTTACTGCCTGCCATAAATACTGTAACACCAACTCAACTGAATGCAGGTGATACTTAGTTACGCTGGTATTAGAGTTAACACCAGAATTAGCAAGGGGGTTAAAAGGGGGGTTCCTAACTTCTTTTATGGAAATTTGATAAATTTATATTTTTGCAACACTACAAAGGGGGTTAGAATGATCAATTTGTAATTTTGTACAGAAATTTGGTAAACTTATAAATTGGGGCATTACAAAGGGGGTTAAAAAGGGGGTTCCTAAGTTTTTTTATGGAAATTTGATAAATTTATATTTTTGCAACACTACAAAGGGGGTTAGAATGATCAGTTTGTAATTTGTTATTGAAATTTGGTAAACTTATAAATTGGGGCATTACAAAGGGGGTTAAAAAGGGGGTTCCTAAGTTTTTTTATAGAAATTTGTTCAATTTCCATTTTTCAGAATTATAAAGGGGGTTGGAATCATCAGTTGTAATTTTTTTATAGAAATTTGGTAAATTTATAAATTGGAGCACTACAACGGGGGTTAAAATGACTGGATCCTAAGTTTTTTTTATAGAAATTTGTTAAATTTACATTTTTCAGAATTACAAAGGGGGTTAGAATAATCAATTGTAAATTTTTATAGAAATTTGGTAAATTTATAATTTGGTGCACTACGAAGGGGTTTAAAATGACCAGTTTCTAATTTTTCATGGAAATTTGATAAATATTTATTCTAGCAGCTGCACTTTTGAAAATTTACCATTATTTTTACAGTGACTATTTAAATTTGGCACAGGTACCTGTACGTATGATTTTCGATTTGTATCTTTCCACAGTTTTAGAGTTAAAAGTGTTGTTTTAAAAAATAAAACTGTGGTTTAAGTTTAAAAAATTGTTGAGAATATTTCATGATTGGAATGCATTTATCGTTTAAAAAACAAATAATGCTAGAATTTTTAATTCTACCAGAAAGGAAAAACGTGTAACGTGTAAGACTAAGGTTGAACCTCTCAGGAACGTTTGCATGCACGGTACCAACCACCGCCTCTTATCGGGTTTATACTTCCGGTGGCTCTTCAAGTAAAGACCAAGAAATCTAATCGAGTTAAGTCAGGAGAACGAGGTGGCTATATTACGGAACCACGTCGTCCAATCTAGGTACCTTGGAACTGCCTATTAAGCCATGAAGCAATCGTTCTATAATAAGACGGTGTTACCATACTGTTGCAATCGCATTTCTACCCTTAATCCACAAAGGCACACCTAGCGCTTATCCTTACTAATTACTTTCACAAAATTCAACGTACAATACCATCCAAAAGTTCGAAACTACCTACAGTTTCGCCTCTCTCGCTATTTTTCTTAAAAACCAAAAATTAATACAACAATCTTCTACACTTCAGAAGAGTTTTGAGTTCAAAAATTTCGAAGGTAACAACACCCTAACTATATCCATCCCCTCCTTTTTTTTCAATTTTTACTCAACTTAGAATACATGGTACTGTCAAACTTTCAGCTGACGGTGTAACCACAGATATAATAATAAACATTACTGATTACAATTGAAAATATATTAACAACAATTTTTAATACTTTAATCATCACACCGCAGAATATAAATAATTCCATTTCCTCCAACTCTCGAATCTCCATTTCAATTATCACACGTACCACTACAAGCTAACCAAATATAGGTGACATAACTAAATCCTTCCCTACTTTCTTTTTTTTTTTTAATTTTTACTCTACTTAAAATGTATAGTATTGTCAAACTTTCAGCTGACGGTGCAACTACAGATATAATAATAAACATTACTGATTACAATTGAAAATATATTAACAACAATTTTTAATACTTTAATCATCACACCGCAGAATATAAATAATTCCATTTCCTCCAACTCTCGAATCTCCATTTCAATTATCACACGTACCACTACAAGCTAACCAAATAGGTGACATAACTAAATCCTTCCCTACTTTCTTTTTTTTTTTAATTTTTACTCTACTTAAAATGTATGGTATTGTCAAACTTTCAGCTGACGGTGCAACTACAGGTATAATAATAAACATTACTGATTACAATTGAAAATATATTAACAACAATTTTAATACTTTAATCATCACACCGCAGAATATAAATAATTCCATTTCCTCCAACTCTCGAATCTCCATTTCAATTATCACACGTACCACTACAAGCTAACCAAATATAGGTGACATAACTAAATCCTTCCCTACTTCTTTTTTTTTTTTTAATTTTTACTCTACTTAAAATGTATGGTATTGTCAAACCTTCAGCTGACGGTGTAACCACAGATATAATAATAAATATTACTGATTACAATTGAAAATATATTAACAACAATTTTTATTACTTTAATCATCACACCGCAGAATATAAATAATTCCATTTCCTCCAACTCTCGAATCTCCATTTCAATTATCACACGTACCACTACAAGCTAACCAAATATAGGTGACATAACTAAATCCTTCCCTACTTTCTTTTTTTTTTTAATTTTTACTCTACTTAAAATGTATGGTATTGTCAAACTTTCAGCTGACGGTGCACACAGGTATAATAATAAACATTACTGATTACAATTGAAAATATATTAACAACAATTTTTAATACTTTAATCATCACACCGCAGAATATAAATAATTCCATTTCCTCCAACTCTCGAATCTCCATTTCAATTATCACACGTACCACTACAAGCTAACCAAATATAGGTGACATAACTAAATCCTTCCCTACTTTCTTTTTTTTTTTTAATTTTTACTCTACTTAAAATGTATGGTATTGTCAAACCTTCAGCTGACGGTGTAACCACAGATATAATAATAAATATTACTGATTACAATTGAAAATATATTAACAACAATTTTTATTACTTTAATCATCACACCGCAGAATATAAATAATTCCATTTCCTCCAACTCTCGAATCTCCATTTCAATTATCACACGTACCACTACAAGCTAACCAAATATAGGTGACATAACTAAATCCTTCCCTACTTTCTTTTTTTTTTTTAATTTTTACTCTACTTAAAATGTATAGTATTGTCAAACTTTCAGCTGACGGTGCAACTACAGATATAATAATAAACATTACTGATTACAATTGAAAATATATTAACAACAATTTTTAATACTTTAATCATCACACCGCAGAATATAAATAATTCCATTTCCTCCAACTCTCGAATCTCCATTTCAATTATCACACGTACCACTACAAACTAACCAGATGTAGGTGACATTTATCGTCTCATCGAGATTAAAATCCACAAACTCTCCGCTTTACTTTAGGGGATGTGTCTGTTATACGAAACTACACACACACACACACACACCTAAACGTGAGAGCCTGGCGTGCACAGTTGGCGTGATTCGTGTCGTGGAAGAGTTTAGCCGAGCTTCCGTGACGAGAGTGGCGGCCGCTATGAAACGAGTTGCTTCAGCTGCCACTCTGAATGTTGATGATTCTTTTCAGAGTTCGAGCGTCGCCGGAAGAGGGCTCGGCATAATTTAGTCGCGATTACGCGAGCTGCCTTGTTTACAGACGCGGACCAGCAGCCACCACCGGAAGCAGCTAGAAAATTGGGCCCACCGGGGCAGCTGAACACCCAAAAGCAACGCGATCGAATTTCTTTTACCGTTCGTTCGCTTGCTGAGAGAAGTGTTTCAGTTGCAATTAAGAGCATCGCGGGCCAGATTCGCGTTTCAACCGAGCAATCCGCCCGAAATTTCCGCTCAAAGGGGAGAAATAACTAGACGACACAAGACGAGGTCGCGGGAATGCGAATGAGCGGAGGAAAAAGTCTCTAGACGCTCGAAATGTCGGCTGAAAGGGTGCAGTTCCGTGCCAGTTTGATATCAGTGAATTTGGGCGACTTGGCAGCTTGTATAAGAGAGGTAACGTTGAGTTTTCTGGGTCTGAGTATTTGGAAGTGCGAAGGATTAAATAGAATGCGCATGTAAAACTTTCGACGGCGCTAAGTGATTCTTGATGATAACTGAGGCGTTAGTAAGGGGAATCTAGTATTACCAGAGTAGATGACCACTGAAATGATACTAGTAAATCTAGTATTAGGAATCGGTGACCACCGATGGCCACCAAAATGGCACTAGTAAATTTAGTATTAGGAATCGATGACCACTGAAGCATTACTAATGAATCTAGTATTAGGAATCAGTGACCACCGATGACGACTGAAATGGTACTAGTAAGTCTAGTTTTAGGAACTGGTGACCACCAATTACCACTGAAATGTCACTAGCAAACCTAGTATTAGGAATAGGTCGCTGAAATGACACTAGTAAATCTCGTATCAAAAATCGGTGACCAGAGCTAATTACTGAAATGTTACTAGTAAATCTAGTATCAGCTGACCACCATGCGAGTGAACCTATTACTAAATTCTCATGATGGTCACAGCCCCGAGTACGTTAACCTCACGGAAAAAGCGGAAGCCATAAATATCAGATGAAAAAACCCCGTATCGAAGCAAACACGTAACGAGGCTCGATTAATAATCGGATTAGTATATCCACGTTGGCGACCGGTCTCCTCTCTTTGTCCTAACAATAATTCACCACGTTCCCTTGTCGAAGCGTAGCTGGCCTGCATTAATCAGCGTCCAAGAGTAAAAGAGCGTTCGTGGAGCAGCACGGCCACGGTTGAAGGAAGGATCGACTTTATCAAAGACTTTATCAGGATAATCGAATGGAGTCGACCAACCGAACTCCCCCGGACGGGATGCATCGTCCTGATGAAGTGGCGCTCTATCGAGCGACGAACCTGACGAAGTGACTATTTCCGTGCCTGTGGGTCACTGTCGTAAATCACAATTGACGGACACGCCAATTCGGTAACCGTAAAAATTGCTCCTTTCACTGCGGCCATCGGCATTGTTTGGGCTTCATCAGGAGCACAACGATGAACGCGATTACGTCTAGGACTACGTTTGACAGTATAATTAAACCTTGTTTTCAATTAGACTAACCTAAACCGAATATAATTTGAACCCAACCCGACCCTAACCCGTAAGCTGCATGTTCCCTGTCAACCCAAGATAAAGTACCACAGCCACGTATTGGGTAGAACGTAGATCATAATTCGTGATTTTACGGACTAGGACTGGATTCTGCAGTCAAAAACAAGTCGAAAAGGTGGAATCACTTTTGGTCGTACGATGCTTCGTTTTGCGGGGAAACGAGCTAAAAGTTAATGGGGTGCGCATGCAGCTGATTGATGCCCTGTGGGGTGATTTTCACTAGAGAACTCTAGCGTGACCCTCTCTACGGTCCTGATACGTCACACGGACCTTGAACGTTGAAAAAGAAAGACTAAGTTGGCGTCTGAAGGGGCGTAGCTTATAATGGAAGCCATTTTGTAACCTGTCACCAAGGTACTCGCGCTCCCCAGTAACTTTTGAACCATTTTTCTGGAAAACGAAGCGTCGTACCATAAAAGGTCATCGCACCATTTCGATGTGTTTTTGGCCATAGAATCTTTTCCACCCTAAATAATAAATTTATTCGACTGTTACACGATTTTCGTGAACGCTTCACTTATAGATTAGGCACTCTTAGATCGTTAGATCTCTTTTCCTATCAGAGAATCTGTGTGGCGAACCTTTAGACCTCCCTAAAATGAACCTCTTCCGTCCTAACTACCAAAATCAGCCCGGGTCCCTCGAATAAACACTTGACGCGCAACGAGCCAAAGGCGAGTGGTAAATTATCCCTAGGGGCCAGATAAATCGGGCGCATTGATCACCGTTTAAACAGGCTTTAGTCGTAAAGTAGATTTAGTGCGGCGCGCGATAAGAATCAGCAACGTCTACATCTCGATGATACTTCAGCCTGGTTTCTGGCTGCAGCCAGCTCTCTATCTCGTCGAAAAACTGTCGGTATATCTTGGCCAGGAGAGAAGGTAACGAAACTGAGTCCAGGATACCATCTCGGATAAGCTTCGTTCGCTGTTCGACTCGCAGGAAAGCCCGTGATCGGGCGTGTACAGTATGATGCAAAAGTTTTTGATAAAAACTAAATTACCATAAGGAAGATTGACCAAAATTCATTTTTAATCGTAAAATTGTACAACAGCACAATATTTCAATTAAAAAATTCATTGTTACTTGTATTAAATTTAATCTTCCTACTTATTTAATTAATCTTCTTAAATTTTAAAGTCAACAATTTTTAATGAATCTTTCAAAATTTTTCTAATATTAATTCAGCGCACTATAGAAACGAGATTTTACCGTTTTATGGCTCTTATATATTACCCACATAATTTTTTGTGCTGCAACATTTTTGAATCGGAGTGTACAGCTCAGATTTGAGAGGGACGATCGGTAAACGTAGTTCGGGACGTCGTTAGTCGTTAAAGCGAACGGGCCACGGTGAAATTACGATCGACGCCGAGGAGATAAATCATACTGTTTTTTTTTTTCGCGAACTGGGCGCATCCTTCCGCGCGCAAACATGCTCGTTTTCTGGAAACGCGCACTGCTATAAAACCGGGTGACCCGCATTCGAATTTTATTGCGTTACACACGTACGTATCCCGTGCATCCAAGTTCCGATATCTATTCTCTTCTTTTTCGTCTCGTTTTTGTTTCCTTCTTTCCTTCTCCTTTTTTCTTTCCATTTTTTTTTCCTTTTGCTCGGTTTCGAGATACAGATTCGACATGATTTATAAACAGATTTCAGACTGCGTGTGTCCTACAGTGATCAAACGAAAGGGGTGGGGAGGGGTCGGAGAGGGGAACAGATTGGTTTATATTGCGAAGGGGTTGGAAGATGAATGGTTCCTTCTTTTTTTTCCAGGATTTAGCACCGACTGAATAAAATAGGTTAGGCGTGATATATTTTTATTATTGCGCACAGTTATGACAGAAGGTTAAATCTTGAGCAAGCACTGGTAAATTTCGAACTATTACGCGAAATGAAAATTTACGACTCGAACCTCGACTAGTACTTTTCAAGGCTGTTTATCAAGATTAACATAAAATACCGGTAATATATATATATATATTTCGAGGTCCATGCAGCGAATCAAACGAATCAGGTATACGATCGCAATCCTTTTTCCTCGCTCGCTTTAGGTTCGAGAAAACAATTCTGACAGCCAACAGCTTCATTCCGCGACGAAAACTAATTGTTCCCTCTTTAAAAGAAGCGACGAAACTTTTCTCATAGATCAATACTGGCAAACTGGGACACTGGCGTCTAATTTCAGGGTCGTTGAAAGCGTGCATACAGTTCGTTTAAAAATTTCGTCTCGACTCAAAAGCTACAACCCTGTCGCATTTGAATTTCACGTTTACGCATCTGTAAATACATTCTATTCCTTGTATCCTATACTTTGGTAATTTTTATTTGCAAGAGTAATAAACAGCAATAATAAAAATATCTAAACTTAACATAATATTACCTACTGCATACCTAATAATTCTAATAATAATAATAATACTTCGATTCCCAATAGTAATAATAATAGTAATAATTTCTAAATACCTAATAACAATAATAATAATAATAATAATAAAAACAGTAATAATACCTAAATATCTAATAATAATAATCATACTTTAATTCCTAATAGTAATAATAATAGTAATAATTTCTGAATACCTAATAACTGTAATAATAATGATAATAATAGTAATAACATCGAAATATCTAATAATAATAATAATAATATTTCAATTACTAGTAGTAATAATAATAATAATAATATTTCAGTTACTAGTAGTAATAATAATAATAATAATATTTCAATTACTAGTAGTAATAATAATAATATTTCAATTACTAGTAGTAATAATAATAATAATAATATTTCAATTACTAGTAGTAATAATAATAATAATAATATTTCAATTACTAGCAGTAATAATAATAATAATAATAATATTTCAATTACTAGTAGTAATAATAATAATAATAATTTTTAAATACCTAATAGCAATAATAATAATAGCAGTAATAATACCTAATAATAATAATAATAATAATAATAATAATAATAAAGCAAAAATAAAGGATAATAACAACGATAAAGTGCAAAATGCAATATTCCAGTAAAAAATAAAATAACGACTGCGGTCACCGAAAAGCTACAAAGGGTTAAAATTACAATTACGAAGTTACGATTCACCAAGCGGAATCTCACGTGCCCGGGGGTTGGGTGGGCGGGAGGGGAGGCGCGGCAATATCTGATTATATAATCCGGCTGTATAATAGACTGCGAGAACAAAGAAACAGCGGGGCAGAAATGGGGAATCCTTTAATGAGCTGAAGTGCTTCACAAAAGAAACGTGTACAACGCCGAGAGGCTTTCACGGAGCCCAGATCCGCGCGAGACGGACGCGGGAAACTATAATAAACTTTGCTTCTCGCTGGCCAACAGAAAGAATAATAAGTCCGCTTTTAATACTATTCTAACGACTTTCTGAAGCGTGCACCGTCGGTGTATAGAGAGGACAAAAGGGTGGGGAAACCAGGGAGGGTGGGGGTTGCGCGCGTCTGACTTATGCCGGACTCGAGACAATCGTGCAATTTTAATGGCCGGCAATACTATTCGTTGGAAATTATTTAAGAACTGCGTTGTATGACAATCCTCGTGTCTTGCATTCGAGTAAGACTTCCCACTTTTTAATTCAATAACGATCTCAGTGATAATTCTACGGGGTTACCAATTGTAATTTATTTATTGCCATTTTGCCATTTTTTTGGGAATGAATTTTTTGTGGCATAAATAACGTCTTTTAGTGCAGAAGCTAAGGGTTGGTACCATTTTTTAATTCAATAACGATCTCAGTGATAATTCTACGGAATTAACAATTGTAATTTATTTATTGCCATTTTGCCATTTTTTTGGTGAATGAATTTTTTGTGGCATAAATAACGTCTTTTAGTGCAGAAGCTAAGGGTTGGTACTATTTTTTAATTCGCTAACGATCTCAGTGATAATTCCACGAGGTTAACAATTGTAATTTATTTATTGCCATTTTGCCATTTTTTTGGGAGTGAATTTTTTGTGGCATAAATAAGGTGTTTTAGTGCAGAAGCTAAGGGTTGGTACTATTTTTTAATTCGCTAACGATCTCAGTGATAATTCTACGGGGTTAACAATTGTAATTTATTTATTGCCATTTTGCCATTTTTTTGGTGAACGAATTTTTTGTGGCATAAATAACGTCTTTTAATGCAGTAGCTAAGGGTTGGCACCACTGCAAACAGAAAGCAACGGTATATTTACGGTTTTAAGTGAACCGTCTGACCATCGGTAGACCTATACTACTTGCAACTACCCTGTCTGGCTTATACAATCATAATTTTTACTTCCGCTTGAATTTTCCTGTTTCTAAACTATTTTTATCGTCAATGGTAATAATTTACTCACAATCAACTGAATGAAAATTAATTTTTGTTTAATTAATAAAAAAAATTCAGTCACCCCTTTAAATTGTAACTTAAATTAAATTGCAAAGTTTAAGACAAGAGGATAATTTAGAATTTATAGCTTTATAGTCTGCAAGTATCGTCTGTACATTCATTTTTATTGTCATTAGGGTACAACACCATTTACTGATTAGTTTATTTATATATTAATTAATTCTTTTTTCCACCCTTTGGTCTTAAACGTTTGTCCACTACTGTATAAATCCTTCAGCTGTTCACAGGGATTTGTGGGTAGAAAAGAAAAGATATCGGTTTCCCAGTTTTCACGAAACTGCAAGGAGATCGCTGTATAAGTGGTTTATAAAAATTTTACGACGGGTTTCCTCGAAGCAAACGACGCTCGTAGAATTGAGCTTTCATATTTGATGAGTAGTTCATGGACATTTTCGCGCACCGTTTTCGCTAGCCATCCATCCGTATCGAATTCGCGACGCGAATTTTCAACGCCATTGCGATAGTAAACACCATTAAAATACGCTGATATTTAAAGCGTTAATTAGCGAGGCCGCGCGTGACGAATTTCAAATGCAATTTAATTATCATTGTACGGGACAATACTGTTTTATAAATATTGAATTAAAAAACATTGAAACTTCGATGAAGTTTGCGAAAACTCGATCGCGGAAAAGTCTCGTACCGACGAACTTAATTTTATTCGTTCATTATCGAAACAATTCTGTCTCACAAACGAGTTGTTACGATTATATTACAACCAACAAATAAGTATAATTGTAAATAAAATACACGAAAAGCTTGTGAAATTACAAAAAAAAAATAAAATTGCAATAATAATCATTGAAAAGTAATTACAATCTTATCAAATCAATTTAATTGTAATGTTATGAAAAATATTAATTATTGCAATTATAATATAATAGATATTAACCGATTTAATTGCAATTTTATGAAAAAATTAATTACTGCAATTATAATAAATATTGTCAATACTAAGTATGATAAAAATTACAATAATAATAAATTAACAATAAATTACAATAATAATAAATAACAATAAATAAATAATAATTAATAATTGTTGCAACAGTGAGTGTTAAAAATTCTTTTAAAAACGCTAAAATATTGGATTTCCACGAATGAAGTTTACGAAAGCTTCCATATTTTCCCTAGAATATCAAACCTAACCAAAAAATAAAAAAAAAAGTATAGTTCCTGCTCGCCCCGTGGTGCCATTTAATTCATTAGAATTGCGTCGAGACGCTTTTCAGCGAAGGGAAACATGAAAATCAGGCGCCGATGTTTCTCAGCATCGAAAAAACGACGTGAATGCGTCCATTTCACTTAGCTCGCGGCTCGTCGGATCTGAAATTGGTCTGAATGGCCCGCTTGATGTTGTATCAACACAGTGGGGGAGGGTGGAGTGCATAAGGGTGTGAAACCGTGGTTAAAAGCACTCGGCTGGCTTTCCTCGCGTCACGTCGGGTCCCGCCGAACGTTTTGAATTTCCGGCTGCTGCCCCGCCGCCATTTTCCCCGACATCGACTCCCGCCGCCATTTTTAGCCCGGTCGAATGGAAAATAATGGTAACTTTCGCGAAGAAACGAAAAACGACACTGTAACTCGTGATACCATGTACAGAACCGGACAAAAGTTTATATGATTGAAAGATTAGCGAAAACAAATTGTTAAATATCTCTTATTAACTCTTTGAGTACTATGGGCGCATATATACGTCCGATGAAAGTTGCTCGCAGGAACTATGGACGTATATATGCGCTTGATAATTTTTGTTTTCTTCGTTAATCTTTTGAAAGTGCTATGGGCGCATATATACGTCCGATGAAAGTTGCTCGTAGGAACTATGGACGTATATATGCGCTTGACAATTTTTGTTTTCTTCGTTAATCTTTTGAAAGTGCTATGGGCGCATATATACGTCTGACAATAGTTGCTGGCAGGGACTATGGACGCATATATGCGCTTGTCAATTTTTTTTTCTTCCTTAACCCTTTGAGAGTGCTATGGGCGCATATATGCGTCCGATGAAAGTTGCTCATAGGAGCTGTGGACGTATATATGCGCTTGTCAATTTTTGTTTCCTTCGTTAATCTTTTGAGAGTGCTATGTACGCATATATACGTCTGACGACGGTTACTGGCAGGAACCATGGACAACACACGGCTGTCTACACTTAAGCCGAGAGTATCCAGTACTCAAAGGGTTAATTTACTTTCAACTGAACGTTAACCCCAATCGAATCGCGTGAAATAAAATTTATTTCGCGAGCGGTCGCTTTCAGCGAGCGACAAACCTCCAAATACTTAATCCCTAGCCAGCGGCGGACCATGGGAAAAAGTGAGAGAGCACTGGGGGTGAAAAAGGGACAGCACCGGAGGCATTAAGGAAATAGTGTTGCCCGCGGAAGGGAGTTTGCCAGTAAGCAAGATCCCAGCAGCGAAAGAAATCCCCTGAAACGTCTGCAATTTACTTTACAAGCGAAACGAGAGGGTCCGCCATGAACCGACGTCTAGCGACCCCTGGCCCGGGGGTCGATCGATCAATTAGATAGATCGAAACATTTGCGCAAAGCTTATGAGCCCTGACGTTGTTCCTGCAATACGTCCGGAGAGTTAGAGGAGCTTGCCGGGTAATGCCTCACGGGGGAGTCAGGATCGATAGATCCCCGTGACCGTTGCTTAATTGATGCTCGTCCGGCTTGGAATCGTTGCACCCCCTCGAATTTCTGTGAGAACATGGTAGGGGGGTGGGGGGAACTTAATATCATTCAGGATTACGAGGTTGTAGATCATTTTTGTTGAGTTAGAATATATTTTTGTTGGCGAATGATGATTGGTTGGAAGATGATCGCTTATCGTAAAGGGATGATGAAGGAAACGGGGGTGGTTTCGTTTTTTGGAAGTCCCTGAGAAATACAAAGTTCCGTTTTACGGATAGAGTTCACGATTTTTAATGAACGATGCGAATTTGAATTGTAAAAATGGTAACAGGGATGATAGTGGCTGAAGCGGGTACAGTCGGTCGCAAAAGTATTTAGACAAGGTGGAAATTGTATTTGTACATTTAATAGTGTTTGAATATATTTTAGTGCACACTCGAATAGACGTCCAATAATCAATCGCAGACTAGTATCCTTGAGAGGACCGTTTATTAGTTCTCTGGAATAACCCTAACTCCAGGGGGTGGTCTAGCCATTCCCCCTTTCGTCAGAAGTTGAAACGATGTTCGAAACACGACGATGACGTAACGGATAGTCAGGAAGGACTGTCATCGCCGAGGTCGACGTTCGTCCCGCAGATAACCGGCTTCCGTTTCCTGTCCACCGACGAATGACGCATAATCCGCCTCGAAATGGGGTCTTCGGGCGGATTTCCAGGTGGATCGCACGACACGAACCAGGATTTGTTCCCTAAACCCGACGGCGAATCGTCCTTCTAACATTGGTCACGGTCGTCCGCCATTTTTTCTGTAGCCACGTTCGCCTGAGTACAGCAGTATATACAACTTTCTGATTATCAATGGGACCCAAGCTAATCCCTTCGTAAATTCGACATTCACACCGGAATCGTTAATTCCAGCCTTTACCTCTATAGCCATATATCTCTATATCCATCAATATAGCGATATATAATCGATATATCCATATATCTCTATATATCAATATATCTATATATATATCTCTATTCATATATCAATATATCTATATATCTCTATAGCTGTATATCTATATATCTCTACATCCGTATATCTGCATATCCCAACATCCATATATCAATATATCTATATATTTCTATAGCCATATATCTCTATACTCATATATCAATATATCTATATATCCATGTGTTTCTATATCCATATATCTGTGTACCTGTATAGCTATATTACCCTCTACCACCCTCTCCCCTTACTCACTCCACTTTTATAGTCGCGAGGCGAGAGCCATTTTGCCTTCGCACATTGGCAAGTTTTCAAGTGAAATCGGGATCGCAATTAGAGCACTGGCATAAGGATCGGTTCAATATTAACTCGCAGCCGGCCTTTATTATTCCCTGGATTCCGGCGGATTAAATTACCCCGGAACGAGTGCACGCTGTTCTGTAAATATCCCCGGTATTAATTTTGTGCCGCTGATAGAGTAAACAGCCGATCGCGCTGAAAATAAAGTTCTTCCCAAGTTCCGTGGCAAAAAGCGCCCCGGTGTAGTACCGAGTGGTTGCCATCGGTAAGGGGCACGAAAGACTGTTTGAAAGGGGGAAAGGGATGGAAGAGGTCGCTAATTACCATCACCGCGTGGAAACTTCAGGTAAACGAGTTCAATGAGAGAGGGGGGGAAAATTGGACCGGTCTGGCCATCGTTTCCAGCTTTGAACCTTCCGTTGAACGTCTGTGAAAATTTTCGGTTTTTTATCTCTTTTTTGCTGTCTGCCGCGCAACGAGTCACGTGTTCAACCCCTATAACGCGATCCACACCGAGTAAGCGTAACGAGTGGATAGAGTACGTGTTTTTATGAAAAAAGGAACGGAAAAAAAGGGAAACTTTTGGTTCGGATGGGCCTTTAATATACTCTATGTTGAAAATAAAATGACAAATGATTATTTTAACAACAAAAGCAACATTATTTTCTGATCGGATTCATTTACCTCTATACGTTATTCTTTCAATGAACAATTTTCAATATTCGAGTCTGATTAGAGGGTTTTGTGAAACGTCCGTTTATTAATCAGCGAATTGTACGTTTTTAAATAGGCTTTCGACAGCAGGGTGAATATTAATGAGTTGCGTTCGCACAGTTAATTCAACGCGGCGCTTTTGCACAATGCATACCTTTGGAAAATCAAATTTCCCGCCGACTATTATAAAAATGAACCCGTTGAAACGCGAGCGCATTCCTCGTGCTCGAGCACAAGCAGGCACGTGAAGCATCCTCCGCGAGAGTGTGCGTGCGCGCGCGCGCGCACGTGCAATATTACGTGTGCGATGGGGAATATCCTATAATGGTGTATTATTGTACTGCCAACTATTCCTGCTTTGAATAAAAATATTTTATTAGGAATCTAACGGTATTAAATTCCTCGCAAACGATATAGATAAATAAAATGTTGTTAAAAAAAATTTTTATACTCATACATTGTTCTGAACTTCTAAAAATTATTCCATGTGAAAAAAAAAACGTAACTCAAAAAATGTTGTGTCGATCTGACAAAATAAGTAAACACGAAAAAAAAAACGAACATTTATCGAAACCATAAATCGTGTCGGGTCACGTTAAGTGTGCGCAAAGGATATTTTAATTTATGACGGTTTCCACGATTCCCATGAATAAGAGGGGACACGCCACTGCGGAAAAACGAGAACGCACATATTCTTCATTCGATGCGATAGCTGCAGGGTAAACGAGTGCTCAAACATACACCGGGTAATACCGTTTCCAATCTCTTTCGAACAGTCCTTCCGGTAAATATCCGGTGGTAGACGTTCCAGCCGGAGACACGAACGCAGAGGAATAACAAAATATTTGCTTAGTCAGATTTGTAGAAACATCCCTCCCTCCTCTATTATGATACACCGACCTCCACCCCTTCGATGTGTTCGAGTATGCAGTTGAAACTTCGAATCGTGCAGTCAGACATTCGGTCGACAAAAATAAATGAATCTTTTATTATGTACAGTGGGGTTCAAAAATTTCGAGCACCTCATGATTTGAGAATAAATTAAGGGATGTCTTAAGGGATGTTACAGTGAATGATTAAAAAATTATGATTACTTTGGTTGAAGTAAATAAATTACGATTATACAATTTTTTGGAGGAAAAATCGTAATTACGATTTACACGTGCGAAGAAATTTGATTTCATTCGAAGAGAGAGGAAGGTTCGAAACTTTTGAACGGTAATGTACAAATTAGAGGATTGAGGAAAATGTTTTCAAGAGAGATAGAATTTTGTAGTGAAAATTTCACGTTTAACGCATCGTTGATTGATAAACTTTACACAACGCGAAGTGGTGAAAACAAACATTACGCTGTGTGTTTTTCTTCTGTTACTTTGGTATTTTGCCAATTTTGTTGAGAGAACGCGTATAGGAAAAACATGTCTCCCATTTGACGAACGGGTTTGTATTTCTATGGCAGCGTTTGAAATACGACGACAATCGAATGGCTCGCGTGAAATTGTTCGTACGGAATTCGTATGAATAATATATAATTCCGGTGTGTAAAATTGAAAAAGGAAGAAACTCTTGTTTTTCCGTAACAAGCGAGAAAAGGATTACTCAATAGTTTTGAAACACAATCGTTAAAAATATACAATACGAGGCGAGTAATAACTTTCGTTCGCGAAACACGTGCGATTGGCATTTATAAATAATTTCACGTTCAAAGTATACAAAAAACAATAATAATTAATAATTTAATGTTCAAAGTATATAAAAAACAAATTTTATTAATATCAAAAATAAAAGTATTTAAAATACCTTTAACAAATAATATTTAAAATACTTGTCCTCAAATTTCCCCTAGTTCCAATATAATTACAACTTCCCCCTCCCCTACCTCACAACAATCTAGTACTATTTTTCACCCCCACCCCCACACACACCTTGACACACCACCAAACGCATAAGAAATAGTGCAGAGATGCACTCAAAAAGTATCCAACGTCGAGCGTTTAATCATCGAATCAACGGCCAGACTGTGACAAAAAGTCCCTAGTGCCGCGAAAATCTGGTGGAGGGCTACCTGTCGGCAATTGGTTTCCAATTCGAAGGCCACCTGGAATCCACGAGACCGGAAATATGCGCGGCTTTGTCCGACCTGAGTCGCGCGACAGGACCAGGCCGGCCAACCGTTCAACGGCACTCGCCGATTTCGCACGCGCGAATTTAATCTAGGGAGAATCCCCGGCCTCTCCCCCCTTCCCCTCCTCGATCCACCTGCGTTCCACGGATGAATGCCTATATCAGATATCATGAATGCACCTTTGAGCCAGCATAGCGTGCCCGATTACAGCGTTCGATCGCCACCAGCCCCTTTGAATTGGGTTCGATCAAAATACGATTATCTGTGTCTCGTTATGGGGCACGTAGCACGCCTACCAACCAGACCACCAAACGTTCAACGTCGCTGGGACCCGGGGTTTCCATTTGATTAAACAGAGCACCGCAATTTGTCCCGGGTATCCATGCAGTGGGGAATATTTGCTGTTCGACGGTGGATTTTTTAAGTGCGGTTGGTATACAGACGCATGAATCGCATAATTGGTATTACTGGACTGTTTGGTAGTCTGCAGACGGCGGCTTTTGTTACGTTAGTGCGGGTAATCTCGGCCGCGGGTCATTATCATTGCGGGTAAGCATGGTTACAAGTCGTTACAGTTGCGGGTAATTGTGATTTTGAATCGTCGTAGTTACGGATTGTTATAGTTGCGGGTAATTACCGCTGCGGGTCACTATAGTTGCGGGTCGTAATAATTGCAGGCAAGTATAATTACAAATCAGAACAATTATATGTAATCGTAAGTTTGAGTCGTGGTAACTATGAATAGCCATAGTTGCGGGTAATTACCGTTGCGGGTACTATAGTTGCGGGTAATTACCGTTGCGGGTCATTACTATTGGCTAATCATCTAAGATACAGCTCATACTGCAGATTAGCATAATTACAGGTCACTACAATTGCGGGTCATTTGATCTGCGGGTCGTTTCAGTTTCTCATTCACCATTTTTTTTACTTATGAATAAAGATTCTTGCTTAATATTTTCCACGCAAATTTCCATTACTTAAAATTATATCTCTCGCTACACGCTACGATCATCGTTTCTGGCAAACAAAAATTCTCTTCCCAGTGTTCTCACGGATGAAACAAATGCCCCAAAAATTCAATTTTTATACGAGCGCACGGGGTCAATATTTACCCACCTCCACGAATACGGTACAATGGAATCGGCACTGTTATTTCAATCCGTATGTTTGCAAAAATAAACGAAACGCTACGTATACACAGATTAAACGCGAAAAAACCTTACCTCGATTACGTAAAACAGTATGCATGCGTTGGGTGCTGCTGGGAACGTGATATGTTGACGCACACGTAACCCGCGTTCGACATTAACGAGATAATTAAAATCGAATTTTAGGCGGCCACGTTGTGCACGCAGCTGGACAGGATTATCGAAATTACCCAAGCACATTCCGGCTACGGCGCGTCTCTAAACATCGCCGGAATTGTATTTCGAAATTCACCGACAGAACTGTTTCCCCACGCCATTGTAACGCACCACGGACAATCCTATACTACTTGTATCCTCAAATAGATTTTGCGAGCCATAAGAGCGAGAAAAGGTTTTAAGTTAGGAAAATTAGAACTGATGTACAAGTACTTTCAGCTACAAAAGTTGAGACCATTGACAAAGTACTTTCAGCTACAAAAGTTAGGACCAATGGTTAGAAAGACTCCAATAAAACGACTACCGAATTACGATATTTTATGGCACGAAAACTGTTATTCTCCACTTTATAAGTGAAAGCACTCGAGCAAGCATTCGATGTTTAACACAGCTACAAAGGAATCGGTAAGAGAAAAACGTGTCGGTCTGGCTAATACTTTGCATTCGCATAAAGGATCGTCAGAAATAACATCCCCCGACTGTTCACAGTCGCATTAAACGGGAAGAGTTGAGTTTTCAATCGGGCGTGAATATTGAGCCGGCACCGTCTGGCTTCTTCTCCGGCGCGCGATAAAGGAAATGCAATTCTCGTACGTATTCGCGGGAACGGGATGTCTTATAATGAAAAAGATCCCGTTCACAGTTATCGTGGACCTGGTTCTGCTAAGGATAAACCTCGTCTTCGTTTCTAGCTTGACGTTTGCCAGGACTTCTGTCGCTTTCAGAGATCAATGACATTCTATGTATAGGGTGTCATCGAAAAAATCAATGACATTCTATATACAGGGTGTCAAATTTCGTTTTGAAAAAGAGAAAACTGAATTCGAACGTGCGTTGTATTGTAGTCTCTTTAATTTAGTAAACCATCAAAAAATAGTCATTAACTCTATTCCACAAGACATATACTGTGATACAATTAATATACGATCACCATAAATAGTCAAATATAGTCATATCTTGCACATGATATAGTCACTATTGTCGATGTCTATACTCTATCACGGTGAATGTCTATAACCTGTTATAGTCACCAGATATATCTCAAATATAGTCCCCAACTATATTCCAATATACTCATTACAAGCACACTTATACGTTACTCATACGAAATAGAATATAGTCGTAATAATTTCTATTACAGTCACCAGTCCTTTCTCAATAGGATCGCGATTTCGCGAACACCCTGTATATCCAAACGCCAGAGTCCGATATATTCAATTTTATTCACCGTGATCCTTCACTTCCCTTCCAGAGAACGACTATATTCGACAGGCAGTAAACTTCACAATTCTCTCCCCCCTCCCCCGATGCATTCGCAATTTTCCCTAGTTCGCGAATAAAATTCTCAACGTTACACAAGGGAAGATAGGAATTTTATAAGCGAGCTCAGGCTTCGTGTAGTCGGCCGCGTTGCGAACGGAATCGCATTTAATCATTGCACACGTGCATAGTTTCGAGGTACAGGCGCGTTCAAAATTTCCCCGCGGACCAACAGCGTCGAGTGATTATTGCTTTTCACCAGACGAGGCCCCCTGTTGCCTGTCGCCAACGGCGGCGTGAAAATCGGTAAAAACTGTGAAACGCTTCAACATCGGTATGCATAGATACATCGCGGTCGGATCAACGGTAACGGCGTAGAGCCACTAGCCACGCTGACGGAGTGAAAGATGCATACAAATGCAACGGTTGCACGCGCGCTGGAAAATTCTATGCATTCCTGAACGAACGAGACGTCCAACAGCTCCTTCGCGACCGGCTTTGTCTTTATTAAAATTTCCCGCTGATTATTAACGATCCGGCCGCCAGACGAGCGTAGGCGGATCGGGCGTTTTTAAGGAAATGTTGCTGCCACGGATATACCAGCTTGGGGAGAGACGAGTTTGTGCGTTTTGTGAAATGTTCGTTGGAAAGTAATTGTGAATTGTAAATAGTGTAATAGAATTGATGAATTTTATAGAATTGAAAGACTGAGGTATTGAAAAATTGGAAAATTGTAGAACTGTAAACTTGAAGAATTGAATTGAAGAACTAAATTATTCAGAAACTGAAGATCGTAAGAATTGAAGATTCAATTATTCAGGAACTGAAGAATTAAAGAATTAAATTATTCAGAAGCTGAAGAATTGAAGAATTGAAGAACTGAGGAATTGAAGAATTGAAGAATTGAAGAATTGAAGAATTGAAGAATTGAAGAATTGAAGAATTGAAGAATTGAAGAATTGAAGAATTGAATTATTTAGAAACTGAAGAACTGGAGAATTGAAGAATTAAATTATTCAGAAACTGAAGAACTGAAGAATTGAAGTATTGAAAAATTGAAGAATTAAATTATTCAGAAACTGAACTAAAGAATTAAAGAATTGAGGAATTAAAGAATTGAATAATTGGAGAATTGAACAATTGAAGAATTGAAGAATTGAAAAATGGAAGAGTTGTAGAATTGAAAATACTTTTATTACACAGTTGTCCATTTTTCATTACTTTTCACAAAGCAATCTTTAGACCCCGATTTCTATTTCACGTAAAATTGTCTTACCATAAAGTTTTCATTAAAAAAAAAAAAGACTGACATCCCGGTATTATGAACCGAATGGATCTAATAACACTGGGTAAATTAGCATGGCGTTGTCCGAGGATCATTATTTTCGATATTGGATCGAGGCGAGTGTGGGTGTCCATCGCGAATAAACCGTCGGAGTATCAGCGAATGCACCGGAAATTCAATTACACGAAGGTTTATTATGAGCCGGACTGTTCGGCGAAATTTCACGTGCACGTAACGACAGATTAAATGTCAAAGGAAAAACGAACGCATTGAATTCCCGCGGAACTCGTGCACTCGAATGATATCGATCGAACGGAAATGAAGAGAGGAGGAAACGATGAAAAGTTTCGAGACCGGGCGGGTATAAATTACTTATGAATTTCAGATCGAAACTGGAATCGGATAATTTTTAATAAAAACAACGAATCCTCGTTTGATCACACAGAACGGCGACCTTAATGTTATTCAGAGGAAACCAGTTAATGACATTTCCCGAAACGCGATAATATACCTGTTCGAACTGTTTGAGAGTTCGAAATTTTCGCGATGATACATTTGAATATAAAATTCTATCGTGTTCATATTCAAACACTAAAATATACATAAATATTTATTGTAATATAGTCGCTATATGTTTGAATATAGTCGCTATATGCTTGAATATAGTCAATATATGTTTGAATATAGTCGCTATATGTTTGAATATAGTCAATATATTTACTTTAAATATATTGATATAGTATCTGATATATCAATATAGTTACTATAGGGACTGTGATATATTAATTGCATACATTCCAAATAATCGTTATATGTATTTTAAAGTTACCATTATTATAGTGTAATACAGTCGGTGTAAAATTTTAAGCTCGCTCTGAATATTATCTTTAGTTCCTATAAATTTAGCATCGGACGGTAACGTTTAACGCGTTTCCATTTCGACTATATTCTCACATTCTGACGGGTTTATTATGTTTTCACAAGAATCACTTACCTTCTCGGGAACGTGCGGCAATGACGGAGTTTCGTTTCGGTTTGCAGCTCCATTGCTTTTTGCTGCATCCTTCTAAAACACACATTATCATTACCATTAGTAAGCGAAAATTATACATTAGATTAAAATAAATTAGCATTAAATATCGACAGATTCGAATTTTAAAGGGTTAACACGATTCTATTCCTGATACTTAAGTTACTAGTATCCTTATAGTGGTCACCGATTCCTAATACTTGGGTCACTACTATCACTATATTGGTCATCCATTCCTGATACTTTGGTCACTAAAATCACTATACTAATCATCGATTCCTGATACTTGTGTCACTACTGTCACTATACTAGTCATCGATTCCTGATACTTGGGTAACTACTGTCACTATACTAGTCATCGATTCCTGATATTTGGGTCACTACTGTCACTATACTAATCATCGATTCCCGATACTTGGGCCACTACTGTCACTATACTAGTCATCGATTCCTGATACTTGGGTCACTACTGTCACTATACTAGTCATCGATTCCTGATACTTTGGTCACTAAAATCACTCATAGTGATCATCGATTCCTGATACTTTGGTCACTAAAATCACTCATAGTGATCATCGATTCCTGATACTTTGGTCACTGCTATCACTATACTAGTCATCAATTCCTAATACTTGGGTCACTACTAAGACTATACTAGTCATCGATTCCTGATACTTTGGTCACTAAAGTCACTCATAGTAATCATCGATTCCCAGCATTAATCTTAGCAATGATCCTACAGTGATCACTGATTTTTCTTCCTCAACTACCTACTACCATCGTGTTAGTCATCGATTCTACCAACGCTGAAGTCAATTCCGGTGTTCAAATCGAATAACCAATCACCTTTACGCAATCCTGAATGCTCCTAGCATTGCCATAACGCCGCAAAGCACCGTATGCCCGTTGCAAAGTGCAGAATTACAGCAGACCAAGCGAAACAATTGTTCTCTGGCCCGCTGGTAAAGGCATACAAAATTCATCCAGCGGCCAACGCGTTAACAATAACAGTATCGCGGCGCGTGCACGACGTTTTCATTTCATTGGCAACATTCCGTAAACCGTTTAATCCCGCAACAGAGAAATTCCCTGTACACGGTCCCCCGTAACAGTCCCTATTGTTTTCGCGTAAGTAACATAGCTGTTACGCAACAGAGAACCAACGATCCCGCCAGAGATCTCTCGCACTTCTTCGAGCCTGCGGTTCTTCCACGAACTGCGTGCGGGTACAGTCCGCGACAAAACGTTAGCGCAGCCTGATTTAGAGTGTCTTTTGAATAATTTCGAAGCAGTATATCGCAACAAAAAAAGAACGTCACATAATTTTGTAATTGCAATTCGAATGCAACTTTATGAGGGAAAATTAGTACTGCACTTCGTGCTGTTCACAAAATTATTGTTTAAAAATTCTTATTATCTCTGTGAATTTCTAAGGTTGCTAGGAATAATCGCTAATAATTCGTCCTTTTGATTGGTTCGGTAGTTCTAGTGTGTTAATTTAAACGGATGTCTATCAGAGGATCTATTTTCCTTTTGGAAATGTTATTCAGTTGGAGAAATTTTAAAATTGTGTGACGATAGATTCTCAGGATACAAAAAGAAATTCAATAATTATATTAATTCAATAGAAATGCTGCAAAAATCGGAAGTTTAATTTTATTAAATATATCATGGAGTAGCTGATATATTAAATATATTATTCAGTATATCATATATTAAATATATTATTCAGTATATCATATATTAAATATATTATTCAGTATATCATATATTAAATATATTATTAAGTATATCATATATTAAATATATTATTAAGTATATCAATATTAAATATATTATTAAGTATCCATTTGTCTTTTGAAGTTAACCCTTTACACGGGAGAGGTGACTGTTAGGCAGTTAGTGCAAAAATGTTAAGAATCATACGTAGTGCTAACATTTTGCCGCGTACTGTACATGGACGAGGAAAAAGTGGGATGTGTGTATAGGTGTTTGGATCGTGGAACAGACGATGTTAGATTGCGTCTGAACACCTTGCGAATGGTCGACTCGTGGCAAAAAAGAAGTAATATCCGCGTCTGTACCCTTTTCTCTGTGGATGTTACACGTATCGACAGTTGCGAGAAATTAATTTCCGCAGAAACATCGGTGGCTTTTATGCTGAGGCATCGAGCGTTAATATTTCATCGACGAACGCACAACAAATTTAGTTAACCATTGTTGTTAAACGCGTGTACCATTCTTAGTCTCCTCTTTCGATTTTCTATTATTCGCGTACAATGTATCGGGATCGTTTAACCCTCGAATCACGAACCTTGGGTCGGTTTCGACCCGACCAGAAATTCTTTCGTATTCCATAAATAATTTTAATTGCTTTTATTTTTACTATATAAAGTGTGTTTACCCGTTAAATAAATAAATAATGAACATGATATAATATAACTATTACGAATTACTGCATTTTAGACATTTTCCTATATTCTTCATAAATATTTAAAAAGGCACTGAATTATATATTTAACAATTTGCCAATAACTGTCTTATTTTAAATAATTTAACTCTGAATTTATTTAATTTTATTTCATTAGGATAATAAATTGTTTTGATATTTACTGAAACTATATATTTACTGTTTAACCACGTGTATAGAAAGACAGCATTACGAAAATCCAATATATATTATATAATATATATTTTTGTGATATATATATAAATATATGAATCCAGATATATATATATATATATATATTCATTATATATATAAATATATTATACAATATATTAATATATATTTAATAATAAATATATTAATCCAGAGTAAATGCCAGATATCGTATTTCGTTAATGTAATTACAGTTACAGCGGACATAAGGTCGATTCTGTGGTGAAAAATTCAGATGTTTCATCGCGCGCTGTTACGAATGCTAAGCGAGCTGAAATGTTTCCGACGCTGCCTAGCAATACAAATCCGGCGAGGACGTCTTCGAGTGCATCGAACGGTACGCACCGCGTGACCGGAACTCGATTACGCATTCCTCTAAATACGGAACGAGATTCCGTTAAGGCTCCTCTGGTAAAACCGACATCCACGGTGCCTGATTCGCGTCGACGGTTCGTCAGACCGTGAAAAATCACTTTTTCCTGTTCGTCGTTTCGCAATTTTTTGAACGCTTTAAGCGTCCACGATCTACGCTGGAAGTGCCAACAATTAAAGTCTACTTTCATCAAAGAAAGTCGATTGAAATTTAAATATATACAGAATTGAATATATTGCTATATATAAAGAATATATTATCAAATATATTATGAAGTATATCATATATCAAACATGTTATATGTTAAATATATTATTAATTATATCAATATTAAATATATCACGGAGTAAATGATATATTAAATATACTATTAATTATATCAATATTAAATATATCATGGGACAAATGATATATTAAATATATTGTTAAATATATCATATGTTAAATATGCCATATATTAAATATATTGTATGTTAAATACACCATATATTAAATATATTGTATATTAAATATATTACTAAATATATTCAGTATATCAAATATATTACACACGTATATATTACATATTAAAATATCTAATCAATAAAAAACAAAGTGCTATCCACCTTTTCCACAGAAAATTAACAACAAATTCCCGAAACCGTACCAATTCCTTTTCTCCAACGAAATTTGTTCGAATCAACGAGAAGACAGACCTCTTCCGAACGGCGAAACGAATACTCCCGCGGCCGTTTTGCATTCACCCTAATTCCCGTTTAATTGAGGCTATGTAAATCCATTCATTATGCGGGGTTCGAAGTTTTCTTGGGCTCGTCCACCGCTAAATTTCTGACACAATTTCGCGGAGGGAAGTGTCCCGGGAGAATATCAATTATGCGGTCCTATTTGCATCCAACCGTTTCCTTCTCGCCCCTCTCCGCCCCCGCCCCGCCTCTTCTGCTGATGGAAACGTGAAACGTGTTTTTAAAAAACGTTATTCGTGTGTATCGGAAAACGGTGAACGACCAGAGGGAAGTCGAAGCTCTGTTACGTTCCGTTCTACATTCGTTTTATCGTGCAGGCTGTAGAATACGTTAAACAGTTTACCCAGAAGCACTCGTCCGTTACGTGAAACGTTAAAATTAATCTTCTCGATCGAAACTCGGATAATTCGTTGCGATACGATTAAATTGGTAACACAATCGTGTTTGAAGGCTCCGGAGGGAACAGTTTTTTAGTTTCCAATACGACGTTTTCTCATACATCAGAATGAAACAATGCTTTCTGCTGCATACTCAATTTTAGCTGATAATCTCTGGTGAACTTAAATCGTTTAAATTTAAAATTCCTTAAGTTCACATTTAACTTAAATTCTGGTTTTTAATTTTTTAATAACCGCTTCGTGTACAAAGTTAGGCAATTTTTTGTTCAACAAGAGACAAATCAAGTATGTAACCAGTGAAACAGCTTTGACTGAGAATTAAAAGCTTTGTGACGCGAATTATTCAAAAACAAATCCTCCGCTTTCCTGTTACCCATAAAACACCTAACAAAATCACCTAACTCGCGTCATCGTTGCCCGCCGAATCGAAGACTAAATCAAAAGAAGAATTTATATTCCAATCCTCCTTGACCCGAGGCCAAACCGGAAATGGAGGAAAATAATTCACGAGCCCGGGGGAGAATTAATTAGCCGAACAACGGGAAGAACCCCGGCTGGATGAACCGACTGTTTTCGCTGAACCAGGCTGTCGTCGGCAAACATAAGACCGTCAAACGTCAGCCACTTCCGGCAGCTCTAATTGACTCCGAATTCAGCGCCAGTTATTTAGCACTTCCGGGGCGCGAGGCTCCATCGAAGAACGCAAAACGCGGATCAATCGATCTCACTAGAGTATCGATCGTTTCTCTTCTAGCTCCCCCTCTCATCCACCTTTTCATCTTCCTCCCACCTCCTTCTACTCCTCCTCCACCTTTTCTTACTCCTCCACCTACTCCTACTCCTTTTCCTCCTCTTCCCCTTCTCCTCCTCCTCCTCCTTTTCCTTCCCCTTCTCTTTCTCATCCTTCTCCTCCTCCTTTTCATCCTTCTCCTCCTCCTTTTCATCCTTCTCCTTCTCCTTTTCATCCTTCTCCTTCTCCTTTTCATCCTTCTCCTTCTCCTTCTCATCCTTCTCCTTCTCCTTCTCATCCTCCTCCTTTACCTCCTCCTTTACCTCCTCCTTCTCCGTTCCCTCTTTCTCCTACTCCGTTCCCTCTTTCTCCTACTCCTTCACCTTCTTATCTTTTTCCTTTTCCTTCTTATCCTCCTTCTTTACCTCATCCTCCTCCTTTACCTCCTCCTCCACCGTTCCCTCTTTTTCCTACTCCTTGACCTTCTTCTCCTTCTCATCTTTTTCCTTCTCCTTCTTATCCTCCTTCTCCTCCTCCTTCTCCCAATCAAAATCCACGAGGAACAAAATCCCTACCACGCGCCGAGATCGAATGTTGCAGCCTGGTCGGGATAATCGGTCTTATTGTTACTAAGAGAATTTGCCCGTCTATTCGAAACTGAAAACTTTTGTCGGCTGCGAAGTTCCGCGAGCGACGATTTCAGTCTTCCGAGTCTACTACGTGGCGAGGAAACCAACGGGTTTGGGTGGCTGCCCCTGAGGAGGATGCTGTGAAACAGCTGGTACAGTAGCGAACGAAAGTTTGCCCCGTTGACAATTCTTGTTCCGTTCTTTGGTTGTCTAATAAAGCGAGTAAATGAAGTTTGAACGCGTTCGTGAGCAAAATTTGAAAGACGATCTATGAAAGTCGGTCGGGAAAACGAGATTGAAGCGTGGCGGAGGATTGTGGGAGAAAACGATATTCAGGAAGTGATCCGAGTAGAATTTAGAGTTTAAATCAGAAGAAATTCAAGTATAGAGTCATTTTTGGTTCTTCTTCTCATGGGGAATAGTATAAAATTATTATCTAAAGTACGAAAGTTACAAGGGCTAAATAATTACTTCACATGTTTTAGGTAAATATTAAGGTATTACGTTTGAACAATTTTTAACGCGTTTAATAATTAATCTCAATTAGAAGCACTATTAATTATATAACGTTTATCGAAGGAGGTACAGTTCGAACGAGCGAAAGTGAAGCTAGCAACGCGCACGCACGTGGGAGTAGGCGCAAAGAGGGGATACGCTACCCCCACCACTTTACGGTCCCACCACAGTACACTCCTACGCACAGCATGGTGCAGCAAGATTGCAATGACCAGGCACAAAACGTCCACCATTTTTAACAGTTCATATAATTTAGTAAACCTTACAATTCCACAATTACATTTACTTATACACCTTTAACTGTACATAGGTACAGTAAAGAGAATTAAACGGTACCCCTTAAATTGCCCTAAAATTTCTATTTTACACTCAAACACGAATTACAACAGTGCAACGTTTGTATTTTATTACTGACACGACAATTAAATAGTCCATCATTTAAATTTCATCATTGTTGCAACATAAATATGAAATATTAAAAAGATTGTTCCAAAAACTTTTGATCGATAGTGTATCCACAGAGTAAACCGTCGAGGAAGCTAAAAGGTGACGATGCTCTCTCGAGAAAGGAATGAACGAACAGAGACAGCGAAAGATGGTGAAGCAGAGGGTGGGGGAGAGGGGGGGATGGAAGTGAAGAAGAGGAACAGAGACTTGGAAAAGCGTTTCCAGGTCCCAGGAAAAATTCGTTATCGAGAATCGAAAAGTTCAGGGGAACGTGCGCGCGTATCTAAATGAAGTGGAGTACAGGTTAATACAACCCGTGCAAAGGGCGGCTACCCCCCCCCCCAACCCCCCACCCCGAGGCTTAGCGAAGCTCTGCAACTGATGAGGAAACGAAAGTTTCGATGAACAAGGGAAGCAGGAAAGCGTGGAATCAACCGGAAATTTTCTGCTACAGGATCGATACTTCCAGGTGCTTTTCAAACCTCCTTGACCTGACACGGGGTCAATTTTGACCTGCGTACTATCGAAAAAACCTGAACCTAACCTGAACCTAACCCCAATGATAATTGTTCAAAACTATGTACTCTAACAGGCTTACCCGTTTGTAAATAAATAAATAAATAAAAGATAAATAATTCACAAAAACTTGGATTTGCATATAAATTTTACTGTAAACGCCTGTTTGACTAAGTTCTAATTGTTTCGTTATTTTATTAATATTTGCAAGGGCCATCGACGATTAGAAAAAATTTACAAAATTTCAAACACAACTGATAAGCTAAGAATTTTATTTAAGACCAGTAATTTTGAACGACCCTATCGTTATCTACAGTAACGGACAAAAGTTTAAGACCAGAGTGTAAAAAAAAGACAAATCAATTAATTAATAAGAAATAGCACGATAAATAAAATTCGTATTCTATGTTAATCAATAAATAGTATTCTACCATAATAACGATAAAAATAAGTATATGAACGACATTTGCATATCATAAAACTATGTTTTGCATTGTCTCATCGTCTTAAACTTTTGTCCGCTACTGTACGTGTAACACTTAACTATCTGCGATCATTAATAGAACAACCAATTCATTCAATTCGAAGATCAACAATAATTTTCCCAAACGTTATGATGATGCAGATTCCTCGTCCGTTCTTTCCACTTTGCAAACGTTTCTTAGAAGTTTCCTTCGAGCAAGAACCTGGGTACGCTCGAAAATAAAGACAAAGGGGAAAGGACGAGCAGGGGTTGAGGGGGGGGGTGGAAAACCCCAGCTAAACCGATTCAACTCTGAAAGGGAATCGGAGGTGCGTTCACCCTTGACGGGATGCACCGAAGACTCATTAATTAAAACGACCCGGCGATAGCAGTTTGGGTACGCGAGGCGAAAATAATTAATGGGAGTAATGAATGCTCGCACTAGACGAAGAACGGGACGTATTCATTAAACACAAAAGAATTCACGCTTCAGGAATTCGTAGCAGACGCCGATGATAATTAAAATACCGTATCAGACGGTACAATGTGCGATGCCAAGCTATTGTAGCAGCAAAAACACACAGGGGTCTAATTTCGTGAAAAAAAACAAAATATTTCCTCGTAAAATCGAACACAGGTCTGTTGTGATTTTTAGGTTAAATTCTGCGTTTCGTTAATTGTAACTCAACGTCTTGTGTAACGTATAAATGTAAGGTAAAAATAGTTGAAGATACAGTAGCAGACAAAAGTTTAAGACGAGAAGACAATATAAAGTATAGTACCACGGTTTATAAATAATATTTATACATTCACTTTTATTGTTAATAAAGTAATGTAGTACTTATTAATTAATACAGAACACAAAATTTGTTTACTCTGGTCTTAAACTTTTGTCTGCTACTGTACATATAAATAAATAAATAAATAGAAAGCTTCCAATTAATTTGTATTCCTTACAAGTAACAGAAATTTAATTTTTGGAAAAACTTTTATTTTCTGAGTGAAAGTATCACTTCTGGGGTAATCTTATTCTAAAGTCTTTGAATCTTTTTATTCGTTTAGAAATGCATATTCATTGGAAGCACTATATTTGTATTCGAACAAGGGGATACGATATTATAAAAACACAAATACTTTGAACACAACAGAACAGTGTTGTGCAGAGGAGCTGTTGTTTATAAAACTGTGTGCTTTGGGAGGGGTAATTTATTCGATTGCAGTATTAACGACACGGCAACGGTATCGTGATTTTCCAATAAGACGCAAACACAAAGACAGCTTAACGTTATCGTTGTAACAGAAAGTCGGGTCTGTTCATGTTAAATTCAAGCTGAGAATTATCATTTCAAAGAAACCGGTAACATACTATTTATAAGGTGTTAAGTAAAACGAAAGTAACTATGTCCTTTGTTACTGCTTAACAAAAGAAAAGAGCACACGTGGAACAGTCAACAACGACATTCGTGAAATGAAACAACGATAACCTTGACGCCACACAATCGAAAAATGATAAAATAATAATTACAATTTCTGTAATTTTAATATAATAACCTTAAGAATACTTTTGAGGCTAGAGAGAACCCTACGATAAATGAGAGTAACTTAAAATATATAAAAAAAAATCGTAAAATTGAATTTATTTCGAATATAGTGCAATCTCTTGCAAGACAATATTTTCAAGGTTAAGAAAAAGTAATCTGACTTTTATCTTAAATGGAATAGGTGTACAAAAAAATTAGTACTTACCGCAGTGTTACGTAGAGGTCGATGCTCTCGGAGTGTAAGTATGTATTTTGCATACTGTAAATCGTCCATAGTCTATCAGCGATGCTTCCCTCGAATCGAATAAGACGAAGTAGAACTGGAAGTGTATCGGGTTCGAGGACGAGACTCACAGGATTATTCGACCGATAGCAACTTGTCGGCCGTGTTACGTAACGTGCTTCGACAGAGGCACGCTTAACATTCGAGACGCGTAACAGGAAACACGTAACACAAACTTGTACCGGTACTGCTGAATTTGATCCAGTGATCACTGTTTCAGGGCGGAACAACGCCAAAGGCGACGCTTTTCACTACTTCTTGGATAGAATGTTTCTTCCTGACAAACACCCCGAAGAAAAACGAGCAAAACGAAAATTGGATACGTGCGGTAACGTGGAACGTAGAATGTCAATGGCGTACTGTCCGATCGAGTGGATCGAGTGGAGCTGTTAAGCGCATGGTTGGGCAGAGGAGTGGGGAGACGGCGGCCTGCGCGGCTCCCCACCACGCAACGGTCCCAATTCTGTCCAACCGCTCGCGAGCTGCTGTGACGTCACTACCCCCACCACATCCCCACTCCATTGGAGTCGTGACGCCTCAAATGCTTCGGAATATAATTACAACTAATCTTTTGCTCCCTTTTGACTTATAAATATTATATTAAATATGAACGACAATTATTTGTAAGGGGAAAAAAAGCGTAAAGAAAGTGAAATAATTAATTCTGTCTTAAAAAGATTTTATCAGTATTTCTATAGAAGTTATTCGTCTTTAAAAAAATATATATATTTAATAATTTGTATGCCACGTATTTTAATAATCACTCTATATATAAATAAGCTAAAAATATGAACTATTAAAGAGGTATATCATCCCCAAAGAGTAGAATATACTATGATAAGCCCCCAAGCAAGGGATTATGCTTCCAATTATCCCCCGAACTACAAAATCCGCTCTTCATCCCCTGCACATTATGATTTTTTATAGTCGGACACATACAACCGAATATAATACCATCATAAACAATGCTTTAATCCCAGCTTAATCCTACCACTATCGACTGTAATTCCACGTTGCTGTAGTGGAAACCGTAATTACGCGAAACGAATTATACTGTGAGAGAGAGAGAAGGGGAGAAAGGGTGGAAACAATTTGAAAAAGTTTGCCGGTATAAGTACTATAAGCTCGCGAACACAATCGCCTGCAATTAACAGGCTGGACGGAAAAAGTATTGCAGTGTGGCTGGAAATACACTGAATTTCTTTTGACCGTTCTTCCGTGATCATCGTGATGTCGAGTTTCTTATTAATGGGGATAACGATATCCCATAATTAAAGCGCTTCCGGTTAGCTTCCAGGAGACAGTCAAACGAACGAACCACCAGCCAGTAGACGAGTGCAAAGTAAAGAAGGATCTTTTAAAATCACTTCCGAACGAACGAGTACAGAACGAACGTAATTATAGCTAACAAACCCGGTCGTATCTCGTCGCGTTTGGCTACGGAACCCCGACTTCCCGCGCCTTACAGTCGGGAACAGTGGACAAACGGACGTCCGGAGTCCATTTGCCGCGGAATCGAAACCCTATGTGGGTCAACGGCTTATGGAATTCGAAGAACAACTCCTTCGACGACGTGGAAAACAAAAAGGTGCGCGGGTTGGGGTGCATTAACCCCGAAAAGGTTGAACATCGAGCTTGTCATGTTTCCAGGAATCGATGACCACTGTAGAGCTAGTGATAAACCGAATACTAGTAATGAACCGATGACCAATGAAGTACTAGTAGTACTTCGATGTTCGCTAAGGTATCAGTGACACATTAGTGTCACGCTGAGGTATTAGTAGCAAAACAGGGACCACTGAGGTACTAGTAATATACTGGTGACTACTAACGTGCTAAAAGCACCTTGGTGACTACTAAGATACTAGTGATATACTTCTGATCACTGAGGTACTAGTAATATACTGATAGTCACTAAGATACTAGTGATATACCGGTGATCACTGAGGTACTAGTAATATAGTGGTGACTACTAAGATACTAAGAGCATCTCTATGACTACTGAGATACTATTGATATACCGATGGTCACTAAGATACTAGTGATCACTGAGGTACTAGTAATATACTGGGAATCATTAAGATACTAAGAGCATCTTGGTGACTACTAAAGTACTAGTAATGCATCGATGATCACTAAAGTATTAGCAATATATTGATTACCACTAAGATACTAATAGCACCTTAATGACTACTAAAGTACTATTAATATATCGATGACCATTGAAATATAACCAACTTGAATATCAGGAATCAATGGTCACCCGAAAAGTACTAGCGAATTAAATTGCAGGAATCAACGACCACCATACCAATCAACGTATTAACTTCCATAACATAGGGATATCATCATTTTTCTGTCATAAAGGAACCAAACTCTGCTCGCACCGAATTAAAGATTGACCCGTCGAAGCGTAACATCGCGCACGGAATTCAGACAGCTGGATATTTACGAGCAGAGGTACCCGGTCCACGGTTCATGGTATTCTCCGCAGGATAGCTTCCCCGGAATTGGAAACGTCCGATAGCAGAGGCGTACGAGCTACGTCCAGCGGCCACGGGCTCTTCTTAACGCTTCTCACAACGTCCACGGAGATACAATTCGATTACCCAAAAGCTGCCGTGAAAGGGAGAACCGGACCCACTCGATATTCCTCGAGGGCAGGTCCGATTTAAGCGGCTCGTGAAACATCGCATAGGCGAGCAAATCGCCTAAGCTATGGACCCTGTGCGAGGGATATTTCGCTAAGGATCAAGGATTTTATAAGGGCACACTTTGTGCTGCGATTTCAATGCTTGTTTGTGTACCACCTTGAGAAAATTCTTTTGCATGATCAACTGTTGTCGAGGTATTATGATAAGAAGTTTTATCTTTTTCTTTTGAAGCTCCCAATCAAAAAGGGAAAAATTATGGTCACTCTTTGATAACACTACATTTGAGGTGCTTGCAAAATTTTTCATAGATTAAAACACCCCTTCAATGATATTCCAATCCTTTTAATACCAGAGGGTGGGGGTAGTTTACACCTATAATTTATCATGTAATCATTTAAACAATTTTTACCAATTTTCACTTAAAATAGATCCTCTCCAGTTTTATTGTATAAACACCCCTTTAACGATATTACAATCCTTTTAATACCAAAGGGTGGGGGTAGTTTACACCTATAATTTATCATGTAATTATTTAAATAATTATTTGGGGTGTACAAAGACTTTTAATAGACTGGAACACCCTTCTAATATTTTTTCATCCCTTACAATACCAATAGGAGGGGGTAGTTTATATTCACAATTTATCATTTAAGTGTTTAGAAAATTTTGACCAATTTTAGTTCATTGATTTCGGATAACAGGGAACCAATCAATCGTGTTATGGGAGGGTAGTTTCTATTTCGGTTTTACAAATTGTATCCGGGGTTATGGCCGCGATATTTCTATTTTATCTCCCCCTGCGCGTGTCAGATACTGATTCTCCGACTCCACTTTTGCCTCTGACCATCCTCATTTCTCGCACCATAATGGACCGTCTTTATGGTGGACTTTTCCGTGAAAGCTGAACCGAAGCTTCGACCTTCAGCGAGCGTTAAGTTACCCTTTTCTTGCCAAGTCGAGGGGAACCCCACAGATAACTTCACCAACCCCGTTATTGACACAGCTTTTCTGGTCAATAGGTCGAGCAACCCCCTCGAACACCATAGCTCCGTTCACCATAAATGTTTACCATAAATATTATGTAAGAACACTTATTACACCTTGTTTAGCTGTGCAAATGGTAATTAATTTGGAACCTTAAGGGTGTAATAATAAATTCATAAATTCTGTCTTTTATGTAAACCCATAGATTGGTATTTAATTTTAATTAAATAATACCATACAATTTTAATTAAATAACAATTAATTATATAGCACACGGTCGTATTTGTGATTTTATTTTCAACGACCATTAATTAATTCCTCGAAAACGCCTCCTGCTATTTATTCGTTAATTACAGAATTTTAGAACGGTTGTAAGTTTACGATGCCATTTTTCGTGGAAAAACAAAAATAAGAAATGCGATCTGAAACGAGTGCCAGCTTTTTGCTTCCGCCTCTTTCGCTTGGAATTAATTTGTCGACCCATGTCGACCGAATACTTTTTTGCTCGCTTTAACGAATACTTTCCTCGTGAAAGCTGTATCGCCATATTTTTTTTTTTAATTTTACTTTTAAATCGTCATATTTTTGTGAATATCGTAAACCAGTGAATATGGTGAAAATATTCCATTATATTTATTAATTAAATTCCTGTGACGAATCTATTCGTTTATTTCTCTCTGGGCAACCAGACGAGGAACTTCGTAATTTTATTTGACCAGAAAAACAGCAGGGGGTTCGATTAACTTCCCTGTTAATTGGCGGCGAAAAATTGATCACGTCGTTCGTTTCGAATTTTAAGGACCGACAGAGGCGAAGGCCTGGGGAATACCCGCTCGAAGCGTAAGTGGCTTCTCTAATACCGTAATAAAACTTCTGCAAAAGTGTTTATGATTTCACGGAGTCTCGTAAAGCTATTGCCATGGGAAGTCGTAAAATAAAAATCACGTCTCGCGGCAGTGGCACCGGGATGGTGAAAGGAACGTTCAAAAAGAACTTTCAACCCTCCATAATTCCACGCAACTTAAAAAATGTGTATTCACCGACAAAATTCGAAATAATTATCGTCTTCACGATTTACTATGTTAACAATATGTTACATTATATAATATAAGTTACGACAAAGCTTGAAAGCTATGTTTAATATAATTAATAACAAAACAAAAAAAATAAGTACCACTCAAAATAAATTATAAAATTTATTTTATAACTCAAATAATTATTTTAAAATTATAAAATTTATTTTATAACTCAATTCAAATAATAATAAATTTTATTTTATAACTCAAAATAAATTATAAAATTTATTTTATAACTCAATTCAAATAATTATAAAATTTATTTTATAACTCAATTCAAATAATTATAAAATTTATTTTATAACTCAATTCAAATAATTATAAAATTTATTTTATAACTCAATTCAAATAATTATAAAATTTATTTTATAACTCAATTCAAATAATTATAAAATTTATCAAAATAAATATTCAATAATATTTATTATAAAATAAATTATATCGTCAAAGTAAATTTCAAGTAAAACACCTAAAATACTAGGGAGTTATTGGTAAACCAAATTGAAAAATAATTAAAAGTGTAAAGGGATAACACCACCTCCATTACCCTCCAGCAGCCTCCACCCCCCGGCCAGTCGTTTATATGAAAGCAACGCGACAGGGGGCAGGTTTTATCAAGCATTTCTCACGTTTCTGCCATTTATTACCGAGACCTTGTACACTGGCCATTGTTACAGGGGCACAGCACGCGCTGTGCATGCGAAAACGATAGTGCTGCCAGCTACATCGATAATGATAGGGTAGGACGAGGCACGGGGTGGAAGAGTTGGCAAGGGGTGGGGGAGGAATCAGATTTACCCGTTAATAAGGGGGCGGCCATATTTCAAACGTCGCGGGCGTTTTGTTACTAGGGAAAGTGAGACCATTGCTAGGGACCCGGTAATTTATACAGAGGGTGTTTCCATCAACGTCGTTGGCGGAGCGGCCGCGGGGGGTGGTGGAAAAAATAATGTATAATAGAAGTCGTAAATCATCCAGCAGTCGGCCTGGCTATGATACATCAATTAAGGTGGATGAAAAGAAGCTGGACTGTGTTTGTGTGTGTGAGTGGGGGTGTTGAAAAGTGAAAGGGGTAGGGATGAAGAAAGGAATGCTTTGTTGAACCCTAAATTGTTTATGGATAAGAAGAAGCTAGAGGAAGTTGGGAGTTCTTGGCGAGATGTGGGGATTCTGAGTGGAATGATGAATGGAAGCTGTGTTTGGGTGCAAAGATTATGAAGGAAGACTGCGATTTGAAATGTGGCAAGACAGGTACTCCTAAAGTACTTGCATTTAATATTAGTATACAGTATTATTAATCCCTTAAATATTGCAATACAGTATTACAGTATTATTATTAATTACTTAAATATTGTAATATAGTATTACATTATTATTATTAATTATTTAAATATTGGCAGTGCAGTATTAATATACAGCACTGCCTCAAAGTATCATTGTGTAGTATCTACTATTATCGTGGAGTACTGTTGTGTTGGATTAATTACTTAAATATTGGCAGTGCAGTATTAATATACAGCACTGCCTCAAAGTATCAATGTGTAGTATCTACTATTATCGTGGAGTACTGTTGTGTTGGAATAATTACTTAAATATTGGCAGTGCAGTATTAGTATACAGCACTGTCTCAAAGTATCAATGTGTAGTATCTAGTATTATCGTGGAGTACTGTTGTGTTGGATTAATTACTTAAATATTGGCAGTGCAGTATTAGTATACAGTACTGTCTCAAAGTATCATTGTGTAGTATCTACTATTATCGTGGAGTACTGTTGTGCTGGATTAATTACTTAAATATTGGCAGTGCAGTATTAGTATACAGCACTGTCTCAAAGTATCATTGTGTAGTATCTACTATTATCGTGGAGTACTGTTGTGTTGGAATTAGTATATGGTATTGCCTTAAGATATTGGTGGGTAGTATCCAATATTATGTTAAAGTATGTTAATTGGTTTTAGTATCAGTACTTCTTTGAAATATTGGTGGATAGTATTGGTATCTAGTATTTATTTAGAGTACTGGGTGTAATACCCTGTACTGCCTTAGAATATTCAGTGCAGTGTCCATTACTGGGTACACAACATTACTCTGTGACATTAGGACACGATATTAGTAAATACAGTGTATACCAAACACCAGCTCATATTTAGCTGTCCTTGTCAGGAACTACTTTCTTATTCGACACAATTTCGTGACAGTATCGATGACGTTTCATAACAAAATGTTCCATCATCAGATTTACGAACGACGAATACAATTTTGAATAAAAGATGTGTCCAGCAGGGAACAGGGGATACATTTTTATTCTAATGAACGAATTTTAACGAAGCGAAACGAAGAGGGGTGAGAGGGGGGCAGAGGAGGCAGAGTACAAACGAACGAAAAAATAATTACTGCCTGCTCCTTTTGCTCGTGCGAACACGTCGCACTTTCCAGCAGAACAAATTCTGCACTGAATCGTCACGGTGCCCCTCCACTACTCGCACACATCTCACCTATTTATCTCGCGTTCCGTTTACACGAAGCGTCGCGTCATTGCGAGCAAATTTCTAGGAAATAAAATTCGCCTGTCGCGATTCCCGACGTTTTTCACTTACTCGAGGACTGCGCGCGAAATTGCTACAGCCCACGTGTGTACACATATTAAATATTACAAACTGAACGTTCAACCTTTTTACCGTGCAATTTTAAAGCTCTTTGCATCACGGTTATCGCTAATAACTTGTACGCTGCCGTTGGCATTTTTAAACAAGTATTTTAATAACTATTATTTGGATATTATTTTAGTATTTCGATATTTAATATAGTATTTAGTATTTGGGTAGTATGTAGCATTTAATATTTAGTATTTAGTATTTTGTGCCTGGTACAATGCCTAATATTTTAGTATCTTGGACATCTGGTTTAGTACTTGGTACCTTAGTATTTTTAAGCACCTTTCTAGTGGCTAGTACTCCAGCATTTTATTTGGAAGCTTTAATGTACTATTTAGCATTTAGTATTTAGTGTTTTGTGTCTGGTACAGTACCTAATATTTTAATATCTTGGACATCTGGTTTAGTATTTGGTACCTTAGTATTTTTAAGCACCTTTCTAGTGCCTAGTACTCCAGCATTTTATTTGGGAGCTTTAATGTACTATTTAGCATTTAGTATTTAGTGTTTTGTGTCTGGTACAGTACCTAATATTTTAATATCTTGGACATCTGGTTTAGTATTTGGTACCTTAGTATTTTTAAGCACTTTTCTAGTGCCTAATACTCCAGCACTTTAAGTATCTAGTTCAGTATCTTTCTAGTGCCTAGTACTTCAGTGTATTAAGTACCTAGTTCAGTATCCTTCTAGTATCCAATACTTCGGTATTTTAAGTGCCTGATACAATACATAGTGTTCAGCACAGTTCCCAGTATTTAAGTATTTTAGGTACTTTAACACTAAGTACTTTTATACTTAAAATATTTTTATGCTTTCGTCAACCTATACCTGTCACCGAATTAATTAGGTACAAAGTACTTTTAAGACCCAAAAAGCAGCAAAAAATCCCAATCGACATTGATGTTCGTAACAGAAGTACCATCGCTGTCTGCGAAGAAACGCTTATGCAAACGAGTTCGTCCCTCGACCGCCCGATCAAACATTCACGGCCCAATTTTCGCGCGCCGGGGAAAGTGTACCGGATGCAGAAAATGCGATCCCGCTCTGTTAGGTGACCGCTGACTCAGGGTCAACCAGCGTCGGATCACGGGAACCCACGGCGATGGTCGTTCCCCTTCGAAAACGATCGAACCGTGCGAGTTCCTGCTTAAACGGGCCTGTCACGCTGACGCACGCCGATCTATCACACGCAAATAATCCTCGGCGCACACGTGGTGGCATAAGCGCGGGGCTGAATGAACGTTTAATCAACCGTATCGGGATCTTTGCCCCGATCCACTTGTTTGTCCGCCCGCAAAGCTTCTCATTGACGAGGAACAAAGGGATTCGTTTGTGCGGGTTGATTTAATTGGGAGAAGCCAACAGGCGAGATAGGGGAGAATTTGTTTCGTTTCTTATGGAATAGGGACCTTTTTGTTCGACCGTAACGTGGTATCTTTGCGGCTGTGCCATTGTGGTGGTATCGATAGAAATTAATTGGGGTGACAGTTGGTTTAGGGGTAGTAAGATTGGCACTGTGATAGGATTGATGATACTGAAATGAGTGGTGGTAATAGTAATTACGGAGTACCAATGACGTTAATATTGATACTGAAAATGGTAACAAGAGAAATAGTGAGGCTGCTGACAATAGTAGATGCAAAAGTACTACCAATATTAATACCAAGTTTAGCGATAACAACAACACTAATAATAGTAATATTGACCTTAGTGTTGTACCTTTGCGGATGTGCCATTGTGGTGGTATCGATAGAAATTAATTGGGGTGACAGAGGGTTTGACAGATATTAGGGGTGGTAAGATTGGGACTGTGATAGGATTGATGATATTGAAATGAGTGGTGGTAATAGTAATTTAATAGTAATTACGGAGTACCAATGATGTTAATACTGATATTGAAAAAGGTAACAAGAGAAATAGTAAGACTGCTGGCAATGGTAGATGCAAAAGTACTATCAATAATAGTACCAAGTACAGTAATAGCAGCAACATTGAGAATATTAATAATAGTATTGTCAGCAATACTAATAATGGTAACACTGATAACACCAAATAATATTGATACCAAGTGTACTAATATTAGCATCACTAAAAGTACTAACGACACTACTAACAAAAATTTGAATAATACTGAAAATAGTAATACTAAGGATACTAATAACAGCAACACTATTGATACTAATAACAGTAACATTAATAGTAGTCAATAACAATACTAACAACAATCATATTAAAATACTATATAATATTGATACTAAGTACACCAATACTAATAATACTACAAATACTAACAACAGCAATTCCAATAACACTGATAGCAATAACATTGTTAATAACAGTAAGTAATAACAAATACAACTAAAAATATTAATTAACGAAAGTAATCCATCAGGAAGCATTAACAACTCTAATTCCGTAAAAACACGAACTGGCAATCTTTTCAAAACGAAAAATGGACGCGCACGATTCAGCAGATATTTTTTTTTTCGTTTTAATCGCTACGCGGGTTGTCGCAACAGTTTATACGCGATCGCGGAAAATAATTCGAAGGGTGCGACGTTTCTGCGCGACATCCGGGCAATCATTTTGATAGCACGGCCGTTATCATGCCCCTGTGAAACACCGTTCCAGCTTCGAAAGAAGCGAAACAATTTAACAAAAAGCCCACGCTGAAAATATACCCAACACACGCACACGCACACATATGCGTGCACGTCGAAATATAAACCGTGTGCAAATATTGTCGATACGTTCTGGGAAAATAAGTCGAGGCTGCTTCGTGAAAAATTTGTTGTTTAAACAAAGAGAATACGAGAGTCGAAGCGATGTATAAATGAAACTCAATATCAATTAATATTTTCCACGATTGTGTAATATTTAATTATTCGATGTTTTCAACCGAAACAAAATCTTTTATCTTATCAATTCGTATCATCTAATGGACCAAAAAAATTCGTAACAGAAGCTGGAATAAAAATTCAGTAGGCGAATTCAATATGGGGAGAACGAACAGGGGTGAAAAATAATGTATAGGGTGTCCTGTGAAATTAAACAGAATGAAGAAGTTGCAAGAAGTAGCTACTAAGTATTTAACACTGAAGTTACTATAAAAGTCATTTTCCTCGGTTTATAATATTATTGTAAATAAATGTAGTAGTAGTTATATTAGTGGGACACCCTGTAGAACGCACACTGAATTAATTGAATCGTGGCTATAATGTCAGGGACATCCTGGGAAAGCGTTTGTTTTATTTAAATAAATATCGTGCGCTTTTAATAAATGTTTAATTCCATTTTTAAACAACAACCTTAATATTATAATTTCAAAATTTTATCAGAGAATTTTCCATCAGCATCATTATATCTGCTAATTGTATGGAGGAGAAATTTAAAATCGTTAAAATTGCAAAATTACGAATTCACATATCAGGTTAATTGCAAAAATTCTGTCGATTTTAATATCTTCGGTATTTTTATTTATTTGTTATCAAAGCAAGAATAATTCTTGAATTATTCTGCATCACCCTATCGTAAGTTTCTGTTCATTAGAATTATTAATAAACAAAAATAAAGAATATTTGTCAGTAACGCAGAAATGGACAAAACTTTTGCACCCGCCAATATTATTAATGTGTCACTAACCTACTATAATACAACTGTTTGAGAAACAAAAAAATTAGTATCAACTACCCCGTAACAAATAGGAAACAAAACAAATTTATCCAAAAAAAAAAAGATTTTATTTTCCCTAAATTTCCCAAAAATTGTTTAAACAGCTTTTATAAACGGGATCCACTGTACAAAGCAAATTCGTTCGCGAGCCAGCCCCTCAACAGCGACTCTCGATTCGTCGAGAAAATCGTGTCCTTGCCCGGGTGTCCCCCGAGACGCGGGCGAAAAAAGGAAAACCGGGAAACGGAAAACGAAGAGAAAGGAAAAACTGTACAATGCGCACTCGATTCGGGAAAACCAAAGCAACGAGACGACGTTTACAGACGACGCCGACTCTTTCGTTCACTTTTCCTGTTTCTCTTTGCCCTCGCGTCTTCCGTGCCGCCCCCGAACCCCCCACCCTTCTCATTCCCAGGCTTGAAGTTTCCATTTTCGCCGTTTTACCATTTCGAGGCATTATTCGGAGTGCACTGTATTATCCGGCAAAACGGCCGTCCCCGTTTTCTCGAAAGCAACCCCCACCCCCTCGATCCCCCTCCATCCCCCTGTTCCATCCTTCGTCGACCAGCCACGCTGAAAGTTCAGCGACTATTTCAAGCGATAACCATCGAATCGAGCACCGAGCACCGTACGTATTTATCTGCCTGCGTTCCTGTTTACTCGAGGCGACGATGTGAACGTGTTCGCGCGCGCGCGTACACAAACGCATACACACACACACACATATATACGTGGAGTAGCAAACAGATGCAACCAGGAGGGTTCTATGCGAACAGGATGCGAAAGGGTGAAAGATCGATGCATATATTTATGCGTGGGTGTAACTGTGAAATGATTTCGCAGGCACACACTCGAAAGGGTTGTTGGAATATAGAATTACTGGGGGGGAGGGAGGCGGAAAAAATGTGGGGTGTTTTGGTTTTTAAATTGGAATTTCGAGCAATTAATAAATTACTTGAACGGCTAAAATTACTGGGCTACGATTGCTATAGTTACTAGGCTTATACAGGGTGTTCGTGGGAATACGTATATACAGGGTGTTCGGACGAAACTGGGAGAAAATTGAAGAGGTAACTCTATGCAACATTCTAAGACGAAAATCAAGAGTAACAATATTGCATTTGACGCTTTGTTTATTAGTTATACGCAACTAAAGAAACGGGCTACCTTACGCCTGAGAGCAGGCAATCGGGCAACACGATAGCTAACGTCAACGCCTACGCAAGTGACGCTCGATCGTAGCTACGCGCATTTCTGTAGCTGTTCAGAGATAAGCCATATTCCACACGTAATACAAACTCGCCACACTTATACTTCTATAGAAACATTCTTTCTCGTGTCCCATACTCTATGGTAACCATGCCACCATTGCAAAAATTGGCGAAACGCACCGCGAAACTGTCTTTCCCTGCGATTCATTGTTCACCCATCGCTTAATTCGAGTTTAATTCACCTTCGTTCGCCGGGATGAAATTATTTCATCCCTTCGCCCCCTCCTGACCGTTGCTCGGCCCAGACGCACCCCCTTCACGCCCTTCGGCCTGGCATTAATTTAACAGAACGTTAAACGACGGAGATTGTTGAAACACTTTGAAGTTTGGGAGCGGCGGAATTTATGGCGTGGAATGCCAAGTATGGCCAATGTTATGAACAAATTACAGGTACGCAACGTGTGGTATTCGGAATAACTGAGCTGGGCCTGCCTCCCGCTTCCAGCCTTACACGCCACGGGAACAACTTCGTATCGTGCTACAACGACCGCTCTTTCAACTTTCTCCCGTGTGCAAAGCGATGCACAGGGTGTTCACGAAATAACGCGAACGTTTTGTAGTGTTTCTGTAAAATAAACAGTGTCTTACTCGTTCTATTTTTTTGGAATGGTTTTGTTGTGAAAGTGTTTTCCATTTTACTGTAACTATTATCGTATACCAGGAGTGCACGTCCCTTAAGATTGATGAAAAATAGCTGTGAATTGATTGAAAAATTTAGTACGGTGAAATATTATCAATTTAGATAGATAAACAATGATATAATTGTAGAATTTCATTTATAACACGAACCTAACCCGAACCTAACCCACTTTTACTAAAAAGTTTAACAGGGTTAAAGTAAAAATTCTATCTATAATATAAAAATTCTGCTTTTAAATATTATTTACACGCAAAGCATTGACGTGGGAAAGTTATTCTAAGTAACAAAACTCCGAAATCAATATATGGCATCGCGATGCACCCATAAGAAGTCCGCAATAGCGACGCGTAAAATAAATTCAGATCCGTCCGAGCGGTGGCTGTGCTTTACTACGCACATAAAATACCAATTTGCGATACGTCAGGGAACGGGGTGCAGGGGAAACGAGGGAAAACGACGTTGGTCGCATCAACCAGCGCCGTATTTCGTGCTAGCAAGCGATATTATAAATTGCAGATGCGAAAAACACGATATCCTCCTCTGCCTTGTATTCCGGGAACAGATTCACCGGGATTGGATACTCTACGCGGGTCCATGGGACATGAAAGGATGACAGGCGGGAAGAAAATGCACATGCTCCCTGGCAGCTACATAATTGCACGCCCACGAAGCGAAACACGTGAAAGAGGAGGCTCACGAATACCTCTGTTCTACTGAAAACCGTTGCCAAAACTAACAGAGACTGAATTTTTGGACTCCCAGCGTTGGAGCATTTGAAACTTTAAATCCTTGGACCATATATCTTGGATTTTGGACATTGAATAGCGGATATTGAACCGTGAACGTTTAGCATTGGACTCTTAACTTTGGATCGTGGACTGTCAACCTTTGTCCATGGACATTGGACGTTGGACATTGGACTTCAGACCTTGGACTGTGGGCACTGGACCTTGGACCATGGACATTGGACTTTGGGTATCAAACATTGGGCCTTGGGTCCATTATCGTCGATCATCGGACTCGGAACCTGAACCTTGGACCCTGGACCCTGGACCCTGGACCCTGGACCCTGGACCCTGGACCCTGGACCCTGGACCCTGGACCCTGGTCTTTGGATCTTAGACTTAGGACTTTGAGTTTTGAGTCTTTGAACTTTGAATCACCGGACTTAGACTTTGGATCTTAGGCCTTAGGCATTGGATCTCTGTGTTTATTTTAGATCTCGAATCTTTTGCTTCGGAATTTTTAGCTTCTAAACTGTTGGATGCCAATCCTTGGATTTTATTATTCTCAAAAAATATCATACATGGGAGTGAAGATTAATTTAATCCTGCGAAATGGTTTAATCTGGATTAAAGTAAACCTTGTTAACTTACAAAATAAAAGACAGGTCGTTCGATCCATTTCTCTTATTCTGTTCGAACGACCAATGGCTTAAACGTCAATGAAATTGCTTTTCGAAAGCCGCAAACGTAGAAACTTTTTTCGATAAGCGTCCACTGTGCTTTTTCCGGGCAGATTAAAATAAAACTCATACTGCTGTATTGGTGGGCACACCGAGAAACATGAGAAACAGTGCTTAAGCGTTCTTAATTAATCGAACGCTTCAAAACCTCGGCGGATCAAGTGGAGTTAACTGGATTTCGTAAATTGGTTTTTGAAAGAGATTAAGGTTATCGAAGCATGAAGTAAGATGAGCTCTACCTGAATGAACCAGGATGCTGTTTTCCATCCAATTTATTTTCTTTCCAACTTAAATAAGCATAAGGAGGCACGGTGGAATATTGAGTTCATTTATAAATATTTGTATCTCAGAAACCGTCGTATTCCCTACAAATTTTAACTCCTTTTTCTAATAAATAGTTGATGCTGAATATTAGATATTAAAATATTCTTATTGTTTTTCTTTCATATTTAAATCCCGATCAATTTTATGAGAAAGGCATCTCAGAATTCTCAATTTTTAGATTGCACAGTCGGGTAACCTTTGCACAGACAAAGGTTCACTAGGGGAAGCAAAGATTTGCTCTCACCACGCGTAGTTGATTCACGAATCCTAGAAGAGGGTTCCGCATGTCAATCAGCCGGGGAAACAAATCCGAGGGATTGAACTCGTCTGTCGAGAGAATCGGAAATAAAAAAGCAGAGCGTGGAATCAAAAGGAAATCGAATGCGAAAGCCGAAACAATTCTTCGAATTCAATAATATCCAACGATTAACACCTAACGACCAATGTCCAGCGCCTAATATCCAACATTCAATGTTTGATGTCCAACATAGAGTACCTAATATCCAACATCCAATATCTAATATTCACTGCCCAGTACCTGATGTCCAATATAGAGTACCTAATGCCTAACATCCAATATCTAATATCTAATATTCAGTACCTAATGTCCAACGTCTGACACCTAATATCTAACATTCAGTACCTAATGTCCAACGTCCAGTACCTAATATCTAACATTCAGTACCTAATGTCCAACGTCCAATACCTAATATCTAATATTCAGTACCTAATGTCCAACGTCCAATACCTAATATCTAACATTCAGTACCTAATGTCCAACGTCCAATACCTAATGTCCACTGTCCAGTACCTGATGTCCAATGTTCAAATATCTAATGTCCAATATTCAGTGCCTGATATACAGCATCCAGAATCCATATACCCAGCCAGTACCTGATATCCATCGTCTAGTATCTGATGTCCAACGTTCAATATTTAATGCCCAATATACAATGCCTGATACACAACGTCCAATACTTCATATCCAACATCTGGTACCTAACATCCATCGTCTAGTACCTGACGTCGAACTTTCAGTACCTAATATCCACTGTACAATGTCCAACTAATATTTAAACACCCAGCATCGCGGTTAAACAGTGGTACAAATACCTGGAATAGAACATTTTAGCTCTGAAATAGAGCACACTAAATGAAACGCACCAGGGAAGACATTACGGCATTCAAAGGTACATATATCTAGGAGAACCGACTGAAGGAATCCAACGAAACGTATGGACCTCTGTGTCTCTCCTCTTTCTCGTCGACGACGTTCAGCCAACAGTTCTAGCTCTCGCACAGGCTGCAGTTCAACGGAGGGACGCGAAAATCGATCCCGGCGGCTTGCGAGAGGAGAGAAAGAGAAAGGGAGGGAAAAAGTGAGGAGACGGGCTGCTCGCTCCTCCTCGTCATCTCTCTTCCGCGTGCGATATCGCGACCCCTACCTACCTGTCCGTTGCAACGGCAGCTAAAGCTGGCTGCCAAGGTCCGCCGAAAATCTCAAAGCAGTAACTTCGTTTGAGGTCTCGCCTCGGCGGGGTTGCTGCACAGTCCCCGTGTCATAAGCCTATTACGTGTTTTAATTGCATCCATTAGCGGTGCACCCCCCCTCCGGTATATATTCTTCAGCCCTGCGCCTCATTGTCCTTCTCCTTGCACCTCCCTCTTCGCCAGTTTCTCGATTAAGGAGAGGGATACGCGTCGATGCGACGGTCGTCTTTAAAAGGGATGCTAAGTGCAGGGGCGGCTTTTACGAAAGACTGATTTCCGCGAATTTAATTTCTGCAGTAACGTCGAGGAAAATTTTACAGTAATTTAAATAATTGTATAAACATAATGAATGAGATAATGAATATTCTATGGAAAAATTGTAATTTATATTTTTCTTTTAATTGTAACAAATTGCTCACGATGGTTTTCTTAAGCAAATTACCATAAAGGATCGTACATGGTATTGTAATAATAATAACCGTAACTAATCCAGCAATGTGTAATAACAAATATGATAACCAATGCAGCCGCAACGGCACAGTTTATATGCATAAATTGTATCTAATCTATAACTTTCGGACTCTGGAGGCCAACACCGATAGAACAGCACATAAACTGATTATCGATGCATGAGCAAATTTACCTTTGCCTTAACCAGAGATCTTAACAGAGATCTAAAACAAACATACCACGGAGCCCATAATTTATTCCATACACCACGTTATAAATATAGGGTTGCAAACTGGGCGCACAAGTTCCGCCACACACTGTAACCCACGTCAGTGTTTAGAAGTTAGGGATCATCCGTCTTATGTGACATCATGGTATAGTACTTGCTACACGAGAAGTCAATTATTCTAGTGTTCTCAATCTTGAGCTGATTTAGTTATACGTTTAACGGACATAAAACAAAATAATATCCTGTAACACTGTACTGGAATTGATAATAATTGAAGTAAAATAAAATAATCGTGTTTCATTAATTAAAATAAACAAAATGTAACGAAAAAATTTGTTCGCATTGTCGTATCTCTGCTACTGCTACTGTTATAGATCTCGTGAAATAGTATTCACGCGAACATAATTATTATAGTTCGCTCAAAAGGTAATTGAAAGGAGCTCCGTAAGTTTCTTGAGACCACATAATTTCTGAAGACCAATCTGAGAACACGTGTGCACGTAGGTAACTGCAAATAACCTGGAGTTCATAGAAACTGGTCTTTAAAGTTTATAGGGTGATTCTCGGGAAATCCATGCGCATGATTCCTGGATCGTTGTCTGAGGGGGAGAGGGTGCGAGTGTAAAAAATGTCACGTGCTCTGTAAATGATCGCGATGCATTTCGCGAAGCATGGCCAGCCACCGGGAAAAGTGGAAAAGCAGTCATGCGCGAATGCTACGTGCTCTTTCCATAAGACAATGCCACCGATCTTACTAGGGCTTTTTATTGGCGGAAACATGTAGTCTAATGGGTTAAGAGTAACAGTATTTTCTCCGTAAAACATGATCGTTACACTAGGAACATTTTTTCGCAAGTACACCATGTTGAAGTACAGAGAATACATCAGTGTACTGCGATTATATGATACTAGGAACATTTTTTCGCGAGTACACCATGTTGAAGTACAGAGTACTGCGATTATGTGATACTAGTTACATTTTTACTCATACTCTAACTTATATTGATTGATAATGTTGGTAATACTGCTGTAAATAATGTTACTAGTACTGTTTATTACTGACAAACAGATTAAGTGTTAGAAATTAGTGACCACTATAGTGCTACTAACTATAATAGTTAAGTAATGGAAATTGACGATCATTATGATACTAGTTAGCAATTCAATTTTCACGAATTAGTGAGCAGTTTAGTGATACTAGTAAATCAAGTAGTTGGAATTGGTGACCATTGCGATACTAGGGGCAAGTCAACCATCAGGAATCGGTGACCACTGTGATACTAGTAAATTAAGTAGTGGAAATTGATGACCATCGCGATACTAGTTAGCCAGAACTAGTAAGCACTATAGTGATACTAGAAAATCAAATAATTGGAATTGGTAACCAACGCGATACTAATGGTAACTCAACCATCAGGAGGAGCTAGTAACCACTGCAATACTAGTAAATTAAATAATTGGAATTAGTGACCATCAGGATACTAGTAGTAAGTCAACCCTTAGAAGCCAATAATCATTATGATACTACCAAATCAAATAGTGAGAATTCACGACCAGCATGATACTAATGACAGATCAACTGCCAGGGACCAGTAATTACCAAAGTAGTCATCTTTTTTATGTTGACATCAGTAATTCTTAAAGCAAAGTGCCACTAGAGTACTACTACAAGAGGATAAAATGAATACTTGTACAGAATCGCACGACATCGACCACATCCGTCGCGGCCAATCCGATAAGCAGACCGACATTGTCGCCTGTCCCATGCACGTAACTATACGGCTCGTTCGGGTGCGTTTCGCTTCAAAGAACGACCGTTCATCGATCAGCACTGGCTGCCGCCATAACGCGAAGAATACACCCCCGAGCGCCTGTATCGTTTCACCAGCTTTGGCGTCGTCGGGCCAAATAAATTTTCGCTATCAGTCTACGGATCCGCGTACCCCTTGGCGGTATGCGAAGGCGGCAGCTACCCTCAGCGCGAACCTAACCGCCATGATTGAATTTTCTGAATTAACCCCTCAAGAATAACGCGAGCTTTCTTACAAAATTTTTTTAAAACTTCAACCCTCATTTCTGGAGCCTTCATCCCTTATTTTTATCGATACCTTCAAATTATTCTCTGATGAGTATAAATTAGTCTGCTAACCTGAACCGATGAGGGACAGAAAAATGGCACCCCTAAATTCGTGCAACCCTTAAGTTCACCCTTTTATACAAATAAAATCAAAAACACCTAACCTGATTCTAATCTGAACCTATCCTGAACCGATGAGGGAGAAAAAAATGGCACCCCTAAATTCGTGCAACCCTTAAGTTCACCCTTTTATACAAATAAAATTAAAAAAATTGTGATACTGCAATAATTGGCACCGAAACGATGCAATTTTCATGGGGTGTCCTATAAAATGCTACCGATACCTCTACCCCCCTCCGCCACCCTTCTCACGCCCCTTCGTTCCACCCCATTGCGACGGCGTAGCGTTTTATACGAGTGTCGCTTGGAACAAAAGAGTACTCCCTCGTTTTTGCTACCTCGCCACACAAGCTGGATACATATTTCACGGGATCAGAAAGGGTGGACACGTCCGCTAGGAGGATCTGAGCTACTTTCCACGGGGATGCAACGGAGGAGCAGAAACAGAGAGAGATAGAGACCTCCTCGACCGGAAAGAGGTGCGAGGAAACGGTCTGGACGTGGAAACAGAAAATATGGAGAGCAGGGACGCGACTAAAAAGGGCGCCAACCGGGGGAACTCACTCGAATGAACGTATAACAAACGAGAAGAAACGTGGGAGAAGACGCATGTACAGGGTGGTCAAAAAAAACGAGGCTGCAGAATAAGAGACACGGCCACGGTTAGGGGATGTGTCAAAAGGGGATGGAGGGGTAGAGCAATGAAACGTGGAAAAATTCGTATGTACAGGGTGGTCAAAAAAAACGAGGCTGCAGAATAAGAGACACGGCCACGGTTAGGGGATGCGTTAAAAGAGGAAGAAGGGGGTGAGCAATGAAACGTAGGAGAATTTGTATGTACAGGGTGACCAAAAAAAGGAGGCTGCAGAATAAGAGATACAGTAACGGTTAGGGGATGTGTCAAAAGGGGAGGGAGGGGTTGAGCAATGAAACGTAGGAGAATTTGTATGTACAGGGTGACCAAAAAAAGGAGGCTGCAGAATAAGAGATACAGTAACGGTTAAGGGATGTGTCAGAAGGGGAGGGAGGGGTTGAGCAATGAAACGTGGGAGAAGACGAGTGTACAGGGTGGGCAAAAAATGCGAGGCTGCAGAATAAGAGACAGGGCTCAGGGGAAGGGTCAAAAGTGGAGAGAGGGGGTGAAGGGATGAAGCCACCTTCGGGGTGCCGCGAGGAGCGAATTTCTGCTGCCATTCCTGTCACTTCCGGAGGCGGAAACTCCGTCCGGAGTTCTCTCTTTAAGCGGACGGCAGATGTTCTGTACGACATTCGCGCGAACCCCTCCTCGAGGAGGGAAATGTGCTTAACTAGCCGTCACCACCCGATGTTGTCCGCCATTTCGGCACCCCCATCTACCCCCCACCCCTCCTTATCGACCCTAAACAAATCCTCCGCGAGGACGCTGTAAAGACGAGCACGGTCGACGATACACGGTGTCTCTCTGTATCTACAGTGCGTAACAAAAATGATGAGACTTTATTTCAAAAAGTTATGTACTATATTTAAGAAAGTTACGAATCGACTATGTTTAAAAAATTTATCGCATAGTAGGAGTACAAGTGGAAACTAATGACCACTATAAATGTAGTCCTGGATATTAGTGTCCACAAAGTGCTACTCACAAATAGAGCAGTAAGAACTGATGACCACTGTAGTACTAGTGACAAATAGATCACTAGAAACCGATGATCACCACAGTACCACTGACCACTGTAGTACTAGTGACAAATAGATCACTAGAAACCGATGACCACCACAGTACCACTGACCACTGTAGTACTAGTGACAAATAGATCACTAGAAATCGATGACCACCACAGTATCACAGACCACTGTAGTACTAGTGACAAATAGATCACTAGAAACCGATGACCACCACAGTACCACTGACCACTGTAGTACTAGTGACAAATAGATCACTAGAAACCGATGACCACCACAGTACCACTGACCACTGTAGTACTAGTGACAAATAGATCACTAGAAATCGATGACCATCACAGTACCACTAGCAAGTGAAGTACAGGGAACCAGTGACCACCATAGTACTGCTATCTAAACACTGCAGCCAACTTAAAAATAGCGAACCTAGACTTATGTCCCCCCCTTGCAACAACTAATCAAATGATACCAAACCACCAACTGATAGAAATTATAGGTACTGCAAGAATAATCGAGCTCGATACGTGGAAACAGCAAGGCTGTCATTTAGTAGAGGCACCTCGTGACATTAGCACTCGCGTTTAAGACCCCATCGTATTCCGCCACCCTAAACAAATGCTCTCGAGCGGCAACCCTTCCCTGAAGCTTAATCAAGTTTACTCGTAACTAAAGGTTACGAGCGCACACTTCCACCGTCTAGAATTAAGAGCAACCTTTCAAACACGGCGCCGTTACCATCGTCCCCCTCCCCCCTTTTTTCGCGAAATCACTTTCCATACGTTTAACCCACGATCATAAACGTGTCCCGTGCTTCAATTTAAGCGGTCGTTTCCATCGCGGATAAAAGATCAACCGTGAACGAGTGGATTCACGTTGAATCCACGGGATTTCGCTAATTGTATTTGTACACGATATATGTTATGGGGAATTCCATCTCTGTTTTTCCCTACTGTGCACTATTTTAAATTAATTACCTTTATAGATTATTAAACAGAATTAACTTAAAGTACAGAATTATGTTAATTTAACGCTGGAAAAAATTATATTAGTGTAGTACAGTGATATATTTATTGTTATAATTATAGAATTGTATTTTTATACTATTTTTCTGCACTATATTAATATATAGATGGTGTGTTTGTGAAGTAACATTACTGTATCGTTACAACATCATATTTTATATCGTTAAAATAACATATCGCTCTAGTCATCTGTACAATTATGTTAATGCTTCTGCTAATACTTCGTGAAATCGCTGTGATTCCGAAAAAGAGCAAGCCGCATTAATTAACCTAATCATAAGCATCGCGTTGTTCCGTGGGAAGAACGTTTTATAGTTAATTAGCGAATAAATTGGCCAACGCTTAAGGCCATCAGGAGTTAACGTGGCCCCATAAGATTCCCGTGTAACATGCGAAACGCGCGTTAACGTAAAAGCGATCGAGACGATAATTCTCGAAATATTTCCCGCGTAACCTACGTGTCATGAATATTCATACAAATGGCGGCCGTAAAAAATTGACATTGCCCGTGAACTTAATGAACCCCTCGCTGAAACCGTTTCGCGTCACGAACGAAGCAAGATTTCGGTCTTTCATGGTGCACACACGTTGCAATTTTAGACTGAACCATGATAGGGACCACAGAGGAACGAAAACACCCTAAATAAAACACTAGAAGTTCAATGCACATTATAAGAAAGCAACATTGTAACTCAGAGACTGAAATTGGAATGGGGTCCACCTATTTTTATTTCCGTTTTTGCTGGCTTATGAAAACTTGAAGGAATCTAGGGAATTTTTGGGGCAGAAGGTTGAAAGGTTTGGAAGAAAAATTTTTACTATATTTTTTGCAACTAAAAGCTGAGTGTATGCACATACAACTGTGTTCTTCAAAAGATTAGAAACGAAAGAAAGAAAGTAAAACCTTGTTTATCTGAACATGTCAAGCAAAAGCTTAGAAGTATCAAAATACGACGGTATTGAAACACAAAAGTATCAAAGTACCAAAATATGACAAATACTACAGTAATAAAATACTAGAAATACCAAAGTGCAACAGTACCAAAGTATCAAAGTACCAAAGTAGCAAAATAGCAAAGTACCAAAGTATTAAAGTATCAGAGTATCAAAGTATAAAAATACCAAAGTACCGAAGTACCGAAGTATCAAAATACCAAAGTATTAAAGTATCAGAGTATCAAAGTATCAAAATACCCAAGTACCGAAGTATCAAAGTACCAAAGTACCAAAGTATCAAACTATCAAAGTACAAAAGAATCAAAGTATCAAAGTACCAAAGTACCAAAGTATTAAAGTATCAAAGTACCAAAGTATCAAAATATCAAAGTACCAAAGTACCAAAACACTAGGAGTATCAAAGAACCAAAGTACCGAAGTACCGAAGTATCAAAGTACCAAAGTATCAAAATACCAAAATATCAAAGTACCAAAGTACCAAAACACTAGGAGTATCAAAGAACCAAATTTTGGAGCACAAATAAATTCACCTAACCTTGCAACTCTGATAATAGAAGTACACATACAAGTTCGTATATAATTTACCATTCGAAAGTGTCGAAGATGGTGTGCACTAAGGGTGCGATAGAAGTCACTCGATTAGACGACAGGACGAACCATCGAGGGAAATGAAGTGTAATCCAAAAGAAAGAGCAAGAAAAAAAAAAGAAGAAAGGTCGACGGTCTCTTTCGGGATCTTAGTCGCGAGCCACGAAAAACAAAGAGAATCGCTCGAAAAACAAAGAAAAGCGACACGGTTCGTGGACTGCACGGGGACGACGAGCCGGAGTGCCCTTCGCTGAATTTCCCCCGAGAAAATCACCTTACCCTCCAACCTCAATCCTTGTTCCCGTAGACAGGAATGAAATATCTATTTGCATACGAGTCCAGATCTTGCTGTAGCCTCCCGAACTCCCGGGAAAGTAAATGATTTGAAATTCGCGCCCCCCTCGATCGATAACTGTAATGGCACGCGTCTAGTAATTTTTCTCCTTTTTTTTTTTTACTAAACCAAACACGTTCGTGATTCTATGTACGCGTACAGTCCCGTACAAAAGTCTTGGGACGTTTGTTGTGAACTTAAAATAAAATTAGGCAATCCTAGGGATAATGTATTCGATAAAAGAACTAGTATTGATATTGTTAAACAATTTTCCTCGAAGGTAAATTTAATTCAATATCCATAACTTATACTATTTAATGAAAACAATGAGTATTCTAGGACTTTCTAAGACTTGTCACTAATATAGTAAACTTTTTGTATCCTGAGAATCTATTGTCACACAATTTTAACATTTCTCCAACTAAATAAAATTTCCAAAAAAAAAAGATAGATGCCCTGATAGAGATCTATTTAGATTAACACACTAAAACCACCAGACCAGTCAAAATGACGAATTATGAATAATTATTCCTAGCAACCTTAGAAATTCACAGTGGTAAAGCTTCTAAAATTTACTACGATTTTCTGCAGGGGGTGCAAATAATGATTTGTTCTCGGTATTTTTTCTGGTAACATTCAAATAAGTACACAGTAATTGTTGGTAATACTACCGTGAAATTTATTGCCATAATTTCATGATGTCCCGATAACAAGACCAACGGTACGCAAGATGTCGAGCGGAGAGAAGAATGCGATCCCGTGGAATTGTTTAACATAAAGCTAGGAGGATAACGGGTTGCATTGAACCACGGGAAACCGGATAAATGAATATAACGTTGCACGTCGATATGGAACGGAATACCTATTCTATTCTGGCCCGTTCCACGCAGCCCCGTTATCTGCCGGCCTATTGTAACGTTCTACGAGCAGCGACGTACAAATTCGCGAGTTAATTAATTAGTCTACTAGCGGCGAGGAGAGTTCCATAAGTGCGCCTTAACGTGGAGGCACGTTGATAACGCAGACGTCTTAACTGATTAAGAAATAATATTGCCGGCGCACAGCCGACAGTCGATTTAATTATATCTCGGTTCAGCCAGCAGGCACGTACCGTTCCAGGTGATCGATAAGCGAGGTCAGCCCAAACTGTTGCTTGGAAGCTATCAGAGTCGAATCGGAATGTTTATGCAAGTGTAACGTGTAAAAATAAAGTGAAGCTGATCGTAATCGATAATTTTATGGTATGAATAATAGAAATACTAAGGGTATTAATAATGCAAATGTTAGACAAACAATATGTTAAGAATATTAAAATATTAGAACGATAGGAACACTAGTAAGAGTATCAAAGGAATTAAGTGGAGCAAAAGTATTTAAAATATCCAGAGTAACAGGATATACCGAACTGTTGAAGTACCGAAATATTAAGATACTAAAGTATCGAAGCACTAAAAAAAATACGAAGTACTAAAGCACCAAAGTACTGAAATACTAAAGTATCAATGTTCTGAAATGCTAAAGTACCAAAGTACCAAAATACTGAAATACTAAAGTACCAAAGTACCAAAATACTGAAATACTAAAGTATCAAAGTACCAAAATACTGAAATGCTAAAGTATCAATGTTCTGAAATACTAAAGTATCAAAGTACTAAAGTACCAAGGTATTGAAATACTAAAGTACCAATGTTCTGAAATACTAAAGTACCTATGTTCTGAAATACTAAGGTATCAAAGTACTAAATCACCAAAGTACTGAAATACTAAACTATCAAGGTACTAAAACACCAAAGTGCAAAATACTACAGCACCAAAGTATCGAAATACTAAAGTATCGAAGTACTAAAGTACCAAAGTGCAAAAATACTGAGGTATTTGGTACTTTAATGCTAAAATATTACTACATATTACTAATGATTACTAAGAACGTACATTTTTGAAATTTATGCTTGAAATTACCATTCAGGGATGTCAACCATTCACATTTCTTATGCTTTCAATGTTTTGTATCTTTTAACAATTTAATCCCTCTTATACTACGAACCTTGTCGTTTACCCTTTAGAAATTCTGGCGCAAATAACATTACAGCGTAAGCTGCGACAATACCGATTCTCCACTCCTTTCAACAAATTCAGGAACTATATTGTACGTGTTACAGAGAGAAACTAGGACGTAGTTGCGACAAATAAAAGAAGCGCCGGCTGCGAACACCTTTCTTACAATAACGTGAGCTCGCACACTTAGTTTGGCCAGATTTGCAAAGTTAGAGAGCTCGCGCAAAAGTTTGTAACTTCGTCTGAAATTTGCATCTCGTATTCCCTACCGAAACAAGTAAACGTGGCACGCTATAGGCCATTAAAAATTATACACGAACAACTTCTAAGCCGACAGGACTGCTAACAAAATGATTACCTGCAACTTTTACAAGAAGGCAGTCGTTGATAATGCAACAATCTCTGACGATGTAGTTCATGGAACTTCTAATCTTTTCGTTAACAAACTTTCAGCATCGAAACCGTGGCGATCTTAAGTGAACTTTGATAATTCTTCTCGTAAATTTTCATCCAACATTTTCGTATTCAACATTTCAATAACATTGATGCCAACAATTATCGCGGCAGTTTTCGTGATCAATTTTAAACCGTTGGAAAAATAAAGTTGTAGCTCACGCTTTTTCGACGCGAAATCTTTTCCCGAATGGTGAATAACGCTTCGTAGTTCGGAAAAGTCCGTGCAATTTTTCATGTAGCATATAACATGAAAGGAGGAAAAAGGAAAAAAGGGGCGAAACACGTAGAATGTTGCGCAGGTGTTGCCGAACACACTTTCGATTAGTCTGTTTTCGTGAGGCATTTCCCCCGGATGGTACAAATGGACCTGTCACTTTGAACTTTCCATTGGCAGAGGGTTTCGTCAAAAATAGTATACGGATAAACAAAAATATGGTAAATAATAAAAAAACGATAAATAATACACATATAGTAAACTACATAATAACTGACATAAATAATAATTGGTGGTCACTGATTCCTGTCACTTTACCTACTAACACAATAGTGGACATTAGTTCCTGATACTTTGTTTACTAATATGACCATGATGGTCATCAGTTCCTAATACTTTGTTTGCTAATATAACCATGGTGGCCATCAGTTCCTCATACTTTAACTGATAGCATTACCGTGGTGGTCACTGATTCCTGTCACTTTACCTACTAACACAATAGTGGACATTAGTTCCTGATACTTTGTTTACTAATATGACCATGATGGTCACTGATTCCTGTCACTTTTGCTACTATTGCAATGATGGTCATTGACTCCTGATATTCCATTTACTAGCATCACCACAGTGGTCATTGATTCTTAGCAAAACAACATGAACTACGATATCCGAATTAAACAGACATATCTACAGCACTTTCAGTGCATTTAATGCTGCAACAAAAATTCAAAATACCATAAAAATTTCCAGGCAATCGAAACAATAGTATCACATAACCCTATTGTGATGGAGATTGTAAATCCCATGACCACCGTCCAGTTTGTAATAATCAATATTTTAAATACTGGATCGTTTTTTGGTGTGCAAAAACGTTCAGTGTAACGGGACAAAGTTCGCAGCAACTTCTAAAATATCGACTGGAAAATTTCAGCTGTGCCGAAGCCATTATTTCTTCGTGGAACGAAAAACTTGGTGGCTCGTAAAAAACCACGTAATAAACGTTCGTTATTACCTTTTAATTTACGGGACAACCGTTCCATTTTTTTTTTTTTTTTTTTTTTCATTCTTTTTCACCCTAACAAATGGCCCACAGTAGCAGGAATTGTTTTGTTATCTGTCGCGAGGCCAGGATTCGTTGCGCTTTAATTCGCTGTTCGTCTTCTGGCACAAAAAATCCTCTTAAGGAGATAATATCGAAAGTTTAAGGGATTCGCGGGCGAAAATACATGGATTACAATGGAGGTCATGGCTTGCTTAGCCTGCCCCTCTTCCCCCATATAATCTGATCTTATCTTTCTAATTCCTTTGTTGCCGTAAGTATCCCATTAACCAAAACTGATCACTAACGGAAAGCGATTGGTCTATCGTGGTAATCGAACCACCAAAACCGGTTTACATTGGAAAATAGTAAATTGCTACGATTATTAGGAAAAATTTATGATATTGAAAGTCACAAAATAAGAAAATTGATCTCTTAACTGAATTCTACCTTCTTCGTGAGAAAAATTTTATGTTCAATTACAATTTCTTACTGTAGGTTGTAGAATAGGTATCATTACGATAATTATTATGAAAGCACATTAACAGCAACCCAGTGAAATAAAGCAATAAAATAAGAATAAAATAAAATAAAATTGAGAAAATATAAATAAATGGATATGTAACTTCTTCAAGTCACATGGTGTTACAGAGGATTAAATACACATTTGGAAATTGTTTTAAATGGCATTCAAGATTTTCTGGTAATTAAAAATTACTCGTTAATTGTGCTAATGTTGGATTTAATTTTTATCGAATTTAACAAACTAGCTTTTATGAATAAGCATATTAAATGTACCTGAAAAGCGTGAGCAAGCGACAAAACATTTTCTGGGATACATTATGCGACAAAGGAGGAGAAAAATAATGTTAAAAGTTGGTAGTTCGCTGGCTTAAAACTTTATGTGTCATTAGTTAGGAAACTCGGGAAATGTAAAAGGACAGCACGCCGGCGAAGTAAAAAACTGTTACAGCAGAAAGTTCTTTCATGCTAACCGTACGTTACATCCCCAACGGTGACAAGAAGCAGTGCTATTGCACAGGTTTTTAACAAAAACTTACGCGACCACCAGCCTATCATAGTGAAAAATGTCGCGTGAACAATATTACCGAGTGAACAAAAAAATTTTAACGACGTGGAACGCCTTGATAATACTGCAAAAAAAAGTAGAATGTAATTTTCTTTGTACTGCATGGCTCATCGAATCGTTCCAGGCATACATAACCTCTAAAGGTGGTTCCATGTGAATCGACCTACAACAGTGCTGCCACCAACCATCCAATTATAGTAAACATCGGGTTTTCCCCATAAAACAGTTTCATTTTTTACTGTATTTTGCATTATTTTTCTTAAACCTTCCAATTCTTCTGGAAATATTGTTAATCGCAGTAAAGTACTTGTTAATATTCATACAATATTTATGTCAGTTTAATGATGATAGAAAAAAAATCATAGCAACATTTAAGAATGTTTGTGATAGCTAAATGTTGACACAAAATAAAATAAAACAATTAAACACTCGTAAAACAAAACATGTAATTGTTTGGTATAATTGACGTTAGACGGCAGCACAGTAGCAGGTTGGTTCACATCGGACTACAAAGCATCCAAGTAACGAAAAAACAGAAATAAAGCGCGATTTCTTCTTTACTCTTTATTCCCCAGCCGACGATATTATTCCGGCGAGAAGAGCAAAGGATTAAATTCGCTTTTCACTTTCGCCGAATTAAAATCTATTCTCATAAACGGCGCGCCGTAACTTCAACCCGACGTTCAACTTCCGGCAAAACAGCGAATCGTAACTTCTGATTAAGACGTCCGACGAGTTAAGTCTTTCGCGGCGAGGCACGAATGAATGGAATAACGAACTGAGAACACGAGCAAGTGGAAACGGTGTGCACCACCCAAGGGAAGAGAAGAAAAAAGGTCGTTGCCTGTCCTGCGTTGGCGCGAAAGGGACAGGGAAGCAGCCGGAAGAGAAATGAAACTCGAGAAACTCCTCTTTCTCGACCGAGGAAAATTGGTTCTGTCGCGAGAGCTATGGAAAAACCAGTTTTCTCACTTCTGCACCCTAAGCTCGATTGAAATCTGGACCAAGTAGAAACTGATTCCACCTTTTCCTTGTTGAGGCTGAGGCTCAGATCTTGGATCTATAATTTGACCCTTCGAATGCCACGAGTTGGGTTGCGAAGAGTAGGGGAAGCGTAAGAAGTGGGGGAACGAAGCGTTCGGAAGTGGGGAGGAGCCTAAAGTGGAGGGAAGCCTAGAGTGGGGAGAGACCCAAAGCAGAGGATGCTGTAGAGGGGGAAGGGCCCCGCACTGGAGGGGAGTTTAGAGTGGGAATGGGTCCGAAGTGGGCCTCATTGGGCCTTATGACAAAAGTTACGAAAAGAATTCTTAAAATTTTTATCTTATTTCGAATATTTCATTTTTGCACATTTGAATCTTTTCATATATGTATCAGTCAAACATCATTATAATGTTAATTAAAGGAACAATAATTTGACTTACCACCATTTATGCGATTTTTTAAATTCAGTATTACAGATCAGATCACTCACCTGAAACAGAAATATATGAAACAATATTACTTTACATGGCACCAGAATAATTTTATATAATGCGGTATTACATAATACATTTTACGAAGCGTGTTAGAATATTAATTACAATGCAGCTAACTAGTTAACGGTTACTCATTAACAATTATTCTATCACCCAATTATCCTGTTACTTAAACGTACTATTAATTAACACCTGTTTATGAATAATAAAAAACCGGTTTTAAGAAATGAGAAGCACACGAAGGAAGAAATTATGCATTTCAAAGCGTTCAAAGAAAACGACCGCACGTCACGTTCTCTTGAGTAAGTTAACTGGTGCCTAAATGCATTTACAACAGCAACTCAACGTCGCCTCGTTCACTAATTAATGACGTAACTACGTAATTTTCTCATGATGCGTGTTATATTAACCAAGAAACTGTATCTTCAAATATCACCCACTTCACACACATTTTTCAATAAAAAGGTTACTAATGTTCAAATTTATTTTATTATTACAAAATGTGAAGATTGTTAAGAAACAACACTATTATCGTACAACGCTTGTTTTTTAACAAGTAATTTTTTAACAAAGTTCTCCGTTAATGTATTATCGTGATTGGCAAATATTTATGGCTGATAGAGTGTAAAAAATTTCCTACAATCTTTTTGATAAAACTTCACGTGGAAAAATATTGCTCGAACGAATGTCTGGTCCTATTCTTTAGAAGTCAGGAATCAACACTTCCGTGCACCCAATATCGATCGGCATCTTATGGGATCTGTGGATTCCCGGGGATTTCCTTTAATCCCCGTTTACGTCCAGGATTACCTAAACACCCAAGTACGGCTACATCCGATTTCTGCGGTCCTAAAAGCGAAATCGGACGGCATAGACGCGAAAAATCGAGAATAACTTCGAAGAAATTGTTGCAGTTTCGTGGAATAGGATGTTATTTTATTTTTCGACAATTTTCATAACCATTTCGTTTGCTCTGTAATACTTTATCGTCTTCTATTACATTACTATATTCTGTGCTTCGTCACACATTTTAATTTGCCATAAACGTAAAGAAGACCCTGGTTAAATTATTACGATCACTTGATTCGTCTAAATTACTTCAGAATCGGTCTTAATTTCTCCGAACCACAAGGAAGTTCGTACCGGACCGCAAGGTTTCTCCTTGATATGAACTACAGAGACCATCCAGCGAGACACGGGCGAAATTTAACAAGGAGCAAACAGTTTAACAAGATTTTCCTTTCATCTCGTACACGGGCACGATTACAAGCCGGGATTACCGGAACACGCGGACAGAACCGCGCTGTTCCTTGGGATAGCCCGGGAAATTTGTCTTTTAGGGGTAAGTGCAGGACTTAAGGTTGAGATTCCACGGTTATGTATACGTGGATGTAACGTACGTGTGTGTGTGTGTACAGTAGCGAACAAAAGTTTAAGACGGGAGAATATTATAAAATAAAGTACCATGGCTCTTAAACATTATTTATATATTCGTTTTCTATTATTAATACCATTATGTAGTATTTACATAGTACTGCATAGTATTGTACAGTAGCAGACAAAAGTTTAAGACGGGAAAATATTTTAAAAGAGATCACCATGGTCTCTAGATATCATCTACATAACCGATTCTACTATTAATACGATAGTGTAGCATTTACGTGGAACTCTATAGTGATGTACAGTAGCGAACAAAAGTTTAAGACGGGAAAATATTATAAAATAAAGTACCATGGCTCTTAAACATTATTTATACATTCGTTTTTTATTATTAATACCACCATGTAGTATTTACATAGTACTGCATAGTATTGTACAGTAGCAGACAAAAGTTTGGCATCCCTGCAAAAGTATACAACGACTCCTTCACTTAATTTATTATCTAAAAGTTTCACTTCTATTTATCCAAGTTGAATCAATTTTAACATCCTAATTTTTGACACTGTTCAATGTCAACATCCTAACCCTAATCTAAACCTAACATCTTGCACTTGGAAGTTCTCGAAGATCAGCAGACTGTACAGTACTTTCCAGTAGCTTCAACTTGAAAATTGCACAGCAAAAAAATAGTTACCGCCATTTTCTCTGATCCTTTTGGTCTTAAACTTTTGCCCCTTACTGTACCTGCTCGTAACAAGGACGATACTTTGCAGGTATCGCCAGTAAATCCAGCAAGGTACAAATTTCATTAAGCAATCCGGCCATTCGCAGGAATTCACTAGATTAAACGATACCCCCAACGATTCCCCATCCGTTGGAGGGGGTAGGGGGTGTTAGGGGGGAGGAGGGCTCGTTAAAAAATTCTCGATACCCTAACTAAGCCCTGCTTACACGCTCGTCTCATCGCGAGGGATTAAAACTTCGCCGCGGGTTTTGCACGTCACGCGCTTGCACTCCCGCCGGAACTTTTCAACCGGTATTAACCGAAAGGCTTCCGGGCGCGACCGCCATTTTGTCGGGGAGCGGAGGAACTTATGAATTTTCCAGGGGGAACAACCGTTTCGGCTAATTTTATAATTACCCGCGTTAACTTTCGCGTTACACGCACGCCTGCCAGCTGGTTTTCAGTCACAACTTTTTGATTATTCTCTTCATTTTACAGTTATTACGTTTAACGTTAACATCGGGGTCGAGTCTGTTTAATTAGGCTCTATTATGCAATTATTATATTTGATACGATAATAATTAATATTAACATCAGAATTTTTAATTGTTTTCCTATTGTACAATTATTATATTTGGCACGATAATAATTAATATTAACATCAGAATTTTTAATTGTGTTTCTATTGTACAATTATTATATTTGGCACGATAATAATTAATGTTAACATCAGAATTTTTAATTGCGTTCCTATTGTATTATACAATTATTATATTTGGCACGATAATAATTATTATTAACATCAGGATTTTTAATTGTGTTTCTATTGTACAATTATTATATTTGATAGAATAATAATTAATATTAATATCAAATTCTTTCATTGTTTTCTTATCGTACAATTATTATGACGATGATAAATTCTAATAATTATGAGTTATAAAACTGTGTAAAATTCGCGATAATTTCGTTTCACTATTTTACAAAGTATTTAATTAATGCTTGATATCGAATATTTTCATGGAAATGAGGGCAGGGTGGAATTTCAAGAATGTCTGGTGAATCAAAATTATTGAATGGATGTCGGTTGTAAATCAAAGCGCGTGGGGAAAAGGGAACAGCTTTGAAAAATGTTTCATCCAGTTACGTATATACGTTTCAATCGCGTACACTCTGTTGACGAGAAGATGCAAGGGATTCTGTATCGCTTTGCATCAAGCTCTGCACTTGCAATATCCATCGCCCGAGGACTCTAGCGAGCAAACAAAGCGTTTCCTTTGGTCCTTTGTCCATATCGTTCTATCACGTAGACAATTCGTCGAAGGTTTTTCATCAACTGTTACCAAATTCTATAGGTACGCGGATCATCTGTATTTCTGTTTGATCGCACTACTAGCCGATCCTCTTCAAATTTGCAATATCTTATCTTCGATTCGATTTATCGAGCAAAATACTTGCCTTTAAGTTATTAATACTATAGAACATTTTATGGATGTGACTATCCGTTTGATTCGAGGACTATAGCTAACTTGGGTACTACTAGAATGAATGACCACCATGATTCTACTATAAAATTAAGAAACAGGAATCGATGACCACCATAGAGCCACTAGTAAGTCGAATACTAGAAGTCGATGACCACCACGGTACCATTATGAGTACTACGAATTAGTGACCACTTTGATACTGATATCAAATTGAATACTAGGGATCAGTGACCATCATAGTGCTACTAGTAAGTCGAATACTAGAAGTCGATGACAACCACGGTACCATTATGAGTACTAGGAATTAGTGACCACTTTGATACTGATATCAAATTGAATACTAGGAATTAGTGACCACTATGATACTGATATCAAATATAATACTAAGAATTAATGACCACTATGATACTGATATTAAATCGAATAGTAGGAATTACTTATCACTATGATACTTATATCAAATTGAATACTAGGGATCAGTGACCACTATGGTACTACTAGTAAGTTGAATGCTAGAAATCGATGACCACCACGGTACCATTATGAGTACTAGGAATTAGTGACCACTTTGATACTGATATCAAATTGAATACTAGGAATTAGTGACCACTATGATACTGATATCAAATATAGTACTAAGAATTAATGACCACTATGATACTGATATTAAATCGAATAGTAGGAATTACTTATCACTATGATACTTATATCAAATTGAATACTAGGGATCAGTGACCACTATGGTACTACTAGTAAGTTGAATGCTAGAAATCGATGACCACCACGGTACCATTATGAGTACTAGGAATTAGTGACCACTTTGTTACGGATATCAAATCGAATACTAGGAATTACTTATCACTATGATACTGATATCAAATATAGTACTAAGAATTAATGACTACTATGATATTGATATCAAACCGAATACTAGGAATTACTTATCACTATGATACGCATATTAGATTGAATACTAGGAATCAGTGACCACCATGGTACTATTATCAAAATGAGTACTAAGATTGGGGGTCCACTGTAGTATTACTAAGAATCGGTGACCACCCTAGTACTACTATTAAATGAAAGTACTAAGAATGGATGACCACCAAGATACTACTATTAAAGCAAGTACTAGAAACTGATGAGCACCACGATACTGCTGACAAATCGAATACCACATGACCACCATGGTACTGCTATGCAGTCGAACGCTAGAAATAGGTGACCACCACAGTACTGCTATGGAATCGAGTACTAAGAATCAGTGATCACTATAATACCACTGGTCTACTATAGTATAATACATACTCCATAAAATGAAGTACTAAGAGTCGATGACCACCATAATACTACCAGCAAGTTCAGGGTCAGAACCTGACGACCACCATAGCGCTATTTCTTAAGCCAGACAACATTACTAATTCTATCGTTAACACAAACATTCCACAACCTGTTATAAGTCTAGGTCCACGCGTGTAATCACCAACCATACCCAAAACTGTCACCCTCCTCGTCTAATGAACCGATGATTCACGCTAGGCCATCCGGCTTAAATTTCATTACCGACGATTATGCGTAGCGAGCTAGATCAGGCGTTTCTCAGAGTGCCTAACAGCCAGGCTGCGGTGCAGACAGTCCCTGCCGCTGTTTAGCCCGCGGGAATTTAGTGGACCAAGTGATATTACCAGCTAGGGGATTATTCGGAGCCGCGCGACCGCAAGGCCCCGCAAATTCCGGCGGACGTGCTGCAGGTGCCGCGAGGAACTGCGAAGCCACATATTTACGGGGGACAAGCCCGGGGAATCGATGCAACTCCGTTCGAAATGAAATTTTGATACTTCCCAGATTCCCCTGCACGGCGAGTGCTCGCATTAACTCGACTCGTGGCCACAAATCCAAAGCGGTGCTCGAACCGATGAATATCTAAAATTCCAGTTGGGAACCGACGAAATGCCTTGCACACGACGCGTGTATCGGGTGTGCAAAAAATATTTATTTATTTATTTATACGAGAAAATGTATAAATTAGTATAACACATGAAAAATGTAGCGACACAGTGAGGCAAACGTGTAACAAATTAAATGTAATTAGGAATTAGGATAAGTTAAAGTGAATTAAGTAGATAAAAATTAAATTACATTAACTTAAATTGATTTAAATTAAAGTGTCATGTTAGGCGAAAGAGAGGTTGAATTAAATAGATCTATGAGCGATATGACATTGTTGGTATTAATAATCATTCGGTTGATGCAAGTATAATACCCTAATAATGAAGTGTGTTATTGTACACGAAGAAAATAGCATGATCTTAAACTGATGGATGGGGTCATTGAACTTTTGCTATTAATCAGATTAATAATGAGAATAATAATAATAATAATATAATAGTATAATAATAACAGTAATAATAATAATAATAATATAATAATAGTATAATAATAACAGTAATAATAATAATAATAATATAATAATAGTATAATAATAACAATAATAATAACAGTAATAATAATAATAAGAAGAAGAAGAAGAAGAAGAAGAAGAAGAAGAATAACAATCATAATAATAAGAAGAAGAAGAAGAAGAAGAAGAAGAATAACAATCATAATAATAATAATAAGAAGAAGAAGAAGAAGAAGAAGAAGAAGAAGAAGAAGTAGAAGAAGAATAACAATCATAATAATAATAATAACAATAATAATAATAATAAGAAGAAGAAGAAGAAGAAGAAGAAGGAGGAGGAGGAGAAGAAGAAGAAGAAGAAGAAAAGGAAGAAAAAGAAGAAGAAGCAGAATCTTGAGACCTTTTTCTACAGAAGCGGATCAAAATTTTTTAGCATTGGACAATTCTTTTACGCGACGCTTGTTTCATAATATCCTCCTGTCTTAAACTTTTGTCCGCTACTGTACAGCACAGTAGTAGGCAGCGGTAGAAATCTACAGAGATATTTTCCCGGACGACGATGTTTCGTGAACTAGAAATTCGCGTTCATTCGCCTGTGAAGCGATATCGTAGGCATACCCCGGCCCCTTGCGCTTTCTTTCGCGCCCTCTCCCACCGTCGTCCACCCCGCGACACGAGAAATCGGAGCAAAAAGGGGTGCAAACGGACAAACAGAATTCTGAAACGTCGGGGCTGCAGCGAGGATCCGATCGACTGGAAAATATTTATCGAACAAGCAAAGACAACGAGACGACGGGTTTCTTAATCCTGCTGGATGAAACTCGACGAAAGGAACTTGAATCTCGTTTGTTTTACTCGAAGTTTATTCGATCGGGATACGAGTGAATTGGTATGGCTTGAAAAGGGAGTCGCGTGCATTTCTTTCAGCGTTTTAAAATTAAAAATGTTTCCTCGATAGATTATTGTTGATTTTGATTTAGATGCACAGGATGTTTCGCGAAATTTTTGTGAATTAATTACTGTGGAGAACAATGTTTAGGTGATTTATTAGATTTTATTACTAATAAAATAATATTTTACTATTTCTATATTGATGGAAAAGATTCCTAAATGTTTGAAAAATTTTTATTAATTGCCAGAAAAGTATTGAGAGTACTGAACCTAATCTGAACCTAAACTGAACCTAAACTGACCTAAGCTGAACCTAATCCGAACCTACCCTGAACCTAATCTGAATTACAAAAGTGTTCATAAATTAGTGAGCGTTTTATCTGCATAACTAATTCAAATAATTATAAACACCTATGTTCAACGATAGAAATAGAATGTTCATATGATAAACTAACCCGATTGAAAATTAACTTCCATCCTTACAGAGATTACATTTAAAACTATACTTGAAACTCAACCTATCTTTTAATAAAACTAAAAAAGCAAAACCACCAACCAGAACCAGCTGAAAGCAGATCGCAAACGAACAAATTAACAGGCTGCACCGTTCAATTAACCGAAGCGCTAAATTCAAAGAACCTGCGCGCTCCACAGAAATTCATGCCCTTCTGGTTAACCACACTGAAAATAAAAATAAAAAACTGTCTCCCCTGGTCGCAGAAGGAAAGTGTCTTTTTCAGCGTGAAACAAATGGCACAGAAAATGAATTCTGATCCGGTCGATGAAGTATGTTGCACGTCGACGACGGTATTAAAATTAACCATCGACGGAAGTCCGCTTGGCCCCGTTTATTATGAAGAAGGAAGAAGAGAGCAAAAGAAAAACTGGGGACGATGAAACGGCCACCGACTCGCTAATGAGTTAACAAATCGATTCGAACTCCGGACACGGTAGCAGACGCGACGTTATTTTAACCCCGTTAGCATGAAAATTGCGTTATAATTTCCCGGTCAACTCGTCGGCTCCCCGCGTACGCGCCGAGGGGATGAGCCAGCTACTCGCAGCGAACTCCGTGTAACTGCACCGTGGGAGAAATTGATGCAGACGTTCCGTGGCGGGTGACATTTCGCGAACTCGAAATTTGCCATCGCCAGCCACTCAGAGGGGTCGCGCATAAATATACATGGGGGCAAATGTATGCACACGCACGGGCGCAGGCGGATGAAATTTAGTAGCACAGGTCCCGCGGAATGACAGGATGGTAAATTAATACTGTGCCTTCAAGTTTCTAATAGCTGTGCTGAATTATGGTAAGTGCTGGGGAGTGGATGGGTCTTGCGAATGGAAGGAAATATTGTTTGGAACTGAAAAAAGTCAAAGGGTGGGTTAATTTGTGTGACTAACAAGACGGAAATTAAGTATAATTGGGGTCACTGGTTTCTGGAATTCTAACGACTACTAACACTATGGTGGTCATTGATTCCTAGTACTGTAGTGACTACTAACACTATGGTGGTCACTGATTCCTAGCTCCACAATGACTATTAACACTATGATGGTCATTGATTCCTAGCACTGCAGTGACTACTAACTCTACGGTGGTCACTAATTCTTAATACTTAAATGACTATTAATACTATGGTGGCCATTGATTCTTAGCACTGTAGTGACTACTGAAACTACGTTGGTCACTGATTCTTAGTACTTAAGTGACTGCTAACACTATGGCGGTCACTGGTTCCTAGCTCCACAATGACTATTAACACTATGGTGGTCATTGATTCTCAGTACTCTAATTACTATCGACATTATAATGGTCACTGGTCTACAGTATTCTAATGACTACTAACACTATGGTGGTCACTGGTCCCTAATGCTCTAATGACTACTAACACTATAGTGGTCGCTGATTCCCAATACTGCAATGACTACCAACGCTACATCAAATATCGATTTCCAGTACTTGAATAACTAGTAAAACTACGGTGGTCATCGATTCCCACCAATAACCAAACTCACCAAACTGCTCAAATCAAATGAACAATCATATTCATAAATCGATCATTTCATTCAAACAATATAAACCCTCGTTAAGCACAGAAACATGGAATTGCATGTGCAGTATGCATTTCAACGTATCCCAGATACCCATAACGTTACAATAAACTGATTTAAAATATAGCCGAAGCCATAAAAGCGAAAATTAATCGTCGCTCGTGTTATTTCCCGTGCAACCTGTTTCCATCTCGGTTTTAAGCGCGCTCTGTCGGAGAATTTCAACGAGCCCGTGCATGAAACCCCTGGCGCCGATCGCTGCCCCCGCCATTTGCAAAATTTATATGCGCGGCAGCCGTCGCAGGGGCTGATGGGAGTACTTTCAGGGGTCCACACGGCTGAAAAACTCGAAATCCGACCTCGTTTCGAACGCCACGGCGCGATACCGAATTCTGAGAACACCCCTGGTCTCCTAACGCGAATTTCGTGGATCGAACGAGCGAAACAAAGAAGAAACGGGGGGGGCAGGCGGGCGAGGGGGAGAGGGATCGCGAATACAGTCGAAGTAAGGAAGCGGAGGATCAGGGACGTGACATATCGAAGTCACGTGCCGCGCATTCATGGCCCCTAGCTTTTCATTTATCCCATATAATGGAGCAATAGCGAGCTACTGCCAGGTGACACGTACCAGAAGTGTAGCTTCGCTTCGAAGGGAAACAAAAAGGACGACGTTGCCGTGGCGGATATACAGCGCCACTCACATATTTATTCAGATATATTCAAATTCCAAGAACTTTTTCCGTTACCTTTTATATCCTAAATCTGCTGATCTTAAACCGTTTAATATTTATTGGATAAATATGAATTGTGAAAAGGCTATTCGCAGTTTATAATACCGACATTTTATTATAAGTTCTACCAGTTCTTAAGCGAGTAAGATAGTTGTGTCAAATATTATTTAATAAATAATCGAGCTCACACAACCGTTCACATTTATCTACGAGCTCCATCGTTTGTTTTAAAAATAAAATGTAATATTTCCTAATACATGAAGGTGTTTCGTTAACCTATAACCTCAGAGGTATTCAAACCTTGCCGTATCCAATTTATTTCTGGAAAAAGAAATGTTTGACTGAATCCAAAGTATGTGAACGAATTTGCGAGGATAAAGTGCATTCGAAAAGCTGTTTTTCAATCCCTCCACTGTATTTCTGGCCGATCTAATGCGATATTCACTTCTGCATAAAACCGAAAACTCGAATTACAGCTCATACGAGTATACAAAGATAGGTTTGGTTCGTACGTGCATGCATATTCCAGTACAAGCAGAAGGGTTGAAAATGGAAGTGACCCGACCTACATCGACAAGTAAAATTGGTCGAATCAATTCGACTTACCCTTCCCTTTCCAACATTTATAACATATCCGTATCCATCAGTATTTTTAGAATTCTTGTCAAACTGATGCACTTTACCTCGCCGAACAGGAGAGAACAGTAACGATCGGGGCTCTCGTATGATTAACCCCCTCGATCGTAACGAGTGAAACAGCAAAAGCTACGAAACTCCAAATAGAAGCCGGCACGTATCGATCCCGATATATTTTCGTACGTGTTCCATCGGGAAGCACTTCGCGTCACGACGAAGAGCAATTTCAATTCGATCGACAAGTGGTCGCGTCGTTATAGGTTTGCTCCTGGTGGCGTTGCGAATGAAATATATGTAAAAGTGAGGTAAGGTGAGGCAACAACGCGTTATGACCGAACACAGTTCCCTGAAATCGCACGGGCACAATGGCCGCCCCTTAGAATCCGTTTCTTATTCAACGGATGCTCTGCGTCCGCTGTAAGAGACAGCTGGTTGGAAAGAGAGGAAAACGCAACTTTCCTTAGGAGTGACTTTCTACCGTGATTCGCCACACTTCTCGATCCTTTTACAGGTGTTTGCGTGGCTCACTGGGACACGCTCGATTCTTCTCGCTAGTAAAAGTGCTTCATGTAAACGACCTGATCTCTCTTTGTTCGTGGACGAACATTTACGTAGCGATTATCGCTTTTGTTCCGCTTGCAGTTTTCAGAATGTAGGAGAGTCGAAAGGGTGATACGGTGGTCACCTGGTTTTGGTGGTCAATACACTGGTACTAGCACTATGGTGGTCGATAGGTTCTCGTATTATGGTGGGCTGTGGTTCTTAGAAGTATAGTGGCCACCCACTAGTATTAGTATCATAGTGGTCACTAATTCTTAGTATTCCGGTGGTCACCAATTCTTAATACTATGATGATCACTGCATCCTAGCATTGGTGACCACTAGTATTAGTATCATAGTGGTCACTAATTCTTAGTATTCCGGTGGTCACCAATTCTTAATACTATGATGATCACTGCATCCTAGCATTGGTGACCACTAGTATTAGTACTATGATGATCACTAATTTTTAGGATTCTGGTGGTCACCGATTGCTAATACTATGGTGATCACTGCATCCTAGCATTGGTGACCACTAGTATTAGTATCATAGTGGTCACTAATTCTTAGTATTCCGGTGGTCACCAATTCTTAATACTATGATGATCACTGCATCCTAGCATTGGTGACCACTAGTATTAGTACTATGATGGTCACTAATTCTTAGAATTCTGATGATCACCGATTGTTAATACTATGGTGATAGCTGCTTCTCAGTGTTGGTGGACATTAGTATTAGTATTATGGTGATCACTAATTCTTAGGATTCTGGTGGTCACCGATTCTTAATACTATGTTGATCACTGCATCGTAGCATTGGTGACCACTAGTATTAGTACTATGATGGTCACTAATTCTTAGAATTCTGATGATCACCGATTGTTAATACTATGGTGGTCACTAATTCTTAGTATTCCGGTGGTCACCAATTCTTAATACTATGGTGGTCACTGCATCCTAGCATTGATGACCACTAGTATTAGTATTGTGGTGGTCACTAATTCTTAATATTGTGGTGGTCACTAATTCTTAGTATTATGGTGGTCACTGCATCCTAGCATTGGTGACCACTAGCATTAGTATCATGGTGATCACTGCATCCTAGCATTGATGACCATTAGTATTAGTATCGTGATGGTCACCAATTCTTAATACTATGGTGATCTCTGTGTCCTATGGTCAGCATTTATTAGTATTGCAGTGGTCACCAGTTTCAAAATGCTACTAGCTGTGGTGATCACCACAAGAAACCAAAACAAATTATTCTACAAACACATACAATCCGAACGAAATAATTACACAACGCTTATCGATGCAACATTTTTCAAAACGTTCTCCCACCGCAAAAAAAACAACGGATTACACAAAGCGAAAACAATATCAACAAATCTGCAAACCACACGAATATTCAAGGCACATTGAGAAACCAGTCCCGTCGGAACGGTGCTACTTTTAACTCGATATAAATTCACCGTTCGCAAAACGAGCACGAATTCGAATCGAAGAAATTCCAATATCTTAACGGTAAAAGTCATTTCTATCCCGGGGAACCGATGCAAAGCGTCGTTCCTCGATCCCAGCGCCCGTTACTCTTCGAATAATAATCGGATTACGTTTAACGTTAATATCGCGGCGGCACGGAATAAAATCCGCTTACCCTCCCTCCTGTTTCCGTTTCCGTCCAACGCGAAATTTCGAAACCGGATAAAAAGTTTCCCCTACGAGAGGCAACGGACAATCGTCGCTGCCTCTCTTATCGTGGACGTGGATCGCGCGATAAAAGGAACGGCGTGTCGATAGCCGGTTAGATTCGCACGGAACAATGAACTGTTTCGTGTACAATGAACGGTTTCCACAATTGTATCGCGGAGTTTCGAGAATCCCGGCTCTCACACGCGTGTGCAGCCGGTGAATAGAAGCGAAATCTTGCGCGGCGTTGTGCAATTGAGCCGCAGAAACGCGTTGAGGCTGCTGTCACTTCGCAGCGTTTTAAAAAACGAGAGTTCAAGTTAATGAGGAAAGTTGCCAGCCGGTCTTCCCTATGTACCGACACACCACAGTAATACAAGCGAGCGCTTTGCCGTTGAATTTCGCGGCAACGCCACTTTTCACATATATCGTGTACCTCGAGTTCGGACGCGTGGTTCGAACAGTAAGCGCTGGACCGATTTCTTTTTACTTCGTTCGACAATCGGAGAACTTTTACGACAAGGTTTCTCCACGATAAATGTGACTTTGACGGAATTGATGTCATTACTCCGTACGTTCGTCACGGATGCATAGATTCGGTGCTGATAGGATGACCCAGTGTCGAGTGGGAAAGTAGGAGAACGGCTCTTGCTGACGTCCTCCTTCTTTTCAAAACTGTTAACGGTTTTGAAGATGATTCGCCCTCGCTTCGATCGATCAATTTTAACGCTGGATACTTTTATGCTTGCTCAATGTGTTTCGTGTATCGTAGAACTGTGTTGACCGTTAAATACATAAACGATAAAATAAAATAAATAATCCTGTGGATTAATAATGAACCTTTTTCCTAGAAAATAACTAGATATGTGACGAAAGTCTATGCCAGGGGTTCTCAAACCTTTAGAGAACGTTTTTCTCGAACAAGAAATTTTAAGGAACGATGGGGGTAACTTTTTTACGGTCACTTAACCCTTTGCACTCGGTTGTCCCCTCTCATGGGACATCGTAATCCTAGCATATGATAATTTCACAAATTTTCAAACTTTAGTTCAGACCAGGGACGTTAAATAGTCGTATATGTAAATTTTAATATACGACTTAACCAAAACTAGATGAAGTTTAATATACGTGAATCATAGTAAATATTTGGAATTTGAAAATTTTTGAAGTTAGTGTCATTAAACGACTAACGGTCACCTCTCGAGTGCAAAGGGTTAAGCGAACAAACTAGTGGACATTTAAGCAGACAGCTCTGTACACCTCGTTTTGCATATACCCTGGGATCCCGGCGTTTGTGTGTCGCGAACAAACTCGGCGAGGCCTACTGCAACGTGGATAGCAATATCTCGTCTTCCCATACCAGGTATCAACGACACACACCACCGCATGTGGGCAACGACGGGTTGAACCGTTACCTCGATCCTCTCGGCTTGTACACATCGTAGACACAACTCGCGGGGACAATCACTACGCTCCCCCCATCCTCCCTTTCTCTCATACGTTTCTTTTTCCCCTCCCATTGTACTCTCTTCTGTCGTTCGTACGTTCTGATTCCTCGACCGTGACCATACACGGCTTTGAAATCTCTTAACCCTTTCACGGGGTAGTGAAATAACCAGCGGAAAAACGATATACGAAATGTTTCCTATTTTTTCCTGCCTTTTCTCTGTGTGTTTCAATGAACAGGTACAGTGTTGCAAGAAATTTTTGTTAAAATACGCTAGTGTCCACTTAATTGTCCATAAATGAGCTACTATTAAAAATTAAAAAATTTATCGAGTGAAACGCCAGAAAATTATAGTTTCGATCGTTCTAATTTTTTGCTCCAGCGCCGCATGTTTTCGAACACCCTATAAATAAGATACGACTGCATCGGAGGTCATCCCATCGAATATTAAAATCAATTCGAACGCTCCACTTAATTGTCCATAAATGAGCTACTATTAAAAATTCAAAAATTTATCGAGTGAAACGCCAGAAAATTATAGTTTCGATCGTTCAAAATTTTTTGCTCCAACACCGCTTATTTTCGAACACCCTATAAATAAGGTACGACTATATTGGAAGACTACGGTCATCCCATCGAATATTAAAATCAATTCGAACGCTCCACCTAATTGTCCATAAATGAGCTACTATTAAAAATTCAAAAATTTATCGAGTGAAACGCCAGAAAATTATAGTTTCGATCGTGCAAAATTTTTTGCTCCAACGCCGCTTGTTTTCGAACACCCTATAAATAAGATACGACTGCATCGGAGGTCATCCCGTCGAATATTAAAATCAATTCGAACGCTCCACTTAATTGTCCATAAATGAGCTACTATTAAAAATTCAAAAATTTATCGAGTGAAACGCCAGAAAATTATAGTTTCGATCGTTCTAATTTTTTGCTCCAACGCCGCTTGTTTTCGAACACCCTATAAATGAGATACGACTATATCGGAGGTCATCCCATCGAATATTAAAATCAATTCGAACGGTCCACTTAATTGTCTATAAATGAGCTACTAATAAAAATTCAAAAATTTATCGAGTGAAACGTTAGAAAATTATAGTTTCGATCGTTCTAATTTTTTACTCCAGCGCCGCTTGTTTTCGAACACCTATAAATGAGATACGACTATATCGGAGGTCATCCCGTCGAATATTAAAATCAATTCGAACGCTCCACTTAATTGTCCATAAATGAGCTACTATTAAAAATTCAAAAATTTATCGAGTGAAACGTTAAAAAATTATAGTTCGATCGTTCAAATTTTTTGCTCCAACGCCGCTTGTTTTCGAACACCCTATAAATAAGATACGACTATATTGGAAGGCTACGGTCATTCTATTGAATATTAAAATCAATTCGAACGGTCCACTTAATTGTCCATAAATGAGCTACTATTAAAAATTCAAAAATTTATCGAGTGAAACGCCAGAAAATTATAGTTTCGATCGTGCAAAATTTTTTGCTCCAACACCGCTTATTTTCGAACACCCTATAAATAAGGTACGACTATATTGGAAGACTACGGTCATCCCATCGAATATTAAAATCAATTCGGACGCTCCACTTAATTGTCCATAAATGAGCTACTATTAAAAATTCAAAAATTTATCGAGTGAAACGCCAGAAATTATAGTTTCGATCGTTCAACATTTTTTGCTCCAACGCCGCTTGTTTTCGATCACCCTATAAATAAGGTACGACTATATTGGAAGGCTACGGACATCCCATCGAATATTAAAATCAATTCGAACGCTCCACTTAATTGTCCATAAATGAGCTACTATTAAAAATTCAAAAATTTATCGAGTGAAACACCAGAAAATTATAGTTTCGATCGTTCTAATTTTTTGCTCCAACACCGCTTATTTTCGAACACCCTATAAATAAGGTACGACTATATTGGAAGACTACGGTCATCCCATCGAATATTAAAATCAATTCGGACGCTCCACTTAATTGTCCATAAATGAGCTACTATTAAAAATTCAAAAATTTATCGAGTGAAGCGTCAGAAAATTATAGTTTCGATCGTTCAAAATTTTTTGCTCCAGCGCCGCTTGTTTTCGAACACCCTATAAATGAGATACGACTATATTGGAAGGCTACGGTCATCCCATCGAATATTAAAATCAATTCGAACGGTCTCTTATCTTCGGTGAGGGGCCGTGATTTTTCACTGCTAAAGCGCTAATAACGTGACTACGAAGACAAATCGCGATGGCGCCGGGCAAGGACGCGCCCAATACGTTATGGAATCCGTAATGAAGCGTGGACGCCGGTGTTTTAGCGAGCGGTATGATAGATACGATACGAAACCAGCGGAACAGATGTACGAGTATCCGGGAAGCGATTTATCACACGCCGGATGGGAAGAAGTTTGGCAGCAGCCAGTGCAACGTTGCCGGGGGAGGGGGGATTTTTCTCAAACACACCTGCACGTTTCGTGTTTTCGTGAATTTTTCTAAATCGTGTACAGTGACTCCAAAAAATTGCATTACATTGTTTCATTTAATCGAGATACAGCTACTGATTACAAGTTATAATAATTAATTGAAAAGATTAGCAAGTTCAGGTTAGAATGTAAGAATGTTTATCGAAAGGATAAGTAAACGTTAAAATTACAAGTACATTCAATTGTATGTGTTAGTAGTGGATTTTTTTATTGGAAACGCGACATCTATTTAAGAAATTATTAAGCTTAAGGAAAAATTGTTGCATATTTTTATGAAACAAGATATAGTTTTATAGGTTTGTAGAACACTAAAAAATAATGCATATGGAGTTCTTATCTTTTAACTATAATAACTCAAATTTAAGGGATGAAACCACCTTTCGAGGTTTAGCCAGCGAAAAGTGCTGACTCGAAAATGGTTAAATTTGGGGAAAAAATATTTCATTAAAAAATTTATCGACATAGTGATAGAAAGTGCTTGATTATCCGAACACTAGAAACTTGTAATCGCCGGCGAAGAATCCCTGACATGGATGACGTGTCGAGTGAATTGTTGAAATAGCATAGAAGCTTCATCATTCCTTTAAAAGAACACGATTTGCACAAGGAAGCTACGGGTACTTATAAAAACTCGAATCATAAATTCACCTCTCTAATCTCTAAACTTTCCCGACCACCAGACTCCGCAACTAATTCCAAAGTTAACCGGAGAAGAAAGAAACGCGTTCACTCTTACTTACAGCTTAGGCGGAGTTAAGAAATCCATTGTCCTCCCACGGGTGCAGCTCGTTTCGATACAGCGATGAAACGAAAACGCAGGACAATGGCTTGATTACGACAAAGTCAACAGCACGAAAAACAACGGGGACGTTTACTTTCGCAGACAGGCTAACGTTTCTCGTTGACGTTTTAATTAAAAATTTCTCATGCCCCCCTCCCCCTGTCTACCACATTTTAATCATCGTCCAATCGCTTTTTCCTTAAAAAAAAGAATGAAAAGAACCGTCTTCAATTTACAAATCCAAAAAAATAAATCGAAACAAAATTTCCTTCCTCTCCTCCCGACCCATCCCACGACTACGTCATCGTCGTAAAAAATTACACTCCGGCAAAAGAGATGAATTCCAAGGGACAAAGTTAGATGAGCTGCGCGCCTGCAGATAGGCAACCGGCCCGCGCGAAGGACGTCTGACGTTAGATTACCGCGAAAGAAAGTTTGGAGGGGGCGTTGGCGGCGGTGGTGGGGGGAGATCCGACGGCAGAAAATCCTACGGTTTCACGGCACGAGTCCGCGGAGCTCACGGAGTGTTCTATGCGAGCGTGTGGTCGATGACCCAGAGGATGTGCTAACGGATCGCGTTCTGCGGATCGGGAACCCGTGAACTAGACCCGGCTCACGAACGTCTTCGAAAAACAGGATAAACTGTGGCTGTCTGTCCGGTGTAAAATCCGTGTGCCACGCCGTGTTGCACCCGGACTGGGTCCAATTTTTCCGTGAAACCGATGAACGCGTTTGGTGGGTATGTCTGACTGAAGCTGAACCGAAGATTGGAGAAAACGATATCGAGCCAACTTCTCTTCGAACAATTTATTTGTAATTTTTTATAGGCGAAGGTTTTGGAGGATTGAGAAGAAATCGAATTGAAGAGACAATTAGAATAAAATATTCGAGTCAATGATCAATGTAACGAGCATAAACTTTGTGTGTGATTTAATTAATAGTTGGAGAAATAAAAATGAAGGAATGGTTAGAATAAAATATCACAATCAATATTTATGTGATAAGTATAAGTATATAAAATAATATTAGTTAGTTTGATGGTGAATCATATTAATGGTGTAATAGTTAGTTAATTAATGGTTCGAAAAAAGTGAATAACGTTGAAAATCACAAGCGAAGGTATCTTTGTAACAATCGTCAGGTGAAACTGTAAGATACGTTGGATCGATAAAGTGGTTTCAGCTAAGAACTACATAATTCGATTTTCCTTCATATCATTCATATCAAATCACTTCTAATGCAGATGTATACAAGCCGAGATCGCGCTCATTCAATCGCAACTCCGGCGTAATTGCAACAATCAAGTACCTATTTCGGTTACACTTTGTTTGATTAGCCTAACAAACGCATTGGATTGATGGATATATTAATATCGACCGGGGTATACATGGTCAATAGTGGCTCAAGCGCATCCAACTTTAATCCATCTGTTAATTACTAGTAGTCAAAAAGCGCTTGGCTATTATGAAACACGCGTTAGCGAGCAAAGAATAAATGAAACAGAAAAGCAATTTCACTTTCTATGTGTACTTTCTAAAACTAGAAAGGAATCTCTGCAACGCAAAATACAAACGTACTTCAAATTCGTAACTCCTTTATTAATTGTATTTTTTGGACACCCTATATATTAGATTTTGCGATAATATATGCCCTTACCATCGATGGCGATAAGTTTTTGCAATAATACAAAATATTAAGTGAGTAATCCCTACAATTCTGCCAAGTTCACATATATCGTAGAGCTCTGCATATTTCCCAGATTAACTTTGCAAAAACACTCACAAGTATTTATGTGCATAGAGTTTTATTTTCGAGCAGAAATAACATAATATTGAGACGGACTAAATGCACTTTACTCATAATCAAATGCAATAATCCTCGCTGTATTCGTTCCAACGGAAAAGCTTTTAAATCTAACATTTCACTTTATCTTATAAAGTCACTTATCCCCGAGAATACCATTTCTTATTGCTATGCAAGAACAGAACTGCAAGAATTCTTGCCAAGGTGGTTTGAAGTTTTAAACCCACTAAAAGATTGAACGACCTTTTCCCTGAAAATGTGAACCGTTCCTGTTACGCCAGTAAGGTATAACTTGTTTCAACTGTATAACATTGTCATTATAAATTCTGCTTGAGCACGATAAAACCCAGTCGAGAATATCTGTTTAATTTAGAGACACTTTATTGATCGAAAATATGATATTAAGTGACATTAAACAACGTGAAAATATCATTTCGTAAAGGTGAAATAAAGTTATGAAACATTGACCCCCCGGTGTCACCTGAATGAGAATTGACGTACACATGCCTCTCATAAAAGTGTGCCACTTATGGGTAACCATCATGGCGCCTGAAGCTAGCCAGGCCGACGAGTGGCCACCATGGTGCTACTAGTTCTGACTACTAAAGACAGAAGATAGAAGAAACTAAAAAGAACGGGAAGACGATGAAAGGAGAAGAATAAACTCCGTATCGACACCAGGTGACACAAATCAAAGTATACGAGTATATAGATATGCCCTGATCGATCAACCGATATGAAACCGGTATGAACAAATAAACCGTGAGAAGACACGCAATCGCGATTATGTTCGCGTTAAGTAACGGAGAAATATTTCCCGCATTTATACACGAAATTCCCAAGCTGTGGCGGCGAAGGCTTTCGTTCTAAGAACGATTCCGTGTTCGTTCCTGCATGAACGAATGGCGTGCAGGGATCCCTACCACGCGGGATAAACTTTCACCGCAACATTTGCCGTCGCCTCGATGACGTTGCCGATCAACCGACCTTGCGTTCCAAGTACCGGTATTTAGATTACAGAAAACATTTCTGCGGGGCTCGCAGGCCATGCAAAACCGCCGAGCTGAATTTCAATCGGTTTCCCAGAAACGGCACCGGTAACAAAGTAGAGATGCACGCTAGATGTACTAGGGACTTTTTGCCGGCTCGAAGAAACCCCGTGAAACAGCAAAACAGCGAGTGCATACTGTTACCGTTAAGCAAAAGACGCTTTGGTTTTGCCTATTAGTGAAAACGATTTAATACTGTACTACGTTCATCGAATATCTAATTCAGATAGCATGTTACTGCACTGTACAAGGTAGCGAAGGATAGAGCTATTTGAGTGAGCGACCTTATAATTATTTTCAACGAAGAAAATCTATGAATGCATAAAGTGCAGAGAAAATTGCTTTCGAAGCAAAACAGCGTAGACATTTATGAGAAGGATAAAGCCCACATGATTGCTCCAGAATATTGTGTACCCAGCCATAATATAGCAAGATATTTTGTTTTCGTTTCCGTAACATTTAATATCCTTGAAAGACGCCATCGAGTAAACAAATATGATAAAAGGTATAGGTGCGTACGCGTAAACAGACCTGTGTATTGGTACCTTTGAATGGATAAAGATCATTGAACTCGTCATAATTTTTTCATTTTGGACATATATGTATGTACCTTACTTCATTGAAAATACAATTCACTTATTTACAAAACTTCGGAGCACAATCATAGAAATAGTGCGCAAATGTAAAATGTTTAAGCGCGGGAAAATCTGCATTCAAATTCATGTTAACTACAAAAAGCGTAAACAATAAAATCTATTGCATCTTCTTCCCCAATTACAACAATATTCGTAAGGTACTACTTTAAAATTGCTCCAAAATACAATTAAATATGTCAACGAATATGTTAGAATATATTTAAAAAACTTATGTTACAAAGCAATATGGTTGATTAAATATTCGAAATCACGTGACAGTGTTAAAAACGCAAGATATGAACAATATTTCGAGAGGTAACAATCGTAAAAACATCGAAACCAAGCATTAATACTGTTCATTGACCTTCGTCGAAGCAACTAGTGCTCCAATACGTATACATATCCTACTCATGATTAATTTTCCGAGATCTCTGAAAACAACCGAGTTACAATGCGAATCAACGTAATGATATGAAAAGTGCAAGTAAGTTTTCACTAAATCAACGGATCTGCAGTTTCTATGGATAATTCTGCAGAACGTGACGTTGATAAATTCAGAACGAAACATAGCGTAACACCGGAGATCTTCCTTTCACCGTAGCACAGCGCAGGTAATAACTTTACAGGTAACAGCTTGATCAAGTAAAAGCACTGTCACGCAAAGATTATGAAAACTGAGAACAGACTTACCGACCACGAAGAAAGACTTGTTCCGCGTGTCCACTCATCATTTTCGAAGAATCTTGCTTTCAGGTATGTTGCGTGAGAAATTACACTGAGGATGTCATAGCGTTGATTCTTACCGCAAAACCAAAACTGCTCCAAAATATATTTTACGATAATTACGAACTACCGATTTTTGAATTTCGATTTCCTTTACCCGCAGCCTTAGCGCGCGTAAAAATTCGGCTGAAAGGCACAAAATACCGACAACAGCGCAACGTGTAAGCGAACCGGAAACAAGTCCTTTTCACTGACTTTTCCGCGACCGAAACTCCGAAACGCGCGAACCAAGGATACTTTGAAGTATACGAAATGTTGATCATACAACTACACTGTTTGACATTACCCACGCGTTCTGTCACCGGTGTGCACTATCTCGCAGCCCTTTCACGATGGGTTCGAGGACGATACGTCGAAAGATTCTATTCTCTGCCCGGAGTCAATAAACGAGGCTTGCTCGTCCCTGTTACGGATGGAATTTGTGTATCAAGCGGCTGATGATCACGTTTACAATTATATTCACGACACACAAGTCGCCTAACCGACCAAACTCGTGAAAGGCGACTGAGGTTCTGACCGGCTTTAGTGGGGAGCTCTTCCTTGCTACTATCTCACTCTAACATGAACGCAAGGAGCTACACCGTACCCCGCCGAGCGAGCTCCACGAAAAGCCGCAAGGTTTTGAACGAGCCATGGGATTGGTTGCTGGTGGGGGAACTAGAGTAATGGTAGGAGGCCGCTCCCAATAGGATGGCAGCACTGAACACAGGAATAACCAAGCTTATATGAAATGTTTTTAGTTATGATGAAAAAAGTAAATGATTCCCTTTTTCCCATTATTTTGTAAACACCATTCATATTACAGTACTACTAACGTTTGAAAGATAATATATATTTTTGTTTATTACAAATAAACGTACTTATTTTTATACACTAACAATGATTACAACATCATTCAAATTTCAGATAACATTGTTACACTATGCATTTAACTATGAAATTTAAAAATTTATTGTACTTATATCGAATATCATAAATCGTTATATGAGGCCTAAGGTAGATTTAAGTCTTAACTAGACAAATGCTACTTTCCACCAAAGAAAGTGTATTTATAAATTGTATGTTTACACAAAATATGAAAACATTACACAATTTGTGTACAGTAATGCATTTACAAAAACCATTCGTTGTTTTACAGCCTTTTAACTATATTATTTCTTAATTTCATGAGAACTTAACGGATGTTAACTTAACAACTTTTAAAGAAGGCACACACAAATTAGTAGATTCTTTTTTTGACTCGACGATTTTTAGTGATTGAACGATGCTTAATAGTAAAACTGTTCTTTATTATGAAAATGAACATTTTACATATGGCTGGTATTTAATATACGGTTGAATACCGTAGATACAGTGAAAATTACACTAAATGTCACAAATAACAATAGTTCTATGAAAAATAAAATAAAGATGATGTGAATAAATCCAAAAATGAATTCAAGAATTGTTTTTCTTTAAAAGTGTTTCTATCTTTCAATGATTTAACATTTTTATACATTAATCAAAGACTGCTGGAATAAACGTATTACATATTACATACAAAATTTTGCAATATCGAAATACTTTTCCATTTAATTTTTACTGAAATAAAAGCGTATTATTTTTAAAGATTCCAGTCTCTTAACCACGGGCATAAATTATATTTTGTTCTAAATTATGTATTACATTACTATTTTATTAATTATGACGAACTCACAGACGATCAATTCCGTAACTACTAACACGGAAACGTGTACAGAACAATAATTTCTAGAAAAATCTTATATACTTATATTAATTGTATAGAGACTGAAAACTTTAAAAAGATATTTAGCAAAACAAATTTTTGAATACAAGTTGTCCAAAATTAAAAATTTAATCTAGAAGTGTTTATGCACATTATTCGCTGTTATTAGATAGTTAAGAGTATTTAATAACAAGAATGAGTAAGATATTATTTTTACTCGTAACTACGTTTGTAAGATATTAAACAGTTAAATGTACGTAAAGATTAAAAATTGTAAAAATTTAAAGTAGAAGAAACGTGTGAAATAAGAACTATTAATACTTCCTTGTAATATACATTTTTCCGAATGATTGTTACGCTATTTCCAAATAGCAAATTTTAAGAAAACACTATTAGTTGCACGCAATAGCTTAAAAAAGAGACAAAGTTAAACACCATCGATGAAGTAAGAGATCAGACGAAAGATTCTTCTTTCAAACCTGTGACCTGTGTGACACATCCAAGTGCTTAAATACTCCAACTTTCAAGACATTTAACATTCGCATACAGTATCAAAGACTTAAGCAGTTTCGAACAAGCCATGCTACAACGCATCGCTCGTCAATTAATTGCAAATGTAGTGTACACGAAAATTTTTTTATTTCAGACCTATATCAACTTTTCTTACTCTGAATGCCAATTACGTGGTGAAAATTTGTCTTTTCTTTAACTCTCATTACCTATATTAAATTATATCAATATTTGTTTTATTTATATATCTATATATCTATATATATTTATATATATATATATATGTATATCACGCCAGTCTCGCCATCAATTTAGTAACGTAGGTACACTTTGTCAACAATCACTCTGCTGCTTTGCATCTGTTTTGTCTACATAGCTTCAAATGTTCTTAAATGAATCACTAAATTATGCAGGTTTTTGTGAACCCTTCTTGCCAATCAAGGATTTGTGGATATGTGGAATAACACCTGAAACAAAATGAACATTGATAGAATTTAACTGTAAAAATACAATATGATGTTACTGTAAGGATCTTTACACATTAACAGAATTGTTAAACCTTAATTTCAAATATTATAATACAGCCAAATCTAAATTCAAGTACTATAACTCTTAAAGCTTTACAAATCATAATTTGAAGGACAAATTGTTACAATATCACAACTATGAGTATGAAATTATTAGAAAACAGACCTCCTCCTGCAATAGTTGCTTTAATAAGACTATCTAATTCTTCATCACCACGAATTGCAAGCTGAAGATGTCTAGGCGTAATACGTTTGACCTTCAAATCTTTTGATGCATTCCCTGCCAATTCAAGTACCTAAACAAACAAAATATTGTTTCATAATATGTTTAACATTATATACCATTTATCAGGTTATTAGCACATAACAATACAGAACACAACACTTAAATACAGAAAACAACAAATAATATGAAAAAATATAACGTACATTTATATCGTAAGAACAATCAAATTAATTCATTACTAATATAAAAATATTAATCTATAACAGTAGTTTGTAATATAATTATAAGAACACGTTTTCCTAACCAAGATAGAAAAAATGTTTATCTCAGAAAGTAATGAAACAGATGCATTTAAAAGCGAAATTCTATATAACACGATAAGCAAAAGAATATGTTGTTCCTTATTTGCCTACGGTTGACGAAAAAGGCGGGAAAAATCGGCCATGATGCTTGGCAAGAGTGACGCCATGAGTCGCTAGTGATGCCAACACATATAGTCCTGGTTATAACGGCTGATCTTCCTATTGTGCGTATTTGTCTTTCTCTCTCTTTCACTGTTTTGTGAACGCTTTCTTCTTTCACATATATTCTCACTCACCTCAGCAGTGAGGTATTCCAAGATAGCTGCACTGTATACCGCTGCTGTAGCACCGACTCGACCGTGACTTGTGGTTCTGTTTTTCAAATGCCTATGAATTCTACCAACCGGAAACTGGAAAAAACAAACATTCTATGTCTAACATACGTAAGAATTATTATTTGGGAAAATTGGTTTGCTTTCGTGGCAAGATAAATATTTTTGGGTTAGGACGCATCATATATAATGTCTGTTCAAATAACATGAAGTCATTCAGTGTTAGTAATTTTTCATATAAGAAATATCGAACGGTGAAGAATGTCACAATTTTCCGTAACACTATAAATATTTATATTTCATTTCTAACATTTATCACAATGTGATCTTTTACGAAATCATGTTAAATCTAATACTTTTTAAACAAGAACCAACATCATCTGCACATGGAACATTACACGTAACTCGGTCCTTTTAACGCAACGAATATCGAGCGGCACACGATGATTCGGCTTTCCCGAGCTTTCCAGCTTAGTACATGATTTCATCACTCACTAGCAAACGCTCCGAATTTATTTGCGTTTAAAATAAAAATAGATTTTCTAACGAGCTTATAAATTATGATTAATGAACGCTAATTTTTAAAGAATTCCAGTAATATAATATACATTATAGTATTCTATGAAATATTAATGTTTACAAAATGTTTTCATCTTTATGTTTGTTTTCATTCATAACTGTATAAGTATCTTCAAAACAAGAAATAAAGTTTAGTTAAAAGTAATTAAATTAATTACTTTACTTTAATTTGACCATTTAAATAAATATACTATATTAACATAAATAATTGAAATGTTGACGTTAAATGAATTTCGATGACGGATAAAGTGCAACTGAATACACAATTAATGAGTCAAAAATAGAGATATATTTACTGTCAATTTAAATTGGCAGAAGTAATATAATATGGTTTAAATACAAATAATTATTAATACAACAGTTGACATTAAATAACTTCTGATAATTATTATAAAAAATATTGCAATGAAAGTCTTATTAGTGGTTGAATTGAAAGATACAAGAGGAGGGGGTGACGTACACAGGCTCAACCGTCTCGTTTGAAAACTTGCGAACGTAGACGTAACCATCGTAACTTTTATTTAAAAAATAATTGTTTTCTTCAGAATTTTCTTCAGTTATACGATGTGACATGTGTTAATTAAAGTTAAATGAATCGCTTTCATGTGTTTTATTCTTACAAAGATTATAAGAGCTTTAAAAAAATGAACTGTTCATTAGGTGTCTAAAAACGCTTCGGTTTTTCGCGCCAACCATGATGATTTAACCTGTTTACCTTTAAAATTCACTAAAATAATCACGTACACGATCATTATCGAAGAATAACATTAACAGAACTACATTCTACATGTTTGAGTTAGTTGAGCACTCAGTAATAAACTCACCTGCAAACCGGCCCTCGCCGAACGAGAGACTGCCTTCGCCTTCGCTTTACCAGAGTCCTTGCCCGCCTTTCCGCCAGCCTATTCAGAGACAAAAATCATGGTTAATTTGCAAGATGCAGCCACGAAACTTCGCCAGTTAACAGTATGAACATCGTAGAACATGGTGATGTGGTTACAAGACACGGATGGCTAAAGCATCCGCTTAAAACTTGCGGATACTCACCATTGTCCGACAAGAGCCTTTGCGGTTCACTACACGACAAACTTGCCAGAAGCACAGACGACGCCGTCTAAGCGCGATCCCGCCAAATACGCTTGGCGCTGTCGGCGTGTCCCGCGACCGTCCCACGTGACTATAACACACCAATTAGAGAGGCTCGATGAAATGCCTCTTCGCCATCTATTGGTTCTGATTCGTTACTACATTCCGAGTAGGCAGAATAACGTTTCTATATCATCTTACTTGAACATTGCATCCTATACCCCGGGTAATTTTCCATGCTGTGTAAGGTACACTATATTATTATTCACGTCGGCCACTTACCGTTTATTTCCAACTTATCGAACACTTCTTAAGGTCTATTATAATTTTAGACGGAACAATCACTTATTTTTAATTCCATATTTTTCCATGTATGTATTGCATCGGTTAACAGCTTGATTTGAATTATTTTCTTAACACGTGTTTTGTGAAATTTAAATGTTTTGTAGAAAAATGTTCTTTATCATAAAATATATGTAATGTTAATAGAGATTAACAAAGCAAAGAATTTATTTCTCGAGATAAAGAATTCCTTTTATATATTTCCTCCTTAACATTTTTAACAAAATTAATTGAATTTACATCTTAAACAACTGTCACTTAAAATGTAGTTGTTAATAAAATGAGCAAAGTAAGAACTAATACAACGCATAAATAATCTTTTAATACGTTTACATGCAGTAATATCTTACGTAAAAATATTACCTCTCAACCAAGAAGTATAAAGTATTAACGACGCGGTACCGATGAATTTCAAAATAAGCAATTTTACTTTCGGTTATAATGTCAATAGTTAATTTCTTTTTCACACAGTATTACATATTATTACAGATATAATAAAATGAAATAACACCGTTTTAAAGATTTAATTTTAGATTAAAGTTTTAATAAACGTATAATATATTTTCATATTTTTATAGTTAAACTGGAAGCGTCATACGAACGAATTACCATTGAAATAAAACTGAATGAAATAAAACATAATGAAGAAATTTCTACACCTACACATAAAGTAAAACAACATTAATACTATTTTTGTTATTCAGTAAGAACATAAATGAAATTATTCCTGAAAAAATAATGAACATGTGTTTCCTTCAAATTTAACAGTTGACACAGAGAAACATGTAATGGATCAGTATTGTCCAGATGAAAGAAACTGTATCACTCTTTATTGATAGAAAGGCAGTCACATAATAAATTTATACAAAAGGTATGTATGTATATGTGTATATATATGTATAGAAAATACGTACGTTGTTGCTACGAGGATAATATCGAGATTATACTATAGGGAGAGGAAACGAGCAGGTGTATCGCGTTTCTATTTAAACCATCATGTGATAGGTAAACGGTTTCCAGGTTATTAAAAAGTTATGAAAGAATAATCGCGAGCAATCCCTAGCGTACACATCTCTATATTATTAGAGAGCACTGTCTAAAACTGCGGTTGGCACGACCATCACGGCTGGGTTGCAATATCGACGAGCCTCTGCGCAGACATGCGCGCTGTCGAGTACAGCAGTTTGCTTGCTACTTTTCCCGCCATTTTTCTCGTTTCTCGTCTTTTCATCGGTAGGTACTGCGCGCCCTCTCTTGCTTTTTATACCTTTCGTTTATCCAGTCGTAACCACTACCGCCCCATTGTTGGGATTTACCGGAGTTATTGGTCGGAATTCGTCGCTTCGGCCAACTCGTCGCATTTATCATCCAAATCCTCCTGCGATTGTTGAAATCAATATCATTTCAATTCTATTACCAATAGCTTCGAATATTTCAGTAATATACGTTATAGATATAATTCCTTCTATTATTCAATGTAGTATCATTTATCTTATCAATTTAACAACAGAATATTATATATATTTTTTTTAACCAAATAAAGACGTTAACTCTTAAAGCCTATTTAGCAATTTTACCATTAATTAAAAGATAACATGTTTCCAAGTTTTCTGATGCTTTATAATATATGATTTCAAATAAAATTTTCTTTTTTTTTTTTTATTTGGAAACAGTTATTCAGTCGAAACGATCAAGACTGTGATCATGTACATTATCAATATGTAAACATTAGGAAACGTTACCTCTTCAAGCTCTAAACATTTCCCCCACTCGATAAGGGTAATTTTGTGGTCGTTGTTGCTATCGCAGGAATCGAGGAATGGAGCGATGCAGTGCTCAAGAGCCATCAACGGTGCTCTAATGGGGAAAAGCTCGTGTCTGGAAACAGCCCTGTCATGGGGATGGCCATCCAAGTCGCACCATTTCCAAATGGCTGCGTTAGTCCAACGTAACGTGTGGTTTGTTTCCGCTTCCCGTTGCATCTTTAAGTAGTGCGACGGCAATTCTTGCCTATCAGCAAGATCTCTCATGATGTTAAACAACCAATCACGCATACGCCTTGGGAAGTCAGCCATGTCTTCCTCTTTGCACATCTGTAAAATGGAAAATGATTCATGCGAACCTGCAAGATTAGAATTGATCTTTCTTCCAAATAATTTCCTATTCCTTTACAACTTCTGCTGTTCAAATAATTTAGCACACTTGGTAGCAAAGCTATAAAGACTTCAAAAGATATAAAAATTTCATATTTCTATTATTTTTATCTTTCTAAAATAAATTTTTTTCACATGGAAGGTTTTCAAATGTAAATTTATATCAGTTTATATTTGTACTGTTTTTTATCATTTCCATTTCTTTGTTTATTTCATAGGAACCTTTGTATCGTATGCCGTAACAATCCTTGATTAAAATTAATGCAACCGTGTTTAAAAAACGCAAGGATAGATATAGAATTACAATGAAATCATTTCCACAGTGGAACAACAGTGCGCGGAAGATAAGATATACTTCTGGTTATGAATAGCATCCCGTTATATCAGACAGCGATAACGAAGAAGACGTAACGCCAATGAATGGCCGTCAAATTTTACGAGGGAAGATAGTTCCTCTGAAGCGTTAAAACAACACAACGTAAACGACACGAATTTATTATTCCAATGTTACGTTTACGATTCCATCGATTCGGATACTCACTGGCATCTGTCTGCATTCACCATAGTATTCGATGTGAACGTGTTGATAGTCAGAGCCTCTGCACCTGGCATCCCCGGTGTCACAGAAACAACGCGCCTGATAGACCTCGCAATCGCTACCAAAGGTTTCATTGTAATTGGTGCAAACCTTTCGTCTGGGGTCAATTTCTTCGTCGCACACCTCCACGCAAACACATTCGGCAGTATCTTCGTCAACAGCCTGAAACGATCACAATTTTCACAGCGAACAAAGTTTTATTGTTACGTATGTACCATCAACTACGACAAAGTTTTATTCGAGACCTGCCAGGCAAGTTTTGTGCGCCTCAACTACGGTGCTGAAGTAGCTCCATTTATTTCCACACAACACATTATGATGTACATATTCATAAGTATACGACATGCATAACGTGTTACCTTGCATAAGCGCTTTAACACTAGAACTACCAAAGCAATCAAAATGATCAGTTGATTGTTATTGTTGAAAATATCAATATATAAATTTCACGAATTTTTCCTAAAGTTTAACAGTAAAACTAGTATAATTACTCGTAGCAACCTCATAAATTCACTGTGGTAAAGCTTCCAAAAAATTCACTATGATTTTCTGCAGAAGGTATAAATAAAAATTTGTTTTCAGTATTCGATATTTTTTCATATAATTTTCAGTTTCAACTTTTCCATGCAAAGAAGTACACTTTAATCGTCGGTAGTTCTAGTGTTAAGGTGTACTCGGTGTTTTTTAATTTTTACAATCTGTTCCAATACTGTAATTAATTTTAGGCAACGTTGAGACCACCGCGTGGCGCTAGTAGCAAGTTCTGTACCGATTACCGGTGACCATCATAAAAAACAAGTCAACATGTTGAAAAGGTGGAACAGTCTTTTACATTCTATGTAAGATGAATTTTTGAATTTGAACCGATGTTTTCGAAGTTTAGTATCGAAGGAAATTTCTGAAAAATATTTATTAAATGATTTCCATATTTTTTAATCAACCGTTGTCTCACGACACAGCGGAACAACCTAGATGAGCATACGTATTTGCGATAACGATTACGTTATCTCTGACGAACCTTACAAACTCGTCCTGCGCCACAATGTTTATCCATGCACGGGTCCATACGGAGCAAACTCTGACGCTTCGATCCAACCTCGTTTCTGCCATCTTCGACGGTGACCTCAGCATCCTCCGCTGCCTCCTCGGCTATTTCATCAGCCTCAAGCATGTTCATGACCTCATCTTGAACACTAGCTTCCGTCGTGGTCGTGCGGCGACGGTGTTTTCTTCGTCGCTAAAAATCGATAATCACAACATTTTGTGATTTGAATATGTATAATTCGTAAATATTATTTCTCGCGAAAACTGGTTAACAGCAAGTAAAAGACTTTTAGCAAATCACATTAAAATTCTAAACTTCAGGTGAACAATATAAAGTAAACCTGACTGCAATACTATTACTTAAATAATATTATTTATTTACTATTTGTTGTCTATTAACATTATATTTGCAATGAGTAGATGAACAATATAAAGTGAAGCTAAACGATATTATTTATCGTTTTTGTTAACAATAGATAAGACAATATAAACAGAATTTCATTACGATTCAAAACTTTAAACGATACTTATTAAATTGATAACAAACTTTAATCATTTGCATAGACACGTCTTACGTCGCATCGTGCATATTTGTCTGATTAACTCACCTGTTGGGCCGAGACGTCCGCTAAAAGGGCCACCAACAGCAACGCGAATAAAAGGAGCTGCAGCTTCGTCCGCATTGCGATCTCTGCGACAGGCAATCGATCGTTAAAACACGTGCGTACGAACTTGAAACGCCTACCTAAATCAGTACGCGTTTTCTAACGTGTCCAAGACGACGAGGGCGCGAGCAAACAACGAGCTTACGTGTACCTGGATACATAAACTTCCTCCACGACGAAAGTTTATTATTTCTACAGCACAATCCACACCGGGGGCATTCAATTGAAGATCGTTCGACCGAATTGTACGCCGTTTAATTTTGTAAAATACTCTCTGTTAATTCACGACGCGCGTGAACGACCGATTCCGTTCGGGTCAACGTGATAAATCTCCGAGGCCTTAATAGGAGCAACGAAGCGATAACCCAGATACTTGGAAATCACGATCCCTTTACAAACGTTTGTAACGACCTGAACAGCGCGTGTCGCGAGCACGCGATTCGCTTCGCCGATTTCTTATTGCGTGCACAAGTGCCTTACGACCGGCTTACGGCAAACCTATTTATGCACGTTTGTCTTCATTGCTTCGAATTGATGACAGGCTTGAAACGAAGGTCGCATTGAACTCATCAACGAAGCATGGACGCCCACTTGTGGTTCGAAGGATGCTCTCTGGTTTAGCGATTTTTACCCTTTGCGCTCGAGAACCGACTATTATTATTCTTTCAAACTCTAGACCCAAAGGTTAAATATATATGTAAATTTTAGTATACCATTTAACAGAACTAAATGAAGTTTTATTTGAGAGAATCTTAGTTAATACTTTGCACTTGAAGATCTTTGAGATTAATATTGTTAGACGGCTAACAGTTACCTTTCGAGTGCAAAGGGTTAGGCACTAGAGCTACACCGATGATCAGGGTGTATACTTAGTTTGCGACAAGGAAATGAGATTGAAAATTATATGAAAAGAGAGACGAGGTCAATAATATTGAAGTTAAAATTATGTTTTCAAGTAACTATTTTTAATATATATTTTTTTAGTTGGTTAACAATTTTTTAGAAAGTTGAGTCTCAAAAGAAGTTGGAGAACTGTTCTACAGAAACAAAATTCTGTTTCAGTTTTTTTGATAATAAGGAGCATACATATTTAGCTGTGTTACTTAAAAAAATTCGAATGAATTCATCCAAAAATTTATTAGATTATTTTGAAATTGGTAATGGTAATTAAAGCTGGTAAATTCAATATTCTTAATACAGGAACATATTCTTTGCAGGAAGATTTACAGCTTCAAACTAAAACGCGTTTCCCTAACATACTAGCCAGTTAACGTGCTAAATATAACTCGCTTCGTTTATGCTTAAGGTTCATACGGTTTGATTACATCTGTAGCATATGAAATTTCCACGAACCATTAAACAGTGTTACCGTTACACATGTCGCATCCTTGAAAGCTGAATTATACTTTTTAAATTATGCACATATCAAAAAAAGCTGAAGCATGCTCCACAATCATTTTTTATTGAGAGACGTAGCAGTTAATAATTAATTAAATAATTCTACTCCTGTTCGTTTTTCTTCTCATGATACATAACAATTTTGTACCTCAGGTACAGTATTGTTAATTACCAAATAACTAAAAAAACCAAGGTAGCTAACTTGATTTTTTTGGAAAATGGACTTAGGCCACTTTCAAAATAAACAACTTAAATGATAATCTCAAATAAAAACATACTGTTACGTTATGATCTTTCTTAAAAAAAAGAACCAGGCAAAAAACGTTGATATCCCATAACACTTTTTCAGATACCACGGTTCCAAATGTGTCGCGACAACAACGCGAGCCGGCAATACAGTTTACAAGGCGTGGAGGCGAGCGTAGGAATCGCGAACGGCCCTGTTTTTATCGCTTCTCTGATCGGCGCCCACGAAATCACGTAATCGACACCATTCGAAGTTTCAAGAAGTGCCATGCTACATACGTACTCTCATGGTGATCGAAATCTTTAATTCTCGTCGACGAAGAACCACAGAAACAGAATAATGATAACTGAGATTTTGGAAACACGATACTAGTCTTGTATTAGCCACATGGCAGAGCGATATAGCTTCTAAGCTGATGCTGTTAGTATTTTTTATTTTATTAATTCTACGGGTATAAACCCACTAGTGTGTACATAATAGAATAGAAACTAATTATAATAGTTCAACTGAAATGAGAAGATTGAGTACAATAAAGAAATCGATTAAACTTGATTCGAGATAAGGCGCTTAAATGAAGACCAATTACGCCGGAATAGCTGAATAGATTTTACATTTAATAATATTTATATCTCATTTAATATTTAAATTATTAGAACACTAGTTGATGTTGCTGTTATAATTATGATAATATTGTAAAATAATTGTAACGCTAGTTTCACACGAGTCTCTTGAAATGATTGTACAATAGTAATCTATTATTCATAGCATCAGCTTGGAAACTGTTTCGTTATACCATGATAAATGTGATATTTTGCATAGGTCACAAAAAGTACCTTCTTTTTTTAAAGCACTATAAAGTAGAGGATATTGCTCTAAATGAAGCTTGTTTATATTATCGGTGTGACTTATTCAAAGAATGCCTTATTACTACCACTCATAGATACTTCTTAACGATAAGGTTTCTTCCTGCTGATCATTGTAAAATTGATTTGGATATCGCGTGTCCACGATACTGCAGAAATTCGAGATCTCGCCTTCCCGTATCCGCGCCATTAAGTTCACGATTCCGCCACCACTGAAAGTTTTTAGTGTACGTGCTTACAGGCACGTTTTCTCGATACCCAGCGCTCCATTTTTCTTTTTCCTACGTGTACGTGTACAGTAGCGGACAAAAGTTTAAGACCAAAGGGTCAGAGAAAATAAATAAGTTAATTAATAAGAAATAACAGTATAAATAAAATTATGTTTTATATTGTCATGTAATCTTAAACTTTTGTCCGCTACTGTATACGCGAAAAGAATGTTAAGGTAGTTTGAAAACTTTTGAGTGGTAGTGTAAAGTAGTTTTTCTAATTTTTACCATCGAACATCCTGACGATAATGATACATGTTTTTGCGAGGAGGATGTTAGATTTCCGCTCTAAAAGAGAACAATTTCCGAGGTGTTTGTGACAAGATAAGCCAGAGTAGTGACGAACACCCACGACTCAGATAAAGTAAAACTCTCGTTCCTATTCTGAACACAGTTATGCGCTTCTATTTATTTAATTAGTCGACAACTTCCTTGTGGATGATTTCAATTAAACCATTAACATGATCCTCCTCGCAAAGTAATAGTAACAAAGCGTTTCTAGCGATTCAAAAAGCATGTCATCGAGAGAACATAAGCGTACATCTGACAATAATTCTTACACGATAATTTTGAACACAAAATCGCGCACAACTTTTGGACATGTTTCGCACATGTCTGTGCGAGAACTATTTCAATGTTATTTTAGCACTAGCTTTACGGGACCCGTCAATTTGACGAGTTTCAGACCTCATGAGCGAAATTTGCGAAAACAATTGCTATTAATGTTGGATTGAAAATTAGGAAAGCAATAAGTAATAAGTAATAAAGAGAACAGAAATATATTTAAAAAGAAACTGTACAATATACATATAATAAGATTAGACTATTCTATCACACGATTCACGTGCGACTGAATTTATTATTCCACGTGGTTTCATAATTTTCACTTCAACAAGTGATAGCAAAGCATGATTTCCTAATTTCAATCCAACAATTATACTTAGCAGTTTGTATTAACTTTTATTGCAGTGATACAAACATGCTCTAATCTACTTCTCTCTCAGCTCTTCAGTTTAAAATTTTGTACGACGTATACCTATTTCTTAATACATGTATACTAGAAATACATGTACAAGAAATACCCGTAAATTTAGTGTTAGAAAGTGTGTTCAGTTCGTAACCGTAAAGCGTGCAAAGGTGCAACGGCATGCACACACATGTCCCCGCTAGTGTGCAAGACACCACGTACCTCAACGTTTCGTTCCTTTCCCTTGTTGCCTTGATGTACCTGTCTCGTCCTCTCCCTGGTCGTGATTCGGGAACGATCTCAAAACAGTCCTGTCCAAATCGGTCGCTGGACCGGTACTGACTGGCGCGCGGAGAAACGACCAGCGGCGAGGACTCCAGCGGCAACCAGAGATGACCTCATCGTTTTTCTTTCTTCCGACACCCCCGTTTGATCTTTCTGGCATATGCACTGCTTCTTTGCTCGCTTTACAACCGTGTCCCTGCACGACAGATTACGCAACACACGGGGCCCCGTGTACACGCTTGCACATTATGCTTTTATAAATATCTGGACGGTGTTTGGTCGAGCTCTGGTAGTAACAAGGTGTGTAAATTTATTGAACTTATCAATGGTGTATCAAAATTCAACGGTTGACACATCGATGTGAACACGTTGATGCGTCAACGCTTGATTTGGAATGATCGAAAAGTGAAAGAATTGTTTAACACAAAATCGTGCACAAATTTTGTACATGTTTTGAACATGTTCGTGCGAGAACAACTTTAAAGTTATTTTAGTACTAGGTTTACGGGACTCGTTAATTTGACGGGTTTCAGATTTCATGAGCAAAATTTGCACACAGTTACTATTATTCCTAGCAATTTTTGCTAACTTTTATCGATGCAAAGATATAAATATAGCCAAATCTATTTCTCTCTAAGTTCTGCAATTTCCAATTCTGTTTGATGTATACCTTATTCCTTAGTATATGTATATTGAAAACAGATGTTCAAGAAATGTCCGTAAATCTAGTGTTAAATAACAAAACACAGCTTTCTGTGGTTTATCAGTACAAATTTTATTGTTAAGTGTATTTCAGGTTCTGAGGTATAACGTTTTTTATTATGCTGTAATATTGCACTGTACAATAACGTTTGATTAATGACGAATACAATCATTGTAGCACAAGATCTTTTATCTGAAATTTGCAATGAACTCGTTGTGTCATGCAAGATTATGACAAATTGTAATATTTTATGACCACTTTTGTACTTCTACTTCGTTAATGGCGTCCAGCTTAAATGAGCTTAATGATTTCCAGGATCTCTTTTGGCTTTGTGAATGAAACTAAATTTCATCGTTTATTTACACAGTTTTATTTACCAAAAATACACAATAATCAAAATGCAATTCGAGTTCTTTTTATGAGCGTTTATGCAATACAAAACGGTCGATTTTATTCTAAAAGGAAGAAGTATTCTTTTTCTGTTATCCTATGGTAACTTCTTTTTTTCTACGCACAGCTCTTTCAAATACCAATAACAATAAGAACAGAACACCGAACGTTCTTAAAATTGCCATTCAGTTCACCAGAATTTATTCAAAGGCTGGAATTAAGCTGTTCAACGTAATAAACGTTACTAATTGAAAACAAACGAAAGTGAAGCAACAATTGTAACAACTGTTAAGGGCTATAAAAATTAACAAGCGGTAGCTCTGTAAATTGCTAACAATAAAAAATTTCGATCTTTCTCGTTAACTCTGAAAAACGAACGATTTGAATGAAAGAAACATTCCTGCACCGTGTGCAGAGTAAAAGATAAAAATTGACGAGGTAGATGCGTTGTAATTTCACGAGAAGAGAAAAGAAAAGTGGGCCTGATTCAACGTTCAACTTATTGTACAGATCATAGAACAATGATAGGGCCGCTGAACCGTGGTTGGACAATTTAGAAATTGCTACAATTCACGGAAATGACAAGAGAACAAGTAAAACGGCACAGAAAGATGTTCGCAGACACGCAAACGCGTGTTCACTTTTATGTTTCAGACTCTTCTCTTAACCCTTAGCCAACCGAACGGGGACATCTCCCATTTTTTCCTCGACAAAGCACTGCCATTGATTTTCTGCTTTTCCAAAGTACCATTTTTAATAAATGCAACCTTAGCTTAGGACCAACTAATAACAAAAGTAAATAGAATCAATGGCACTGCTTGTTATTAGTTGATCTTGAACCAGTACCGTTCATAATTCATCAAATTGATTTTTTTCTTTTTCAAAGTACCATTTTTAATAAATTCGACCTTAGCTTAGGACCAACTAATAACAAAAGTAAATAGGATTAATGGCACTGTTTGTTATTAGTTGATCTTGAACCAGTACTGTTCACAGTTTATCAAATTGATTTTCTACTTTTTCAAAGTACCATTTTTAATAAATTCGACCTTAGCTTAGGACCAACTAATAACAAAAGTAAATTGAATTAATGGCACTGCTTGTTATTAATTAATCTTGAATCAGTACTGTTCACAGTTCATCAAATTGATTTTCTACTTTTCCAAAGTACCATTTTTAATAAATTCGACATTAGCTTAGGACCAACTAATAACAAAAGTAAATAAAATCAATGGTACCGTTTTGTTGAGGAAAAAATGTGAGATCTCATCATTCCTTTGGCCAAGTGTTAACATTAAACGACCGATAATTATATGCTTACTTTTCCTTTTATCTCTTTCCGATTATGTTATACGATACCAGGCTTGTTGGCCAATGATTCGATAATATTGACTTAGCAAGGTCGGTTTGGAAGGAATTAAATGTATATTATACGGTAATAAACATATACCGAATTATGCTTATCGACTTATCGTTATCCGTATCGATTTAATAGGGGAATAAAAATATCTTATAGTAAAACGTGTTTCGAGTTAGGCGCAACAAGTTTCCTTAAAATCTATTATTCATCGTTGCAATTCAACGAATTCTTTTTCTCTTACAACTAGCGTATAATATGAAACTGCTGCTAATTAAAATTTCCTCCCTTTTTCTTCTTTTTTTTCCTGTTTTTTTCTTTAATTTATAAAAACACTTCGCACATTCTGTCACGCATCATAGAATTAGAATTTTTGCACGTTCCCATTTTTTTTTATTTTGAAAACAAAATCAATTCGTTGAACGTTAGATTCACTTAACGGTGTGAAATTTTGTACCATTACTTATAAAGTGTACCATTAACACTAGAACCACCAGAGCAATCAAAATGACCAATTGATGATTATTCATAGCAAGTAGGTATGAATAAATATTTGTTTTTTATGTATTCGGTATTTTTTTCATGTAATTTTCAATTTAATCTGTTCCATGCAAATAAGTACACTTTAATTGTCGGTAGCTCTAGTGTTAAAAAGAGTCGCAAAACGAGGTTGTTTTCTATTTTGTCGTGAAAATGATCGATTAGCATTTTTATAAGCGTGTGTGCTCGCGGTGTATTGGGTGTTGTCGCAGTTTCATATTGTTTAACGAGTAACCAGGTCACTGTTATGAGGAAACATATCAAGTGATCGCAAATAAACGTCTCCTGCATTCAATGTTCATGTAGGAATGAGAATGAACCAAATTGACCTTTTAATTGAAGCGATATATAACTTACACAACAAAATATATATATATATATATATGTATATACTATATATAAACACATACACACATGTGACACGCAAAATAAAATATCTTACACATTTTAGTGAAATTGCAACAAAAAAGAAAATTAGACTAAAATGATTATAAACGTATTTTTCTTTTTTTACAAAAATTTCAATTATTCCTATCACTAATTGCAATATGCATTTACTGGAATTGCTCCGCTAAATAACAAAATGTTACTTCTAGTTGTGTACTTTTCGGTTACATTTCATTAAACATTTTGCGAGCAAACAAGCGAAAGTACTGTCTGCTCTTTTTCTTCATTTTTTATTGATAAAACGTTAATAATAAGTAAAAGAATATTGTCCATTAGGAATTGACTAATAATAAACGCTTTGAGCTTACTTGTGAATAAATTAAAATATTTTTCTAAATAATAACTGCAGTTAATAACACTTATCAGACGTTATTGTTGTATAAGTGATCGTTCTTAAATTTATACACGCTTATGCTTAAGTATACGATTCGAATGTTTCATTGAAATTCCAACGAGAAATGGTGAAATATTTCGATAAATAAAGAGATACTAGTAAGGAATTGGTAGTAAGGTAGGTATATTATACTAAATGCAAAAAGTTACAATACATTTGATGTTTGTTTTTTTTCCATTTTCCTTTAACATTGTTTCTTTTTTTTTTTTTTGTCGTAGTAACGTTGACCATGGTTGTACACACAAACTGGCCCGGTATAGACCGAAATAAAAATGTATGCTACAAAAATTCACAACTTATTATATTCGCCATCCTCTAATTATCATATTATTACAATTACTTTGTGTTTCTTCATATTCCTTCCTTCATTTATTATATTTATCTTCTTTAATTATAATAATAATTATTATTATTAATATTAATATTATTATTATTATTATTAATTATTATTAATCTTTATTATTAATAATAGTCACTTAAAAACGAAAAAATTCACACTAAAAATTTGCAGAGCCTTTCGTTCATGTTTAAAGAGGTGACTTCGCGTACGACCTGGCTTCTGAACACTGTTTTCAATGCAGTTACACATGAGATGCACGCATTATCTATAAACTATACCTAAAAACTGTATGTACATATATTGAAAATTTAAATAAAGGACGAAGTAACGATTTAGGTTGTTGCGTTCTATCCGCCGAAGCCGATGAAGAAGAAGCTCGTTAAAATACCTTCGATCGTAAAAATCATTTTGGTTCTATAATAAATTAGGAGGAGAAAACAAAAGTAAGTAACTGATCCGATATGCATGGAATCACCAACGACATCGATTGGAATATATAAAATTTAATATATTATCATTTGTACAATTGAGAGTATCAGAAGGTGTACACTTTAAAATTAAGTTGAAATAAAAAAATTGATTATCTTACGACGATCATCTTTTCGTGTATAATAAAATTTTCCTATTGACGACCTGGGGACGCACTCTTCGTTTACGAGCCATACTTCACAAATATTCTAGTTGCTCGACGTGACAAACAATTCAGCCAGCTAAAGTATGCGAAATTACCTCTTTATCTATGGCCGAGATATAAAGCAGTGTCGTCGCCATACATTATAATACAAAGCAATGTTTTAGAAACATCAAATTTTGTTACACAAAAAAGGAAACATGTTTCATTGAGTGAGGCTCAATCTAACCTAAAAACTACACAACATACACGTTCTTCCGTGTACACGTTAGAACGAAGACCAGCCGTCGCAACTGGCGATGACACGCTGCCACATCTCGAGCACAGTATAGTAATTATAACGCGTTCAATTACAAACTATTGCGGTTGTTTTATTTAATTGTAGACTACGTAACAATTTAATGGATCAATAAGAAACGTAAATAATTACTTCTCACATGTTCTCAGCCTTAATATCGTAGCTTAAATTTGTGGTTTAGTCGCCGTGCACTTTGTAACCTCTTATTTTTTTTTTTTTCACCCGAATTCGGACAACGATCGGTTCATTTTACCACCGTCCCATACATATTGCTGTCACCTCTCAGCGCCACAAAAAACAGTTCAACAAATCTTCGTTCGTTTCTCTGTATTTTCATTTTTGCACTTAGGACGAGATGGCACACAAATTACCGTATGCGCTACCACCACTTCTTGTATCGTGACGATGGTAGAATTCCATGTTACTTTTGCACTCGCGATTCTTCTATATTGTTTCAATGTTGGCTTGACAATTTTGTTTCGATTGTTCGATGACCTTTTTTAATGCGATGACAATTTGGAGAAAAAAAAATGATGTTCTGATAGAAGAGAAAGAAGTGACATAAATAGGCCCGAAAAAATATATCGCCCTGTGTCTCTAATAATCGCAGGACTCATCTTGCAAACTGTCACTAGAAATTTGAAAATATTTCTGGTGCTTTCTTTTTTTTCTTTTTTTTTTTTTTTTTTTTGATAAATACAATTCTCTCTATCTCTTGCTCTCTCCCTTTCTCTCCTCATCTCTCGCTCGTTCGCTTTCTCTCTCCTTTGTCTCATCTGCCCTAGCACCTTTATACGGACACATGTCGAAAATACAGATATAGGAAAATACTATCTACACGTTAGGGTACTTATGAAGATACAGGAATCAAAAGATTCCTCAATTCCGCTCGGTGATATACAATTAAGTGCACGTGCTGAATTTACTTTGTTCTCCCATACGAAAGGGATAAGTTAGATTTCGTCAATCTAATTTGACACTAAATCACTGTTCAATTACTTCATGCGAGTAAAACTCTATTCGTTTACATGACATAACGTGTAGTAGATTGAGAAACATTTAAAAGTGTATCTTAGCGTGAGAGAACGAATATTCGTACCTATTTCTTTCTAACTATTGATATGGAAATATATCAAGAAAAAGAGTCAGGTGAAAGAAGTTTATAATATTTTCGTATAAACATCCATCACTCCTGACCGAAGTTTGAAAAACTACTATTATTTACGTATTTATAGTAATTACAAGAGTAACACGCTAGTTACGTTACTTAAGCAGGGAAACGTTTCTTCTTCTTTTTTTTTTACACTGCTAATATTCCAACAACCTTCTGTAATTACGACGTAGTTTCGCACAAAGTTAAGCAAAATTTTGTGTTTGTTATAACGGTACTAGGTCTCTCTATTTTAGCAGCGCACTGCGAGTTCTGCGATCACCAGGGACTCTATTAAGCTGTCAGATGTTACATGAGTCTTAACTGAATTAAATTTCGAAATAGCGTTAACCCCTCTTAGTGTGACATAAAGAAAAGGAAAATCAGAAGAGAACGAAAGATTGATCAGGAAGAATGAAGAAAAATATAATAAGAAAGAGATGAGCATTAACGTAAGAGGAAACAGCAATAGCCTAATACGCAAGGATGCATATGAGGAAGAGGAAAAGAAAATCGAACAAAAATCAGTAGATTGGAACAAAATAGAGCATAAGCGACACGCGAATGAATTAGGAAACGGCGAGACCAGCTGCAGTCTAAGAGTAATTATCCCACTATCAATCGATACCGGTCGATTGATAGTTGGCCATGTTTTTGTGGGAAAAACCGACTGTGTCTTTTTGTATGCGACCACAGAACAGCCGCAGTTCTCTACTCGTTTAACCAACACCGACCAACTACCACCTATAAACATTTTATTGCCGACTTTTCTACATGTAGGTGGAACGTTTTATCGGCAGTCAATTAATTAACTCGAGAGCATATGAAATGTATGATAATATTTCGTAATAGTTAAGACGGTTCGTATCCTCTCGTTTTAATTTCGTTTAGTTTGGCTTGTGACTTATTTATACGACAGCGGAATCCGCACCGCTTATGTCTCCTTAATGCGATTGGCGAACGGAGAAAACTAAAAGAGCGACGGTAATGACTTTCGTGATATTCATTCAAAAGAAAACAAAAGATACGTTTACCGAACTGTAATTCGGTACATGTTTGGTGTATGCGTGTGTACGTATATGCATGATGTGTTTCTCTAACACTGTCTCTTGTTTTTACATGTCGCACACATGTCCTGATGGTTTTTCATAGTCCTTTGCTTCAAGTTTTCTTCTGCACTCTATCACAAAAATTGGCAACAAGTTTGTTTCTTGGATGTTGGCTTCTAATAACTGTGGGTTACGTGTATCAGGAGATGAAAACATACCCATATTTCTAAAGAGGATATATCACGCGCCGCTCTGCTATACGTATATACGTAAATGGATGCAGTTTTATGTTTTCACCGTAAAGTCTTGTAGATTGCCTGATATCGATGTATGAAGGACGAACTCGTGGTGTGCTTCATCAAATATCCAACAGCCAAGTTGAATATTCAATGAATTATTTTACTAAATCATTATTCCTTATTCACAAACGCGACGAACTTAGCTTAAATGCAATAATCCGATTATTCTACTCTGGAGTTCGTGTTCCATACAGTTTGAGCTGTGTCACCTATAGATGTTGCTTGACGAACGATGCAAGCGATGTTTAAGCGTAAAAGGATAGCGCCTTTAATCACGTCGTGTGGCATATGAGATAGTCCTGGATTTTGAGTTTAGAAATGAGGATGGTAGTTATATACCGATGACTTGTTCAAGAAGAAAGAAACTTTGGATTGCCTTTAACATTGCTTGAAGTATTAGCGGCGATTTTGGTAACTTGGATTACTTGGATTACCAGACTGTCGCATTCCACCACCTCCCCTTCCATCGCCGCCTCTTGAAAATCCACCGCGTCCACCTCTAGTGCCATGTTGACCACCCCTCATCATACCTCCAGGTCCACCTATAAAGCAAAAAAAAAAAGACAAAAGAAATATGTAATGTTTATGATTATATATTTCATGTTAAACGATCGAGTTTCACATAATTATACGAATATTACACACCAGGACCGCGTTGCTGTTGCTGTTGTTGTTGTCCTCCCATTGCTCTCATATTACCATCATTAGAATTCAATCGGCCACCACTGCCTTCCATCGTTCTAGGCCTGACTTTCTTCTCTTCTACATTAAGTTTTTGACCATTTTCAGCAGGGTAATAGATTGGCTAAAATTAACAATAAAAAATAAATTCCTTCATTTTTGTTAACAAAATTATGTTTTATGTAAATCAAACTAACCAAATTCTGTAACACTTTGCTAACAACTTGTTGATCTTCGAAAGTGATGAACCCATAATTAGGCACTTTTCCCGTATTATTTCCTTGTGGGCCCTTGCACCTATCGTTTGGTTTACTATGTATACGTAGGTCTACTACCCTACCGTAAGACTCAAACACTTGCCGCAAATCGTCTTCAGACGCATTATGCGGCAAGTTTCCAAGGAACAGTTGGTGAGCGTCACTGTACAGACTTTGTCTTGTGCCACGACGATCGCCATCTAAAAATTGATTTATTACTTTACATCAACAATATTGTTAATAAAAAATAAAACATAAAAAGCTTACGCTCCTTAATGTTGTTAATACCTTTTAATAAGCGTTTTTACCTCGTTGTACTGCTCCTCCTCTTGGAGCTCGTTGCTGTTGATGTTGCTGCTGTGGTTGCTGATTACCAACTCTATGAGTCTGCTGTTGAGGTGTAGAAACACTAGTAGATGTAGAAAGTGCAGGTCCACTAGTAGTTGGATGTAATGGTGATCTATCGTCTAAACGCAAGTTTGTCATTGGTGGCTGAAAACAATACATTTATGCTCTGATCCGTACACTGTATATAACATTATGAAAGTTCAGAATAGATATTAAAATTATAAGACACATACCGGTGACATAGACAACTTTGGAGCTTGCGGACTGGTTGCGCCAGTTGTACTGGGGAATGATTTCACAAGGTTAGCGTATGTTTTCGGTCCGCTACTGGTTACAGTTGTATTTGTCACTTGATGTTCCGGTTCAGATTCTTGTACAGAAGCGGTAAACGTTTCGGCCTCAGGTTGTTCACGAGTCTCGTTTGATTGAGGCTGTGGCTCGACTTCCGTTTGTTGCTGTTGCTCAGTTGTGGTGTCCAGTTCCGCTTCTTGTACGAACTGTGCTTGTGTGGCTGGTTCAGTTATGTATTGATGCTGCTGTGCAGGTGGTGGAGGAGGCTGTTGCTGCTGTTGCTGAGGTTGTTGCTGTTGAGGTGGTTGTTGACTAATTAACGGTGTTTCTTCGTGAACAGATCCATTTAGAACTTGTTGCATTACAGGATGTACCTAAAACAATAAATCTAAGTAAAACAAAATTTTACTTAAATGTTTCGATTATAGCACCATGCTTACATGAGACTGTTGCGGGGGTGGTGCATAATACATCTGCTGCTGTTGTTGGAGCACGGGTTGTTGGGCAGGAATAAGCGGAGGCTGAGCTTGAGGTTCGGCAGAAACAGCTGGTGCTGAAAGTTGCTGCGCTCGGTGTTCATCTTCTTCCGGTTCAGAGCGCACTCCCTCTTCCGCTTCCCTTTCTACCGACTCACCCACTCCGCCTTCTACACCACTTACATCCGTTTCTTCTTCATCAGGAAAAATTAAGTCTTGGTAACGGAATATATCGTTATGTACATAGTATGTTTTGGGTGCCTGTATTGCCAACACAAATGTTTGTGTAAAACGACGCATCGGTTGTCCGGCATTAGATAGTTCTCCAGAGACCTAAAAACAGTTTAACTATTAATAATGAACTGGAATTACCATATACTAAGCTGTTTATATAACAGTTTTTTGTATTAAATGTAATTAAATTTCTTATAACCATCATTAATAGTAGCATCACTTACTTGTACAACAACACCATTTTCCAAAGTAAGTTGTGAATCAACTTGACTTATCTTGGCATGACAATCTCGAAAGTTTAATTGTTGAATTTTTTGATGTATTTGTTTTTGACCAATTGCAGGGGTTGATTCTCTATTAGAATCTAATCCTCCATGCACAAAGGAAGAATGTTGATTGTAGAATCTAAATTAATTTCCAACATAATATCCATATAAGAATATTTAAACAGAATAATTTAAGCAGAACGAAACATTTAATTACCTATGGAGATGTGCAGGAGCTTGATTGAGTAAAGTATAATATTGTCGGACAAACTCACGACCGACATTTTGTGGAGAAGGGGATGCCTCCATGACCATTTTCTTACTTCTAACGTCTAAAATAGTACTTTGCTTAAACAGCAATGGAAAGTTTACTTGGCAAGTGTTAAAATTAGAAGTTTAGATGCCTGTAACAAAAGAAAATACTTATAATATTTACATCTCTATTATGTTAGCTACTCAAACAGTCTATTATAAGAATGATACTATATGAATAGTTTAATATTATTTAAGATAAATATTAAAAATTAAAGCTTTCAAACAACAATTATGTTCAATGAAAAATACCTTAAACTAGTTATATGTATATTACAGAAAGGTATACAATATATATATTAAAACTACAATAATTTGTACATGTGTTAACTTTATTATATATGTTTACATGAACATAAAATAAATGTGGGAAATAAATAATAAAAACAGAAGTATGATCAAACTGAAATTAAAAATATGCACATCAATCAAAGTGGCTATCTGTGGATATCACATAAGAATGATGTACCTGAAATTAAAAATTACACTACATTTTTTTTCTCCAAGATATTCGTTATCATAACTACAGCATTTTCTGCGAATTAATTCGCGGTAATGAATACAGGTACAATTTATGAACAAACAGTAAACATGTTAATCCCAGAACATGAATATGCGCGTGTTAAAACGCTGTATAATTTCGAGAATTTCTACATTAAATCATAACAGAGCGCATGTATGTTCATGTTATGAAAGAACATGTGCTCGCATAGATGTAAAATTTACGGGAATTTTTCTTGCAAAGCAGTTGCTTGAAAATAAAAAATTGTAGATCATCTCTTAATTCGTGTGCTTTGCGAAGAGCGAGGTCGAGGGCAAGGGGGCTGCCCGGTTGCATGAGCAAGCATGGCGATTTTTCTTGATCTGAGAAACGGCAACGCAAAGCTCTCCAGCGTAAGATTTTAATGAAGTACTTTGATAAACGATAAATAATATAAATATCAGAACATTCAATAATTCAAACAATAATTTACAAACGACAAATATCGTTAATTTGCCAACAATAAGCAGCACTCTTCACACTCCCGTATCGTGCTTGCTTGCTTCCCTGGTTCGTTCTGAGGTCTACCCTGTGAGAAGTCGAATGAAAGAACATCGGCAAAGCCGATCTTATGGCGTTGTACACTCACCCGATGGAATCACTTATGCACGACACAACCCACTGCTTTTCCTGACGAAACGAGATGCTACGATGAAAACAGAAAGTTTACACGATCAACAACAGTTCACAATAATGTTAATTATAAAAACAGTTCAATGTATGAGTCCTCCAAGCACCTTGATGTCAGCACATGCAGCGGAACCTGCACAGAAGCACAGGTCGTATAAAGATAAACGACTCTCTTAGAGAAGTTGAGCCCCCAGTTAAGCGATACGGATTTTACAGGAACTACATCATCGAACAAGTTCTAGAATAACATTTCTTTGTACATACTACATCGTTGATTGGTTCTTTCTTTTTCAACTTTCAGAATTGACCAATTGTATGACAAACTGAAGTAGAAAAATTTTGTAAAGTAGCAATATATGATTGGTTTAATAATGTGTTTTATAGTGTTGTATATTTAGTGGAACGTACCAAATGATGTTCTTTAAAACAGTAGCTTAATAGTTGTATAATTTATTTAAACAATCTTCCATAAATTAACAATAATATTTATTATAAATGTGTAAAATATACCTATACAATAATTGATTATTAATAATATTATAGTAATTTTTAAGCATTGTAAAATGTAACAACAAAATTTCTTTTTAACGTATATTATTTTATTTTTATTCTTTATACATACATACATACATACATACATACAAATGTAAGCCTACAATAATAATTTTCATGATTCATATACTTTAATTTATGTTTGATAAAAATGGAATATTTAGTAATTATAACCTATGAAAGGCTATTAAGTAATAAGAAAATGTATTGCTTATCAATTGTACTTTTTACATTTTATTTGTACTTCAGTACTACTACATTATACTAATTATTTTTTTATTTTTATCCAATTTGATATTAATAAACAATGATCTTAGGATTAATAAAAAAGCTACTTAAATGTATAAACAACTGTCAGAAATTATTTTCTACTGTTTATATTGTATTCAAATTATTGATAACTGTATAAACAATGAATATATTGCCATCTTGTTAGTGTTATTTATACAAACAAATAAAATAAAAACAAGAAAAGGCACACTTCATTTTGAAACATATATAGAACTGAAGAATTTCATATTGCATGTTATAAAATTTTGTCACACTTATAATCGGTATACTTCATAAACAGCATAGTAACAATTGTCAGTAAAATGAAATAGTTACACTGACAAGAAGATACTACTTATATTTACTAAATTAATTATTAATTCTTAATGTTTACTAATATCAAAATTTAATAAAATGTTGAGTACATAAATACATTTAATTATATAAAGTACACAAATGAAACTACAAAACTTACATACCAAAGAATTTTTACAAAGCAAAACAAATTTTGATTGTATACTATAAAATAAATGATTAACGTTTACATTATATTTGTATACTACTTTTCTTTAATGTAAATCTTTAGCTCTATCTTAATTTTATTAGTTTATATTATCGACTATATTTTATAAAATTTTACATTAACTTAAAGTTATCAAAAAATTCTTTGATTCGCTTAACAATTAAAATACTCCACAACACAAAGTAAACGGAAATTTTAAATACCTCGTTTTATATACATCAAGATAGAATTATGTTGAATGAATACAATACATAAACCATGTGTAAAATTTTGTGAAATAAAAGCAGAAAATTAAAATACCTAATTGTTGATTAGTAACAAAATTTAGTTTCAATTACAGCTTATTTCTAGTTTAATATCAGACAATAAAATTTTATACAATACCATTTAATTGAAATTTTCAATGTTACATATTGAGTTTTGTACACTTCATTTTAAATTGTGAAATTAAAAAAGGCAACATTTTTTGTCTAATTTTTTTAATGTAATACTTTTGTGTCATAGAACAGTGGAATTTGAGAAAAATACAGTATTTTCTTTTACTTTAAAAATCTTATTACGATGTTTTTTGCCTAGAATGAAACTGTCGGTATATAAATATAATGTACATACATGTGTTGTTCTTGAGTGTAGAGTAAAAACTGAAAGAATATCTAGCTCGATGCACACATATTGTGATAGAATCTGCAAAATATTGTTTGTAATACAAATTCACTAAATCTTCATGTCAGTCTTATTTAAATCTAATGTATAGATGTTTATAACTATATTTTAAAGAAATATTGTGTACATATCATTTTCCAAAAAATTAAATTATTAGGATCGGTTAACACAAATACAAACATACGCGGTATATATTATGTACACAAAATGAATTTATTTTATCCTATTTTTCTTACCAATAAGGAAGCAATAATCTTTTTACCTCATTTCATACCTCACACAATCATTATAAACAAGTCGGTACTTTTCATTTTTATCTTAACGTAGCCGTGTAAAAAGTACATTGCCTGCTTACTCTTCTATAGTGGGTTTCCTCTTATTAAGTTTATTTTTATAGACAAATTAAAATAATCTTATTGTTAAAAACAGGGACGTAGTTATTTCTCAACAGTCCCAAGTGGTGAATGAGAAACTTGATTCTTCCTAATATATCTGTATTTAAATTATTTCCTATCATCTTTTGCTTTCCCATTTGCACAAAAATATTATTACGTTACAATATCGCATCATAAAGCGTACGGCCCGTTTCGCCTGGAGTCATATGAGGGTTTTCTTGACGGATGTTCGTATGCCTTTCCTGTCCTTCGTAGCCCGATAAGAAGAAAAGGCATACGAACGTCTGTCAAAAACATGCTCAAGTGACTTCAGACTTAGTTGTACATACGTTCGGAATAATCATTGAGCTGCATTTATATTTATTATCAGCAAACAACGTTAATGCTTCGCAAACGTACTACGATACGACACATTGCCTTACGTTGAACTGCGTAACGTACTAGCGGTAAAAAAATTAATGATAAATAAGATGAAATGAGAAAGAAACCAATGAGAAATATGAAATATTTTTTTACTTTGTACAAAAGGGTAAACGAGAGATGGAAGAAAGCATTGTGTACCTATATGTATATATATATAATATATATATGTATATATGTTTGCTTTTGTTGTCTTGATAATACAGATGTATTGCTAGACGCAAAATGTGAAGCTATTACAGTTTTTCTCGTGATTCCTGATGATTCATTTTATTTTGCGGCAGTAGTTTGCGTTGTTGAAAATCTTGCTGAAAGTGACGTGGTTTAATGGAATGATGATTTAACGAGTTATGAGATTTGTTGTAGGACAGGAAACCTGAAAAGGAAAACAAACATTCATATATATTATTATTACATTATTTTGTGGATAGTATTTATATTTTTTATTATGTAGTCACATGAAATCATTGGTTGTTTAACATAAGTGATATTGGAAAAGGAAGACAAAAGGTTGTTAAGATTGAAGTTATACATGTCAGGAAAGCTATGATGACTCACCAGCGGTTACAATGCGAATTGCATTGCGGTCGCAATGAATGATTTCCATTAATAGGGTTGGTGCCTTTGGTTCTGACGACCACCTCCCCTCTGCTTTCCGCCGTAGCCTGAGCCTCCTGAAACAATATCCACGATGTACGTTAGTCCAGCAACTTAGATATATTAACCCCTTTCTTCTTCCCGTCGTTTTTGAAGAAATTAGAAAAGTATGACCGCAAAAGGGTCTATTTATAGAAATTACCGCACGCACACTTCTATCAATAACAGAATAAAGTACGAAACAATATATAAAAATACAGACTAACGTAATGGATATAAAACTACGAAGAATCTACATAGAGGCTACAGGCTAAGGTAGTAAGCTGCAAGGCTGCGTTCTGATTCATACTCTCCTTTTCTCCTTACACATTTCTGGAATCTGCATATGCTGGAATACTGGAATCTATATATTGCTGTACTGAATACATATTTAGATAAATTTCAAATTACTTAAATAATTTAAATTACTTTACTAAGGCTTTACTTTAAACTTATATTAATACTTCTTACATACTATTATCAAAGTATACTTTGATATACCATTATCAAATAACCAGAAATGTTTAAGGTTAAGGATATATAAATGAAATAAAGATGAAATGGGTTTAGTACCAGTATAAAAAATAATTTGAATTATGATTTTTTACTTTAACATGCGTTATATTGTACGCATTAAACATTTGAGTAAATAAACCCAACGTTTTTATTATATGTATATATAGTGACATATATATATATACATATAGAAATATTTTAATTATATTTAACTTATAAGTATAAATAACGAACGAAAATAAATATTAGTCTGAAAAACCTTATTAGTATTTAAAAAAAATTAAGAACAATAAAAATCAGGATTCATCATTGTAATTATTTTATGATAATTATCAATTTTACAGATAACCTTCTTCAATTATCTATTTACTCTTACCATTTGGTTAATGAGAGTAGGATAAGTAGAAATATTTCATAGAAAAATTAAAAATATACTATTTATAAAGGTATATAACAAGGATGGAGTATTTGTATATAGATTACATAGATATGAATTTTCTTATGCATTTAGTAATACATATCAATAAATTGCTGAAAATTTATTATTGTTCTTATTAGTATAAGTATAAAAATAAAATATAAATTTAATATGCTCACACGTACATGTACACACATACTTGGGGTTAGAAAAAAAAAAAGATAAAAATAAAGGGGAATGATGAAGGACAGACAAACAAAAAAAGAACAGGGAACAAAGTGATGACTGATGAAAAATAATTGATGAAATGAATGTGAATTTAGAAATTGGGCTTATGCTAATAAAGTAGGACGTTTAAGGAAATACAAAAGAATAGAGAAGGAACGCTAATGCGTACCTTTACCGCGTGCACCACCGCGCCCACCACTGTAGCCACCATCGTAACTACCACCGCCATAGCCATAGCCGTCTGCGTTTCATGGAACACACGGTATAAGAGACAAATAGGGTCAGTATTAACATGGACCGGCAACTATATTTCTATTTTTATACTACAGTATATATATGATGTATAATAAAAATTATCACTAGTACTCAATCATAAACTTTAATACAATTATATAAAAAAGAAATCTTATTAAATTTAAACTTTAATATTAAATATTTCTTTAAAATATAATTAGATCTTTATATTATATTACTGTTTTTACAATGACAATAAAATCTATCTTCCAAAGGGTTTATTGTTTGCACATTTAGTATGTAACATAAGTGCAGAGGCTGTTGATAAACTTTAAAGCTTATGTATTAAAAAATTACTACGATTAATTTCATTATACCATTAACATGAAATGGCATGCACGTAATTTCTTTAAATTACAACGAAACAGTTGAGTGTAATAATTTATAATTATTTGCCACAGTCCCAGGAAAAGAAAGTGTGTGCAGGGTCGAACACGCAAAACAATAAATATAAAATACACATAGACTTGCTACTGTACTTTTCAACATATCGAAATTATATTACTTCGAAGATGTAACAAATAATTTAGAATAAACTTTTCTTGTACACAATGATTTTGCAGTATTACTTTCATAAATAATGTAAAAATCGTGCTAAAAACAATGAAACACAATTAACGAAAATTATCAAACATAATTACTGCAAGTATCGGTAACTCGTTATTGTCGAGAAGTGTGTTAATACTTTATGAATGAAGCGGTTACGTGAAATGTGAAAGTACGTGAAACATGCACATTAGGAAACGTGGCAGGACTTGAAAGCAAGGATTGGAGGTTTGATATACCATACTATACGACATTGTCCTGTGTAGTTTTGCTTTAATGTTTTCCACACATTTTAAATCACATAACTATGTTACAGTTACTGCGTGTTTTTGAGGTCAGCGAGTCTGCGGAAGCAGTAGTAAAAAGAAAAACTGTAAAAGGATTAATTTATTCCACGGATTCACTGACACCAATCAGTGAACGTATGAAACATTAATACTTTTATATGTGTTTACCAACCTGATGTCTATGATGTGAATATTAATTACTAATAATTTGTTAGAAAAAGTAATCATTAAAAGTTATTAGACTCACCAATTAAACGTGTAGTTAAGACTCTGAGATATTAAATTCAACTGTAATTGCTTATTTATCTTCACACATTCACTGTTACATATTATATGATATTTTATTTTTCTGAATTTAATGTCGTTCGCATGTATGTGTGTATATATATGTATATATAAGTTAAATATTAATAAGGCATCAAAGAATTTAACTTAGGAAGTTGTTAGAATTAATAAGTTAATTGATCACAGCTCAAGAACAGCCAACCCTCTGGAAGAAGGGATTTACTTTTCGGATTATGCCTTTATATTATCGCATAACATAATTTGAACCTTTTTTATAGTAATAAATAGTAAAAATATGCAATACAGTAATATCTCACAAAATGTAGCTCGATGGAAATGTGTATCAAGTATTGTATTTTACAGAACAGTGAGAACTCAACTTATGCTGCAACCAGTACAGAATGCTGGTGGATTTTTAGTAGATTTCGGAAAACATTGTGACTATTGAAATTATATCAGTATAATTGAAGGAGCATTTTGAGTTGCTTTTTCAAGAGATTACTGTATATTTGGGAATAAAAAACCATAATCCGAATGTATTTCCTACATATTTGACCTGCTGGTTTACTTTATTAATTTCACATTCAATATGGTATTTAATTGAAATTTAGAAATATTAACATTTATAAAATATACTTAATTATGTTTGCTAATAATTGCACAACATTAGTTAAACACAGGTTTAATAACGTAATTCCAAAAATACTACTGATCTGCCTGCAAACCAGCACTCAATCTGCAGTGTCAGTAATAAATGTAATAATATATCACATCAATTTGTTACCATTTTATATAATTTATAGATATAATACTAATGTTTAGTATTATACTATATTTAGGCAGACGATTTTAATAAATGTAGTATAAATAAAAATTCATTATAAGGTTTTACTTAAATCAAAATTTTATAGGAGGTATGGGTAATTAAAACTTCGTGTCAGGTAATTTTGAAAACATTTTTTGTGATCTGATTGTTATTTTAAGTTCGTCCCATATGTATGTGGCTTAAAACATTTATTTCCCACATAAATTTTATATTTTTATCAATATGATAGTTGTATTTCGAAACTCTAAAGTTTATAAACTTATTTGAATTTATCGATACTATTATTCAATATCTATAAAATTATTTCATAAAAATATTTACTACTAATGGAATTGAAAATTCTAAGACAAGTAAATATTCTTGAAAATCATTTTTTCTATTTGCTTATTGTTTTACTTCTAACGGATTTATAAAAATTATTTTATCTCAAAAACCTAATTAATTTTTCTGCTATTTTAATTTACATATTTAAATATGAAATAGTTAATAAATAATTTCAAACTTTACCAAATCAATATCTTAATTGTTTATAAAAAATATACAAATCAGATATACATAGGAAACTGAATAAACTGAATATAACAAATTGAACGTAGTTCTAGTAATAATTACAAAATCATGTTCGTCTACCAAATACACTGGGACGGTAGCAGCAGACAATTATCTGCTATTCATCATTATAAAAATGAGAAACTAAATTCTTCAATATAATCCTACACAGCGGTAAGCGCGTGTAAGTTCTTTGAGTAATAATCAATAAAATTACCGTATCCACTGTAGTCGTAACCACCATATCCGCCGTACCCACCGCCGTAATAATCGTAGCCTCCTCCGTATCCATCATAGCCACCGCCATAACCGCCTTGGCCGTAACCACCGCCATATCCACCTCCGTATCCGCCTTGGCCCCAACCACCTTGGCCGCCAAAACCACGTCCTCTACCACCTCTTCCTCCACGACCGCCACGACCGCCAGCACCGCCGCGCATACCTCCCATACCATCTGGTTTAGGTGTTGCTTTCTTCACATCGACCTATTTAACATATCCATATACATTAATACTTCTTTAATATCAGTGTAATTTTTGTAACCGACTTTTTGATTTGTTATGTTAAACGTACCTCTTTACCATTAATTGTTTGCTTAGGTGTTTTTAATAATTCATTTACTACTTGTTCCGATTCAAACGTAATAAAGCAGAACCCTTTCCTTTGGTTCTTTGTCTTATCAAATGGCATTTCGACCTCAACAATCTGCAATAAGCATTTAATTTCATAATGTTTACTAAATCATTGATGAATATTTATGAAATACTATAAAAATTAAAATACTTACACTTCCAAATTGACAGAAGAAATTCTTTATATCATCATCTGATAACTCTGTTGAAAGGCCACCGACAAAGATTTTGCCGTGTCTAGCCTTTGCTTTTTTAGGATCAACCTTTTTATTATTAATTATATGATCACCAACTGCCATAATCTGAAATATAAATGATTTTTATGAGATATCTAATTATTTATAATTAAAAGATTTGATTTTTGATTTTTCTATTTTTTTTTCAGGAACCAAAATATCTTCAAATAAACTCAGTAGCAGAACTGGCTATTAAGTATCATCATATTAATAAAATACTGTTATCTTTATATATAATTTACTGTTTTAGTTTCGCACCTTATCCAAAGATTCAGCTTTTGCAAAAACAATAAAAGCGAATCCTCGTGACCGTCCAGTATTTGGATCTGTTTTGACGTTGATACTTTCGATATCTCCATATGTGCCGAAATGATCCCTTAATTCCTCTGAAAATTAACGTTCTTATTTAAAAAACAGTATTTAAATCTTTTAACTTTTATTTCGCTAATTAATTGAAAAAAAATGCTCAGTATAGTAATTGCATTTACTCTCATTTGACTATGTCATCTGAAGGTGTCCTAAGTATCTAATCATCATAGCTTATAAGCAACAGAAATTAAACAAAATAGAAGGGTATACTTACTATCTGTAGTTTCCCAGCTTAATCCGCCAACAAATAATTTCCTACAAAATTTAAGAATAAAATGATATTTGAATTAAATCTAATCGTTCTTAAATTAAATTATTTTTAATGAATTTACATAAGTAAAAAAAATCTTTTTTTGTTGGTTTATGGATCTTGTAATTATATGAAATTTATACTCTAAATTTACAAAATATATTTTTTAATTTTTGAGCAATGTGTTTATAATTTGCAAAATATTGAATGTTTGTAAACTATTTATTCTCATGCATATATTTAAAACTAAACCAGTAATAATGAAAAATTAATATACCTATCATTTAAAGAATCTTGGTTACCCCCAGTTGACCTGTAAAGCAATGTAATATATTTTATTATGACAATTTTTGAAATTTATATTAAATTTAAGGACTAAGGTTGAAGCAAAAATTTAAGTTTTGTTATAAATAATTTCCATTTCTATTTGAAAAAGGAGTTTGACTTGACCCCTGGAAAAATTAGAACAAGAGTTAAAATATTAAAATTTAGTATTGACAATGTACAAGAAATGTAATAGACCAGTAGTATATCATTTGGAAAAGGGGCACTGGATAAACTTTTAAAGACATTTTGGTAAGGAATTTTATTTAACAGGTAATGTATGTAATTTATTAAATGCTTCTTATGTATATAAATATAAATATATGCTCAAGTATAAATGTAATCTACAATTGATTAAGTGACCTACATTAATGTCTACTTTAAAATTTGGAATATCTTTGTGAAAATAAAATTATCTTAATTTGATAATGACAGAATTAATAACATGAGAATACCATTCCTAGAATAAATGAACTCACTGACACAATTTTATCATATGAAAAGTACGTATTTTCCTTAATAAGAAACATTATGTAAAACCATGAGAAGACTGCTTTGCACACCACATAGACCTTGATTTGAACTTCTGATAAATGTACTTATCAACAAAAATTAAAGGAAAAAACTTGGAAAAAAGTAGATATGTAAAAATTAACGCATTGAAAGAGCAAAGTGCTTTTCACGACGTTCATGTGAACCCGAACAATAGTTACAACTCCAGTTGACATACAGCTGCTCCTAAAGGAAATAAAATTTAACTTTTCCAAGTTGAACTCTGACTGCTGATTGGCCCAAAGAATTGACATATGGTAGATAGACTGCAACTCTATTAAAAAGCTAAAAAAATTGTTTCCACATTACAAGTTAATGATGGTCACTTCTTGATACTTTTTAAATATCTATATGCACATAATTATTTGACGTTTATTGATATTATTTCTCTCTTTTTGTTTATTCATCAACAAAATATTATTATGTTTCAAGTCCTGATATACTTTTCAGCCTTTTCATATACAAATACAACAAGCTGCAATATTTTTCACTTTTCTGGCAGTGTGATGATAGTCTGTACTTAGATTGATCTTTTCATATATCATCTAGGGCTGGTGATAAATACCGTAGGCACCAGTCACTCGCCGGTAATCAGTTGTTGGTCGGGTCACGGTTAGCCGGTTGCGAGCCGCCCGCCATAATCGCACTGGGTCGTTTGCCACCTGCAGATCAAGCCACATAAACTGGGTTAATGGCATTCCGACCTATCGGAGTTTTTCGCATTGGCCCTAGTGACTCTGTGCTTTGATCACGCCCAAACAGCATTGACATCTGATCAGAAATTACTCTACGCGTGACCCAGCAGGCAAGTGTGTGTCTGTGCGAGACTTATTGATCTGACGTAATTGACTCGACTTCCAGTGCTTGTGTTGTGACGAAACATGACGGACTTGAACTTGAAGTAGACTTCTCACAATAATTCAGATTCAGAAGTCAATCATAAGGCTTCACGGTTCAGTTCACAGATCCCAGGTAAGCGTACATATTGTCAATCGTGAACAATTGACTAACCAGAATTCTGCTGCAATGAATCAATGAGGAAGACTCAGCTGGCCAAAAATGCATTTCAAAGTTTATGCTCTATAAAAATATTACAATTATTATTTGCGCAACGTGTAGAAATTTTTATCATTGATGAAATCACAACTTTTTCTTTATGAATTACAAAACTAGAATAGAATTAACTAGGAAGGAGAGCAGAAATAAGGAGTTTACACAAAATTACAAAATTTTAAAGATAAATGTATACCTCGCAACAACAGCACATATAAAGTTACAACTAATACTTATCACTCTTATATGTATATAGTTACCTTATGATAATTTTGCAATAGAGATCATGCAATGCTTATTCTTTTTTTACTGGTATATTAAATTGATATAATGAACATGGGAATGCCAGCTTTCAGTTATATACTTCTGTTACTTTATGCACAGATATCATGTATTTTTACACGCACATGTGTATTTTTGCAAGGGGTGAGAGGAAGCATACCTCCAAATTTCTATTAATTTATGCATTACGCTAATACGTAAAGAATAATTTTGTATCTCATATTCAATGTTCATACAACAGTTTATTATACATTTATTATATAACATTATGAAATAATATAGGCATTTTTATTTAATTTGAAGGTTACATCTTCTTTCCCAATATCAATTTAAATAGTTCTACAAGTTACAATCTAAAGTAGCTTACCCATACCCCAAACTATGTAAGAGTTTGTGACAATCCAAAGCTGTAGGGATACAAAGAAAAAAAAGTCGAATCCCTTAGGTATAGAACCCAAAATGCTGTGATAATGGTAAGAGAATAAAAACGAATTTATAATGCGATATTAAAATATTTACATAGACTGTATCCGTACATCAATACTGACATCTAAATTCGTCGATGGTCTAATCGTCCAGCTCGAGATCTCGTTACGCTGAAAAAGGGGAAGGCAAGGTGCTGTGCGCTACCAGCCATCAAAAATCTTACAATCTATGAATATTTCTAATAAACGATACTAAATAATCAGATTATTACGCATTACCCTCCCTGAATATTCTACATGTTCATTATATTTACGTAAAACATTATTTACTAAGTGTTCTGGTAATGACGCATGGATGCGCGTTGTGCGTGAAAAACAAGGACATGATACGATGTAACAGTAACAAAAGATTAAAAAACGAGCCCAAGCAAAGTGTGTTGATCCTCTACATAAAATTCTTTCGTTTGGTACAAAATTTCATTTCTTCTTTACGAACTTTACAACAATGCGTGGGCGCGCCCTTTCTAAACCTGCGGCCGGCATTCCTTTTTGTTTGACCGACTCACTTCCTTTTATTGTTACTTGTTCTTTGTTTCAGAAAAAATGATCGATACCCAGGATTTCTTTATACTGCAGCAATATTATAAAAGTTAACTGCAATACTAGGAACGCTCACTTTAGATTCGATGGGAACGGATTACAATTTTCAGGACCTCGCACATCCGCCATTTTGTCATTCACGACAATCGTATCGCACAAAGCAATTCTCGCTTGGAAGCTTTATTGTATATTCCCGCGCGTTCAAAGTATGAAGTGAATTGAAATCGATAGTTTTATGTAACGACGTTTGATTTAAATACAAGATCGAGACTTAAAATGAAAAGTGTTACCTGTCCTCCTGAGATTCTTGGCCATTTTCTGCGGCGTCTCCGCCGCCGTTCTCTGCTTCGCCGTTCTGCTCGAAGTTTTGATCGGCAATATCTTCGCTGAAGTCCTTGTTCTCCTGATCGGCCATTTTTTATTATATGCTATTTGTATTCTTTTAATTAAACACTTAAAACACAATTAAAAATCGCGTTTTAACGAATAATTAAATACACTACACGTCCTAACAACACTCTCACGTCCGTATTGTTCGGCTGCCGAATGGAGAAGGGAGAGGTACGACTTGCGCTCCGTTCGACTTAGGAGATTCCGCGCAAAGCATCATGGAATCTCTTTTACTTCCCCTCCTAATAGCTCTCTGAGCCAATCAGATTTCACCACGCAGTAACGTAGCTACAATGCAAAATACCCTGTTAGCTTATGCTTTCCAAAAATATTTATTTACAGCATGCTTTATCCAGTCGTGATGAAAAAGAAATAAAATTTTTCTTATAAAATTATTTATTGTAATTAACCTTTAACATTAAATCAACTAAATATAAGTATGATAGAAGAAATCGTATAAGATTAAGAAATTCGTTAGTAGTACGTATTGATAAACAAAAATAATATTATTAACCTGAAGAGGTTAATAACATTCAGCAAATTTTCTCCATGTTTTATTTAAATTTGTATAATTGCATACTTCACTTATTTATGAGATGCAAAAGTATTTTGTTTTAAACCTGAAAACATGAAAAATTATTTTACTTCGAAAAAGCAATATGTTACCCATATTCTAACACATTGTTACGTTCCTGTTACACCAATCGATGTTGCCGAGTGTTCCAGTGACGCTGAGGGGGAATGGTGGATATAATGGCATGCATACGAAAATTTTAGCCTCGTGTGGGGAATGGAGCGAAAACGAAGAGCCAATAAGATTTCTGGCAAATGCTGAGTAATGCGTGTCAGCCAATAGGAATCCACTGAAAATCCGGCTCCACTCGGTATCTTTTCCCAGAATTCTATGCGCGTAACTTCTAAGAAATCAATAAAATATTGCTACTATACTTATTTTGTGATAATTATTTTGATATAATATATATTTTTATTTTTACTGTTTGATTATCGCCGATTATTTTAATATTTAAATGTGAAAAAAGATTGCATTTTCATGTTGATACTCAATAAAAGCGGGAACGTTAATTCAGCTTTGTCATTGTGAGCGTGTTAAAAGACGCTAGTAGTTGGCGCTAGCGTCAACGCAGATGTCGCTCTGCTTCCGACGCTCAATGATCCGTCTAAAAAAGATTGTTACATACATGCACATGTAGTAATTATTAAATACGTTAATTTTGAACACATTACGTTACAAGATGAGAATTAAATGATTAATCTACGTTAAACTTTTCAGTGGGATATTTTCATGAACTTTAAAATTGATGTACACTACTTGTTTACGGCTACAATTATACTCTACATTGCTATTAATCATTATCATCGATTCTATTTAATCTAATTAATACTTCACTTATTCATTCGTAAAACTTTCTTCCCCACTTACAGCCTACGAATTATAAGTGCATATCTACTATGCCTTTGAAAACGTTATTTTACATTTCTATCAATATCTACGTTTGCTTTTTGTTTATTTAGCTGAGGCATGATATACGATTTCCAAAATTGACAGATATTCGCAGAGTAAAATTTTTGTAACACGTTTTGCCTCCAAGTTGCCGAAATGCCGGAGGAACAGAAGGTAAAGACAGATATCTGCCATATTTTCTAAAATAAGATACGGACGGGAAATACGTCCATTCTGAACACAGCTCTCTCTGTTTAACATACGTATACATGTTCTGCCCATAGATTTTGAGGCTACAAGATGTTTGGCGTACATGCAATAAAATACGAGCAGCAATATTTCGCGTGGGTTTCAGTTTATGGGATTTCTATAAACCGCTAGATCCTAATAAGAACAATTTAATCTCAGGTACGAGTAATAGTGATATCAAGTTCCCATTTTCTCCTATCAACTTTACCGATCGATCTTCAATCGATAAATGTACTATGTATGTTTAATGTGAATCGTAAGCTCGATTATGAATTATGTAATGTTTAATACGCAGAGTCGAAGTTTATTTCTGTGTTGGCTGGCCCGTTGAAGGATCAGATTGGTTTGTCCGACAAAGAAATTTGCGATCTGGCTGATTATTTTCGCGTTCAAGATGGTCGGATATTTTACACGCAGTTCTGCGAAATTATACACAGCAGTGGTATGACTGTTATATCGGTAAAACCTTAAATACATATTACAAGGCACGTTACTATATTTTATTACGACAAAATTTTTATAGCCGTAAGTAAAATTGTAGGAGAATGAATTTCAGAAACTGTTATTAGCCTGGCCTGAAAAGAAAGGGAACCGTATTGTCCGACATACCTGACTCAGTATGTACCGTTAAGTGAACTCGTCGTCCGGACAAAATTCGTTTCCCCTCTCGAATAATCCTCTGCGGCTATTATACCTGACTCGTCGGCTTAACGTTAACACAAAGAGTCAGGAAACTACTGGTCTAAAGCGTCACCACTTTTCCTGTAGCTCCCGAGTTCGATAAAAACAAACCACTTGTAACTGGTTTGGAGTGGGAAGACCCGGAACATGTGAATCGAATAAGCCCATCGGAACATCGACGATTATGCTTAATCCTAACCCAGATCGCTGTCCTTGTGAACAAAAGAAGGCTTATATTGAGGCCTTACTTTCAAGACTACGAGTTGGTGCGTGCAAGCACTATACCTCCTCACATATTTCTATGCATTAACGCGTTCAGTGCCGCGTGGGGCGTATACTTTTTGTTCAAATCATTAAATGGGTATTCTCATTGTAAAATGAAGAATTTTTAAAAAGATTTTAATTATGGTTTTGTGCTATTCAAAAATTACAGATCAAAAACATTATTTAATCGTAAAAGTTTGTGTTGTATACGTCTCACACGACCTGAACGAAAAGTCTTTAAAAAACGATCCTGCACGAAACGTGTTGAATAAGATACGTTGATTCTCATTCCTGTAGATCTCAAAAAATGCCGGGACCGTGACCTTCACGCACTTCGGACGGATTCTAATGTTTCTAGGTATCATTCTCGCCTCGGAGGAGTTTTGTTTGCTTGTGAAGAGATTCGCGAAAGATGCTTACACGATCAATTACGTGGCTTTCCTGAAAGCGCTCGACGAAATTCAAGCTTATTTCGACAAACATCAAATGCTGACTCTTGGTGGAGTAATATTTTATCCTGCATATTCTGCGACCAATTACATTCTTTTTTTTTTTTGTTATCTACCATTACAAGTCGATTCGTTTTCTATCGCCAAACGTATTTTTCCTCACAATTACAATTGTTTGTATTTTCCTTTTTTTTTTTAAAAAAAAGGAATTGCTCGACCAATTTCCCGGTCGAATCATTACGGCGGAATTACCGAAACTGCCGAGGCCGGAAATTGGTAAACTCTTGCCAAGCAAAGTGTTTGGGAAGCAAACGGTGTTTCATCCGGTGATGGAAGAGGCAAGATGCGAGATGCCTCTAATGGAAGTCATTCAACGCATTCAGGGGCACATTTTCGAATACAGAATACGGATTTCGGAATTTTTCAAGGTGATCCACGGTATTTGGACAGGAATACTCGTTACTTCAATTTTTACAATAGACTTTTGCACACTTTCCTTTAATATATCAACGCTGTAAAATTAAGTAAATGCTATCGCTTCAAATATTTATTGCGGATAAAAATTTAAAACTAAAGAGTCAAAGAAAATAAATAAGTTAATTAACAAGAAATAACAGTATAAATAAAATGCTGTTTAAAATTTTAGTACATTAGTCAAACGTTAGAGAGTAAAAAAAGAAATTAATAGGGTGCATTAAATGACAGAATTTCGACCCGTTGAACGCGGGGAAAGTGACGATTTCCAACTTTAGAAGAGGATTAGACTCGCTTCAGATTTCTAGCCTGGGCCGCCTTTATCTCGCGGAAACGGAAATTGACGCTCTCATTACGCTTTATAAAGACCCGAATGATTCACTCCGTGTATGTTGGCGTACGTTCGAAGATGACATTGACAAAGGTACTTTTCCTTCTTTCTAATGTCCTTAGTTAAACGAACGTTTTACATACAATTTCCATTTTAGTGTTCACCGTGAAAGAGCTTGAAAAGCTGCCAAATTTGAAGGTGAATTCACCGCCAAAAGAAATAGCGAATTTGCCTCGCAGAGGAGCAACCGACTGGCAATGCGAGAAGCCGAGCATTAGAGAGCTTTGCGAGAAAACGTTATTAAAAGTCCGACACAGAGTCGAGGAGAGAAGGATCTTGTTGAAACAGTTCTTTAAAGATTACGATCGGTACGCGTGTACTCGATTCTCGTTTTCGTTCAACGGCACCACGTTTTCACGTTTCTGATTACTTTCTAGCAACAATAAGGGCCACGTGTCGCGTTCTCAATTGCGCCAGGTGTTAAGGACTGCCGCGGTGTTACTCTCCGAGGAAGAGGAATTCGCGTTAGAACAAAGGTATAACGACGATTTGGGTTTCAATTATAACTGGTTCCTGAAAGAGTTGGAGGCTCAACCGATCGAACAGCCCTTGTACTACCATATGCTGCAACAGAAACGACAAATCAACGCGGAGAAAGTGCCACCGGAAGCAACGGAGGAGGAGACAAATATCGTTTTAATTTTAGCCAAAATCAAAGCTAAAGTTGTACGGGAAAGGATGAAGGTGAAGCTTGAAACGAGACACAGATGCTGTTACATTCTCCCTTTGGATGATTGATCTTTTCACTTGTACTTTTATGCGAAGGTTATCGAATTCATGCGTCAATACGATGTTCACAACGAACAGGCTATTAAAAGAACGGAGTTCCTGCGAGGACTGGATCAACTGCATTGTAATTTGAGTTGCGCAGAGATGGGAACCATCATGAATGTTTTCCAGTCACCCTTTAGGTATACATAAAAGTACATGTTACATAAAAATGAGCTTCACATTTTATGGCGCCGAAAATAGTTCAGTATTGATGTATTAAAAGGCTTTGTAACTTTTAATACGCGGTATTAAATTACAGACCGAACTATGTGGATTATGTCAAATTTGCGGAAGTGGTAGAAGAGGCTGTTACCACGGGAAGTCTAGAGAGAGCTCCGCTTTTAGTGCCTGTACAACATGTGCCCTCGGAAGCTTCTCCGAAAACATTCTTGAATTTCGACGAAAGACACCTGGCTACGACGGCTGTAGAGAAGCTGAGCATCATGGTGCAGCCAAATCTGGAGGAGTTGTTCAGGGTCCGTGAATAGGGGGGCCTTTTTCTATTTATAGCTATATCGATACAATATAAATGGCACGATCTTTGCAGTTGCACCTTTTCAATTACAGGATTTCGATAAGGAGAATGCTGGCACAATCTCGAAAGAGTGTTTGATTAAAGCGCTATCCGTCAGACGAATGTTACAACTAATCAGCATTAGAGAATTGGATGCATTGCACAAATGTTTCTCTGTGGAAAGAGGTGGACGCTTGGAGATCGATTATCGAGCATTGTTGCGTGCGCTCCATCTTATGCAGGAGAATAGGAAATATCTGCCTTTCTAATTTGTTTTGAGCACTAAGATAAAAAGTACAACAAAAATTGTCGATGCGTGTATGTACATGTGATTGATGTGAATCATTGATGTTAATAAAGTATTACAAAACATGAGACTGAATGATTGTGGATGTAAAAATATTTTATTAATATTTTTAACTTTTTATAACGATAAAATGAAGATTATTGAAAATTATCCATCTATCTCGAACACATTTTTGAAGGTTGTGAAGTATGGTTGTATTTTGACCTGAAAGAAGCAAACTACCCAAGGGGATTTACGTATCATTTTTCCTTGGGACTGCACCTGCTATTCACGTCGCAGGTACACAATGAAACCCTAACCTTTTAAGCGAGATACGATCCTCACGATATTTGACCTGGTCCTAGAAAACGACGTTCACTTTTCTACATTATTTTTCTTATCCGCAGACTCTCGAAACTTGCTGGGTTAGTTTTTTTTCTGTTAAAAGTATGCTAATTTGTGTATTGTTTACATAATTTTACGTAGACTTATTTGAGGAACAAAGGTCTTCCGGGGATTATTTGACGGATATATAAGGAACCGTGGGTCTCAGTCACTTGTAGTTACGGTCAGTTTCTTCTTGTGTTCATTTCAATCGTAAGCAGAGGTAACCACGTATTTCTTTTAATTTGAAGTCAAAAGGTTAACATAAAATAATTTAGCATCATTATGATAGATTTGACATAATGTTACGATTCGTAAACAATTTTATGCAGCTACTAGTGTCACCATCTCTTCAAAAATTGCTCAAACTGGTCGTACATTTTTATCGACACTGAAGTGCATTCGCTTTTGGAATTTAGCTAGTAACGCCATCTGTTGTAGATATGTTTAAATTAGTTGCACATTGTAATCGACAGCAATGTAGATTTCTTAATAAATCCTAACCAGACTAATTTCTCGACTATTAGGTCACATTATGAGCTCAAATCAATGCTTAGTAAGACTGCACTTCGTTTTAGGGGGCCAAAAATTAATTACTTTTTATCTTATTGTCTATTATCTTCGCAGCTGATAAAAATGCATGCTCAGTTTAAGTACTTTTATAAAAGAGGGCACTAGCGGCCATAGCCCCCAAGCGAATTCACTTCGCTGTCGATAACGATGTGCGACCAGTTTGAGCACTTTTTACAGAGATGGCGCAAGCCTATAAAATTTTAAATTTTATTATAGGTAATCGGAATTTATTTGTTTTATACTTTAAAAATTACGATGAATCTAAATATTTATGTTTAAAATCTATCTGAATATATAATAGAGTATCTAGAATTGATTTAATATAATTTGTACACCTTAATATCGAAGCGTGTATGTTAAAAATATATTCTAAAATGTATAGTTCAACGATTCATTATAGAGTTAAGTACATTAAAGCAAGACTACATTAGGTTTTCAAAGAAATGCAAGCATTGCATAGAAATACTTGTTGGCCAAGCCTGTGCCTCGCTTTTGTATGCATTAGCACTTGCTAAGCACGAACGTGTGACAATATAAACAAGTAGAAAGTTTGGTTTTACTTACCGTGTGCCTATTAAAGGTGTTTAGAATTCCAATGACGGATTCATGGTGTCACTGACCACTTTCAATTTTCCTCACAACATAACGTCATCTCCTTTCTTTCTCGAATTCTTTTAATCCACTGTACTAATTATTAACACTACACTTTGAAGAACAATTAACTCTACCCTTCCTGGATAAGTTTTAATTGAACCATAACCAATTTGCTCACACAATTTCCAAATAACAATGTCCGTATCAGCACAACAAAATAGTATATAAAAGAAAATTAAATCTTATGTTTTGCTCGTTACTTTTCGTAATCAAACCTCAAATACACACACAGATATACGGTTTCCTTTCCCGCGAAGGAAACCCGGTTCTCCCATTATCCGAAATATTTTTCCCCGTCACGGTGGCTGCGTTCCGTGTGTTAAAATTCACAGTCGCATGCACGGAGGACGTGGAGGTAATTAAGTGGAGAAGCGAGGTCCTCGAGGTTGTGTAAAAAGACGCGGAGGTCACGGCTCGTGACCCACTTTGTCCATCGACAACTGCTTCCTACTTGAACGACATCTTGTTCTTCCCTTGTTGAACGTAGCAAACGTAGGCACATCCCTGGGATCCCCAGAAACGTTGCCTCGGAAAAATCGAGTCGCTCATCGGGCATCGTTCAAGGACACCACTACTGGCCGTCGATCACTGTTGATCACACGTGAAACATGTCAGTTTCGCGAATTTACTCGACCAGACACGTAAAGCGGACATTGTAACATCTGTGTACAGTCGGAAGTAAAAGTTTCTTGAAATTTCTTTGTTAAAAGTCAAACGTACTCTATTGTTACTTGAAAGATTTACGACTTTTAGGTTAACGAGTATTGCAGGAGTATGTTAGAAATCGTGAATACTTCGGGAGAAATGTTATTATGTGTTGGGTACATTGTTGGTAAGGTACACTGACTATAAGATGCAAATAAAATGGGTTAATTTGAAAAATAATTTTCTGTTGATTAATTTTTGAGTTGCAATAACTATGGCTGCTTGAAATTATAAATTATCTTTCTGGTAATTAGTTTTGTTGCTTTATTAATCAAAGTGGATCAGCAATCCCTTATAATTGCAGATAAACATTTGTTGCAGAAAGGTAATTGAAGCCTCTTAGATAACATTGTTGCATTTTATGTGTAATTTGATGGTAGATATTAAAGTTTACCGTGGGAAAAAGTGTTCCGTCAGAAATAAAAGCATTTAACGTGTCCGACTTGCTTCACTCGTAGCATAATTAGGGAAACCTTTTTATACTTTTTACTTTAGGCCAGGCAAAATGATTACGCATGTCAACCGGCATTGTAAACGCAATTGCACAATGTGATTGCACAGAAATCGTAAAAAAGTCACTGGTACACGGTGTAAAAAGAAGATTTCTTGAGTAATTAAATTTTTAATTAAGGATCACTCGCTCAGCGTGTCGATAGGATTTAAATTCAGGGGAATACCTATGGAGATAAATATTTCATAAGGATCTTACCACTCACGTTTGCTAAATTATACTTTAGCAGTAATTATTGTGATTATTCTCATATCTTTTAGCCATTTTTGTAGGGGAATTCCCATAACCATATCCACCTAACCTTTCGAAATTTCTGAATACTTATGGTTTCGTAATTATGTGATTCGTGTTTCTTACTGCGCTTGTTAACGACGATATCTAAAATTGTAATTTATTTAACAATTATTATTAAACTTTTTATCCAACACTTTCATTTGAAAATCCATTAATAATTAATTTTTAAGGTTTGATTATATTCGTTATCGATGTGAAATCGGTAACGTTTACAACGTTCGTCGCTGCTTTCAAGTTAATTTAATTTATATTCACGTTCACCTCTCACCTTTCAGGGTCCAAAGCCTCGAAATGAAATTGATCTTTGCACTTCATTGCATTTGCCTAATTGCCGCTTTTACGGATGCCGGAGTACCATTGCCGCAACCAGGTTACCCTCTAGATCATTTGACGGCAAACTGCCGGACTCCGGTATGTCCGACAGGGGACAGAGAAAAAGTTGTCGCCCTGCCTTTTCCTTTGGACTGTTTGCAGTACGTCGAGTGCAAGGGCTTGGAAGCTCGTGTACTGCCTTGTCCACCTGATCAAGTCTTTGACAAGGTAAAACTATAATCTTCACTTTTTAATTCGCTTTAAAAAATAAAAAAGTTAGGATAAAAGATACAGCTGACATTGTTAAAGCTCGTCAAATGATTTCCACTTTGTGTACTTTTTACATTTTCATATTCTTATTACATTAAGGTGCTTTCACAATAGCAAACAGAATTTTAACAATGGTTATCTCATGCACGGAAAAGACCATTGACAAAAAGAATAGGATTATCATTGTTGACAATCTTTAATTGTTTCCTATTTTAGGATATTTCTTACATTTTTACATTTCTGTTACATTAAGGGGCTTTCACAACAGTGAACTGAATTTGAATGATGGTTACCTCATGTCAAGAAGAAACCATTGACAAAAAGAATAGGATTACCATTGTAGACAATCTTTAATTACTTCCTATTTTAGGATATTCCTTACATTTTTACATTTCTGTTACATTAAGGGGCTTTCACAACAGTGAACTGAATTTGAATGATGATTACCTCATGTCAGGAAGAAACCATTGATAAAAAGAATAGGATTATCATTGCTGACAATCTTTAATTGCTTCCTATTTTAGGATATTCCTTACATTTTTACATTTCTGTTACATTAAGGGGCTTTCACAACAGTGAACTGAATTTGAATGATGATTACCTCATGTCAGGAAGAAACCATTGATAAAAAGAATAGGATTATCATTGTTGACAATCTTTAATTGCTTCCTATTTTAGGATATTCCTTACATTTTTACATTTCTGTTACATTAAGGGGCTTTCACAATAGTGAACTAAATTTGAACGATGGTTACCTCGTACAAGGAAGAAACCATTGACAAAAAGAATAGGATTATCATTGTGACAATCTTTAATTGCTTTTACTTTAGGATATTCCTTACATTTTCACGTTTCTGTCGCATTAAGGGGCTTTCACAATAGCAAACCGAATCGTATCACGTTAAATGTTGCAAATAGCGGTTAACGCAATGAATTTCTTCGCAATCATGCACAGACTGTACCTTATGCCTGCGAAGGGTTACCACTGGGGTCTTGAAATGCAATACCAGCCCTTCTACGACCCACAGGAACGTCACGTGTAACGCGAGGCATTCGGACTAAGAGCTCACGAACCTGAACCCTCCCTGATACCCGTGGAACCCGGTCCCAGCGTATCCGGTTACCACGTTCCGGGCTGCACGTGCCTATTGTCGTCCGGTACTCTTCACCTGACACGTGGCAATTTTCAATTCCCCGATTCGTACGGCGTACAGGCTGCTTGACTTTTTGATGTGACACTTGACAGAGGGCCTGACCTCGCTTGAACCCCCTCCTGTTCATCTAACAGCCCATGCTGTTTCCTCCTTTTTAATTAGGACACGTGATCATGTACTGCTGAACGAACGAAAAAGAATTGTCATAGGTACTTAATGTATTTCTTTCTTCGATTTGGTGTTTCTTGACTCTAGAAGTTTTTTTTTCTAATCAACCTACTATATTTATTTGTCTTCGTTCTCTCTTTTGTTTCAGGATACTTCTTCTTGCGGCCCACGAGACAAAGTGCATTGTGTACCTTGCTACCAGCAGACTCCGTGAACGCACTCTGCAATGCAAGTAGTAGTGGCTTAAATAATCCCTGTAGCCCACGGTATCGATCATGTGTACATTCATGAAGTATATCAGAATTAGTAATAAAGCAAAGTATCCCTAAGAAACGTATTTATCTTTTGCCTAGGATCAGTGACCTTTAATTAGAAACTTTGTCAGTGGAAGATATCACAGGGAATGAAACAGAAGCAGAGGAAGGAGTAATAATTATCATAATGGTAATAACAGTAAATATTTATAATCAGTAGATTCTGTCACTAAATTCAATAACTTTTTTATTTTTTATTATCGTTTTTGAAATCGTATCTACTGTTATTAACGTTATCTTATTATATTGTTGTCATTATTATCACTGTTTACCCATCAACACGTGCCCCCTGTGTGTCAGAAGGCTCTCCCAGATAAAATCGAATCCTCGAGCATGGAGAGAGGTTAGGTGGCCGGAGGTTGGACACAAAGGCAATCGAAGGTACAGGTTTTAGATCCAGAAAGAGTGGGTCAAGTGATATCGACCATGCAGGGGGCAAAAGTGGTATAGGAAAATTCGGTTTCCCGATTCACTCTCCCGTGCCATCTTTGTCTGATCTGAATGGCTAACTATACATGGGTACAGTCAAACGTAAAAGTTTCCATTCATTGGTTAAATGTTGAACACTAACAAAAGAGCAAGAACTTTTTATATTTTATGGAAACTAACTGTTTGATAGGTCCAAGTTATTGATTTCAATAAATTCATGGTTAGCATTGGACAACATTTTCATGTGATTATATTTATTTAGTGTTACCAGAATCAAATATTAAATTTCATTAAACTTTTTTGTTTTTAAATGCTTCAAGTTTAAACTCTTGCGACTGACTGTACACGGTATTTCGTTCTACACGTTGGTATGTCTACCGTGTAGAAGATGGATCAAACTATATTTGTCCACGCTTTCTGTTGACCTACAGCAAACGGTGGTATAGCGACGCAATTCGCTGCTCAACCATTAATAGGCTTTCTTTTATTCAGCCTTTTTCGTGTCTGACGTCAGCAACCGCCAATGCCTCGAACTTCCACAAAAGGGGTGTGTATTTGATTTAAGACGGCGTACACAGCCAGGCAGGCACGAAAGCCGTGTTTTCGCACAGGTCAATTAGAACAGAAACGTGGGAAGCAATTTGTATTATATATAAATACCATTTCAATCGTGAACGGTATCTATGGTTAGCATACAATTGATAATGGATGTTAAACTGTCTATGGGTTTGAATCTCTTGTGAAATTCTCGGGTGAATTAGAGTACAAGTAATGGAAAATTTTTGTTCGTTCACTGATGGGTCGTTTGATCTTTCTACTATGATTTACAAATTATATTAATTAGCAAAAATTATAATAATTAGTGCAAAATAAATTCAGGGTTATGTTGAAAAATTTTTCTCCAATTTTAATAAATTAAAAGGGTTGAATGTAAGAGATATATATTATAATGAAAATTTTGATAAATTTTATCAACGTTCTTTCCCTTTGCAAAGTTTTGAACGAAACTGTACAGATTATACGAAAAAAAAGGAGTCATTCAGAGTGGTTAATTTGTTTATTGATTTACACAACAGCGATTACGATCGGTAACCACAAGCTCGTGCGTTTTATAGCGTTTCGTTCGCGAGGTCATACGCCTTTTCACCTTCATTGACGCGTTCCTCGACCATTACCTTCCTCCAGTTTACATCTACGTTAAACGCGCAGTCTCACCTGGAGGACCTGCACACCTCGACCGTGGATCTGTGACCCATACAGCTGATCAATGGCACCTACGTCACCACCTACATTGTGTCCCCCAAACCGAATCAATAATCGTATCGATAAATATAACCACAAAAGCATCGAAATGTTCGTTACAAAACAATCTCGCTCTAACCTAACCAATAGCACGTTCTCTTTCGTACAACTTCAAACTGTGCACATGTCAATCTCTATGATTTTCGTTGTATTGCTAACAAAATGTTCCCCTTGCGGTATGTTTCGTGGTGACACTGTCTTTGAGTCCCCTAGGGAGAGAATCATCTCCAAAAATCCTGAGAAACCTTTCTTCAACGAACGATGAAAGTCATGAACGTTAGAATAAGTTTACAACCGAAAAAGAATCGTTACCAACATTAACGCTACGTATTTTCCTCGTAGTACGTATAAAAACATTTCTCAACGGCCATCCAACTTAATGTAAATTGGCCACGAGCACGGTGAAACAGTCCTGAAATTTTCGCGCGGGGGTGTACAGTTCACAACTACTCCGCTTCGTTCCCATCAACCATACCAAGACACCTATCTGTCCTACCCGGAGACCTTCATCCAGCCAGCGATCCTCGCTGATACGCGTGCAGCACGGGCACACCGGTGCTGTCTGGTCACGGTGCTTCAGGCGCAGGCTCGCGGCTCGCCTCGCGGAGGTCACGCCCCCTTTTCGATCCCGTCGGGGGTTCCCAAGGAGCGGAGAGGCCGTGGTGGGGGAAGCGCCGGTGGGCGCGAAACGAGGAGGACCCCGTAGATGGGCTGCGTTCGAGCAGGACAGTGGCGCAACGGGAGGGGGGAACGCACCCCCGCGTGCCGCGGTGACGTCACGGGGGTCGAATCAATATCACGGAACCGTTCCTCCGCCGCCGGTCCTCGACTGCGAGAAAGACACCGACTGTTCAGTACGGGGTGGCCTCCACGACTGTTAACGACACCGAGACGCGCGACGTCGCTCTGACGAGGACGACGACGACGACGACGACGACGACGACGACGGACAACCGTCACGGGTGTCGCGTTTGGTACTCGCACTTCCGGCGCGCTGGGTTATCCTGCCTTCGATTACATTCGTTTCTCTTCTTCCGACCTTCCGGCTTCTCGCGCTTAAGAGAAGGTGAACGAAGAATCGCGCGCGAAAGTGCTTCATGAAAAATTGTTCAACTCCTGCGACGGAAAAAGTGGTGTACAGGGGAACGAACCGGAAGGAAGAGGACCGGAGTCGTTTGGTGCACCTGTAAGTACCCTGACCCGTTTTTACTCTGGAGCTTGTTTGAAGAATGAGGTTCTCATAGATCCCCGCTGACGGCTTTTGAACCCAGGTAGAGAGCTGTTGCTGTGTGTACACGCGACCAGTTTGGTTTTCCATGTTGTCCGCTGTTGTTGTTCAACCGATGACATGTACGCGTGACACCGCCGCTAACCCTGGCGCAGAAGGTGGTGCGGTTAGGTGTCAGTCTACTGTAACCTTGTTTCGCGGTCTCCGGACACCTATTGCAATTGTCCGTTGATATAACCCTACCAGTTATAAAATAAAGTAACTGAATCCTCGAGTTCTCTAAACGGGGAAACAGACTTTAGGACACCAATGCCTGGTACTATCGGTACGATTACATAAGACCTGCTCCTCGTAGCTATACTTCTATATAGAGCTACCAAAAATTGATCCACAACGAAAGTGCCTTCTGCTGAAACTTCCTCAAACGGATGACACAACGTTTACGCCAACATTTAATATAACAATCTCGAACCTAACTTTTACATCAACTTCGTTTACCTACTCGATCTCATTGCTACTTGCAACGGGCACCCTGCAATAATTTCCAAAGTATCAACCACAGCATGGTACCTCTGCGAAGGTACCATACGAACGATTCCAAGGCTCGTTGGGCAGCCTCCGTTCACCACGTTGTTCCGGAAGGGTGTACCTGGGATCTATTTCAGGTGAAGGACCGTACTGATCGGCGCGATCGGCGGCGGTACAGGGGGCGAGGAGGAGGGCACCGGAGGTGGAAGCAAGAGGCAACGGAAGGGAAGCAGCGTGAGCTTGGTGAGTTGGGTGAAAATCGATGGCCATCAGCGCCCATGGGCGGCCTCGCGTTTAGAACAAGGAATAGCCCCTCCCAGAAGACCTCGCTCCGGTGGGGTGACTGCTGCCCCCCGAATCCCAACCCTCCGTCGTCGTCGGTCGTCTGGAAGGACCGTCACCAGGACATGCCGCCGGTACCCGTGTGAGGCTGTCCCCCACTACTTCGTGATTGTACCCCACGGGGTCTTCAGAGGTACCATTCATTTATTCTTCGCGCAGCCCGAGCACGGAAACATTTCTGTCCACGAGTGTGCATGCTCCATTGCATAAGCTTACCTTTTTACCTTTGCGTTATATGCCTGTTAGAACTTTGACTCACGGCACTGAGTTCCATTCTTGCCTCGATTCACCGTTTTGTTTTTCTTTGCGACACACTCGAAGGGGATCGTGGTTTGGTTGTATCTAGGGATATTTGTTTGGACGGACTTGTAGGAGGAGACTGGTTGCTTGGTTGGGAAGCGATTATCCAAGCTAGAGCAGAAACAGAGAGAAAATTTCAAGGGAATATCCTAACTTGACAATTTTTATAAATTAAGTCTTGAGGATTCTAGTTTTTTTTCTCCTTGTTGAAAGATTTGGTAATGATTTAGTGTATTGAATTAGGTGATTATAAAATTATATCTATAATTCTATTTAATGTAATATTAGAGTTTATGTAATATACGATTGTATGTACTATGTTAAATCGTGTTACGACCTAATTAACGCATGCTAATTTTATGGTATTGAGAGAAACTGTAATAAAGAGAAACAAGTGTATGCTAAAGTTCAATTATCTTAATTTCAATTAAGGATCAGTTGAATCAATGATTGGCGCTCAGATAGGTATCTCGGGCGTTAATTAAACGACGCAAGTAATCCGGTTTGGATAATCCAGTCCCTTCGAACAACAAGGCCTTGAACTTTCTAGTATTTTATTTATGGTTGTCGCACTTTTCATTTTTTCACGCTGGCAAAGCTATGCGTTCCTCGTGGAGCAAGCTAGCCTTATATGTAGGGCAAAGTAGGACTAATGGGATTAGAGGGTGAACTCAGCCGGGCGATTTAAATGCCTTCTGGGTAGGAGCATAGAGTTCACGCTTAACTGGACGCGTTAGGTGCGAGCCCATAGCGTCACCGTGTTAATTGACTAGAAAATGCAAAGTGCAATTTCTCCAAGGTGATTGAATCCACTGCGAAGCACGGATTCTCGATGATGCAGAACGTTTGGATGCTACGAAGTAGTTAGCTACAGTAACTACAGGTGAACAAAAATACCTATTGTCTTGCTCTAGTGATTTCTAGTCAGTTTGATCGAACCTAACCGGAAAAAGAGGAAAATCGTTCGGCTGTCATTAAAAATTGATCAAACTTAGCTGCACTTTTTTAAACATGTTTTATTTGCTTGCTTGAGTTCGTTTTAATGTAAGGGACAAAAATAATCGTCGCGAAACGAAATTGTCCGCTATCATTCTTAATCGTACGTTTCATTTAGGGATTTAATATTTAACAGATAAGTAGAGGCTAGGGAATTACATGTTCGCGAACCTATATCCCCTGTATGAACTCCTTTAATTGTATGGTATTGTGTTTTGGTATTTAACGGTAGTTTAATGATTCGATTACCAACTGCAAAAATTGGGTTAGCCCAAAAGACCCTAGAATTCTAATATCACTAGTTCTCATTTGCTCTATACAGACATCCTTAACTATACAGTACTATTTTTCAATGTTTAACGATAATTGCAAAAATTGGTACTCGATGGTTTAACCTAGGAAACCCTAGAATTCTAATATCACTAGTTTCCATTTGCCATGCTGTATTCACCTTCGGTTTCGCTCGTACAAGGTGCTTCAAGAATGGCCTGTTTTCCATTTTGCAAACAGGTATCCGAGTCTCCCCAAGTCAGATCGACCGCCATACCACTCGGACTTGCGGCTCCGTCAGTTCGAGTTCACGCAAGTGGACCCGTACTCACCGAAGATGATCAACTTTGCCGGTCTCGTCTCGATAGTCCTGTTCTACGCGCTGATCCTGGCCGTGGGAATATGGGCGGCCAGGAAAAAGGAGGCTGGCAACGACTCCGAGGAGGAGGTTATGTTGGCTGGCCGTTCGATCGGCCTGTTCGTCGGGATATTCACCATGACGGCGACATGGGTCGGCGGCGGTTACATCAATGGCACAGCAGAAGCGATTTACACGAGGGGCCTCGTCTGGTGTCAGGCTCCCTTCGGTTACGCCCTCAGCCTTGTCTTCGGTGAGCCCTCTTTCGTTTCTAGGGATTTTTTCTTTTAATTCGTCCGATTCAATGTTGCCACCTTAGATTTGTAAAAAAAAAAATCGGTAGTGGAAACTTAGGAATCCCGTAGAATTCCATACGGCCCCCTTTGACTAAGCGGATGCCCCTAACTCAGTGGTTCTCAACCGGTGTACCGCGTGCTTGTTACAAGTGTTTTTACAGACTTATATAAGTTGTTTCAGTCATTACAATGTTTATAAATACTATATTGCTTAACCTTTCTTTTTTTATTACCATGTATTACTATGTATAATTTCTATTAACTAATCACGTACAATATGTGCTGTGTAATTTGAATAGTATGTTAGGAGTAAATTTTACAAACTTAATTTTTATAGGTTATGCACTCATATTTCATTCTTATTGTATATTATTCTGATTTATGATTTCAATGAGTTTACGGTTCTGTATTCTGAACAGGTTAAGAACCACCGACTTAATGTAACATCCGTTACGTTTAAAATTTCCAACACAGTAGTGAGTAATTGGTGTTGTTTCTGGTGACGTTGCAGGTGGTATATTTTTCGCGAACAAAATGCGAGAGCAGGGGTACATCACGATGTTAGATCCTCTTCAGGACGCGTTCGGTGAACGTATGGGAGGTCTTCTGTTTCTTCCTGCCCTCTGTGGCGAGGTCTTCTGGGCCGCCGGTATATTGGCAGCACTGGGCGCGACCCTGGCGGTCATCATTGATATGGACCAGGGCGCCTCGGTCATTTTGAGCGCCTGTATCGCAGTTTTCTACACTCTCTTCGGGGGTCTTTATTCCGTTGCTTATACCGATGTTATTCAACTTTTTTGCATCTTCATTGGGCTGGTAAGTTGAATGAAATGTTTAATATTTTTCCTTCGTTCACTTATTTCTTTTATCCCTATTCTGTTTTTTTTTTTCTAATTCCATCTTTGTAATACGTAAATCATATTTAAAGTAATAAGTGCATTTTCGAACGAAAAGATTTTAAAATTTGCATTTGCGTAGAGGTACTAAAAATGGCACCCTTGTGTTTAAAAATATAGGGGAAGTTTTAAAAGTTTTAAGTTTTAAAATATTGAAAGTAGAGTTTTTTTAGCAACGGTTTTTTTATAAGGCCATAAAGTTTTAACGGGGATTTTGTTGTAGACGTTCTTTGTAGATCTTTTCACAATTTTTACGATTTTAGGCACAAAATTGGTTAAATAGAAATTACAAGACTTTGAGTGGTCGTCTTGAATATGAGTTGCTCGCTTATCTAAATCTTGTGGTGAGGTTAGCTTTGCAGATCGATACGAGGTACAGCAGGTGTATTTATATTACCAAATTCATTCAGAGTTACGTAGGTGGTGACCCACTTCCTCCTTTAGCAATGTCATCAGACCATCATTCCTTACAAACTCCATCAGATTGAATAGCTTGTTATCACCATAAGCTATTTTTATCGTTAAGTTATTTATATTTTCTCGTAAACGTATGCGAGGAACGTGGTCGCATTTACGGTAGCTGTCTAATTTTATCCGATAAACCGATTATTTTCTTATCATTAATCATTCAATCTATTATTATCAACGCTATTAATAATCATTAAAAACGTTCGAAATATTTACCCCTTCGTTTAAATCTTTGAAATTCACCAAGTTACCAACTGTAACTAGTTTCCCTCGATCTTGGCAGATGTTAACCTCCTCAGGGACCATATTTTACAGCAAGAAAAAGAGTGGCTTAAATTTTCGTTTTATAAGGATTTATTCATTTTATATTAATAGGGGTTGAAAAAGTGGGAAAGATAGGGAAAAATAAAAATAAAAATTCACAAAAAAAATTAACGTCCACATATGTGGCCACAAAGTCACAAAGCCTAATTATAAGAAATTAAATGTCCACATATACGGCCAAGGGTGTCAAGAAATTAAACGATCTTGGTAGATCTGGAACTTGTAAGACTGTCAGGGGTTGGTAGTCTCTTAGACGAATGTTTAGGGTTATCTAGGGTTAAAAAAATGAATGAATCTGAATTTCCACGGAGATCAGTTGCGTCACAGATACCAGTCGAGGGTGCGAACACCATCGATTCTGATTACAGTGGATGTGCATCCCGTTCGCGTGGTCGAATCCGAAGGTGCAGTCGCTGAAGTCCATGGAGGTGGACTGGATCGGCGAGGTGAAGCCTGGGGAGTACTGGTCCTACATAGATTACGGTCTCCTGTTGGTGTTCGGCGGCATCCCGTGGCAGGTGTACTTCCAACGGGTGCTCTCCTCGAAAACGGCCGGAAGAGCGCAGGTGTTGAGCTACGTGGCCGCGATAGGGTGCATCCTCATGGCCATACCGCCTGTCCTGATCGGCGCGATCGCCAAAGCAACGCGTAAGCGATATTCACTTACACTGCACGCTATTGAAACCCTATAATTATTTAACCGACTGTACATCGTAGTAGTACGCTGCGTGTAACTTCGTTTATCCATGCTTATTTATACCCTGTCCTTGCACCGATTATTTATACGCTACTTCTCGATCGCGGAGAATCCCGGATAAAAGCGTTCTCGGGCACTGCTTTCCTGGAAGTCGTTGGTAAATTACTAGAAGTTACTAGGAACGTCAACTATTTATACCCTATCCTTGCACCGATTATTTACACGCTACTTCTCGATCACGGAGAATCCCGGATAAAAGCGTTCTCTGGCACTGCTTTCCTGGAAGTCGTTGGTAAATTACTAGAAGTTACTAGGAACATTACTGGTAAATTAGTAGGAACTACGATTTGGAATATCACTCAACTCTCCTGTACTAATATAGTGTACTGTGCTGGTGTGCTAATGTAGTGCACTACACTAATGTACTGTGGGAGTCAAAAGCGAGTATGCATCCTGCAAAAGTGAAATATTGTAAAATTTATTTGTAACATCCTACTAAATTATGTCAGACACATCGAATACGCTTGTATTATTTATTATTAATACGAATAATTTCGAAGTCACGTCAGATTTCAGATTTATCGAACAAATTCTGTCGTTTCAAACTGTACACTCGCTGTTGCTTCAAACTTTTGACTGTTACTATATTAATACCTAGTACTTCGCGAAACTTATCGATGCTTGTGCGAGCTGGAACTCGTTTCTAGCCTGTGGAAGGTAGTTCTTCCGATACCCGGAGTTTACAAAATCGTTCGAGAGAACAATGCTCTCCGTGCTCGAGCGTGCACCCCCAACTTTCCATGCGCCACCTAGTTGCCATCAATAATAAACGGTGTTCGTAGGGAGGAAGGATTTCGTATGCAAACATGGCTCGACTGTTCGTTCTATCTCCATTCGCCGGAGAAACTCTAATTCCGCTACGTTAATAATAAACGAGGCCTCGTTCGCTTCTTTCCCCGAAACTGCACCCACCTTCGCCCCCTTCGAGGGGATGAAAACACGTTTCATGGGTCCCCGATGCTAAAGGGGATCGAATTAGACCCGGTTTGCCCGTCATCCCCCTTCTGTGTTAGGCTACTTGACATTTGGTGGTGCTGGAGAGAGTACTGCTGGTATTTACAAGGTCGGTGTTGTAACGGAAGGGTATGCGGCGAGGGGTGGATATCCCACGGCGTGTACAATAGCGTGGGATTTTGTCATATGGCGTCGTCCGCGCGAGGGCGACGCCGATAATGCGGCTCGTCCACTAACGCCAGGCACAATAGATCCGCCGGAACTAATGCTACACATTGTATCGATATCTCGAGCCGTTTTATTCCGGGACGCAAGGACAAATGGCCTCTCTTTCTCTCTCTTATCCGAGCGACATCTTTAATTCGTGAAAAGGGATCGAACGTTAGAACTGAATGTTTGCATAGTTATTTGGTGGAGAATCAATGTGTTTATGGTTGCTCAAGATCATCATGATCTAATTAATTGATTGATAATTAGATAGAACAGTCCACCTGTACGAAAGCACTAATATAGTATGCGATACTAATATAGTGTATTATTAGCGGGCTAGGGATTTTTGCGTAAATTCACACAATGTCTGTAGAAGTGGACAAAAAAGGGGGACTTTCAACGGAACCTGCTTCAAACTTTAGATATTCCAATTAGCAATAATTTACTGTGATTTTTATGTGTATTATGAGAATATGTTTAGAATTATGTATTTTTGAGGTTATGGAAGTGCAAAATCTCCCTATAAATCTCCCTGTAGTTCATTTTTGAACTACAGGGAGATTCACAAAGTTTCTATGAACTGTGAACTATTACGACTCAGTAATGAACTGAATCTAACCTGAACCTAATCTGAACCAAACTTGAACCTAACCTGAACCTATAAATGCTATGAAAAGCTACGGATCAGTCATTATTGATTGTTCTGATAATTCCAGCGTTAACATAACCTCCAAACACCTTACATACGTAGCGATGTGAGACGATAAAAACTTTGTTGCAGCTTGGAACGAGACAGGCTATCATGGTCCCTATCCTTTCACCGAGACAGAGACCAGCATGATCCTACCGATGGTTCTGCAGTACTTGACGCCAGATTTCGTTTCGTTTTTCGGGTTAGGCGCGGTGTCGGCGGCGGTGATGTCTTCGGCGGACAGTAGCATCCTCTCGGCTAGCTCCATGTTTGCCAGAAACGTTTATAAATTGATCTTCCGTCAGAGGGTAAGTTGTACGTCTACACGTAGCTGGCCGTTTCTCCATTTTTAATTTGCATTCGATCGTCCGTCATCGCTTCTACTTTTGTTTGACGCCATCACCATCATCATCATCATCATCATCATCATCATCATCATCATCATCATCATCATCATCGTCGTCGTCGTTGTCGTCACCATCAACATCATCACCATCACTATTACCGCAAACATACGCCGTTCAACCTCAGGTGCGGCTATGTACACGAAGCGATCGATGTATTTCATAGTCGAGGATCATTGTTCTGCGAAGCAGAGGTGAACGCGGTAGAGATCGATGTCTATAATGTCCTTAGCTAAAGCGTCTCAGCTTTAATTAATTGCTAGGTCGATCCTACGTTCACGCGTGTCCCAATAAATTGCCTGCTGACGAGCAAACGGTTGATCGCGCGAAGCTTCGCTCATTCGAGTCACGTGACAACGTCTAGCCAATCATCTGTGTGTCTCGAATGATACCGCCGGATAGATCTACGTTAGGGGCCAAGCGTACAGTTCGCTCAAGGTCGCTACTGAAACCTGCACTACCCACAGATGCACGTTGTGTGTTAGGTCCCACTAAATGGTACACCTTCCTCTGTCCTTTTTGCCTAGGATTTACCATTTTTCTTAACTGTTACCTACCCCATAGTTTTTCCAGATCCAGAAGAAGTTAGGCGATCCCTACAAAGTATTTTCCAATGTCCTGTACTTTTAGAATTGGGCTAGAAAACGTGGGCCCATGAAAGGGACTGTCGGGAATAAGATCCCTGTTCTTTTGGCTAAGCTATATTCTCGTAGAAGTACAGTAGAGCTATCCTCGAGCGACCAATCACCTCCTGGCCCCTAGCATAGCATCGAATCGACGTTCGACCGCCACCCTCTCTACTACCCATTTCCCGTTAAACAGGCGTCGGAAATGGAGATCATCTGGGTGATGAGAGTGGGAATAGGCGTGGTCGGTGTGCTGAGCACGGTGATGGCATTGACGATACCCTCGATATACGGCCTCTGGTCGATGTGCTCGGACCTGGTCTACGTGATCCTGTTCCCCCAATTGTTGATGGTGGTCCACTTCAAAGAGTACTGCAACACCTACGGCAGCCTGGCCGCCTACATAATAGCCTTCGTAGTGAGAATAAGCGGCGGCGAGCCGTTGATGGGCCTGCCCGCTTTGATCCACTACCCGGGCTACGACGAGGAGACCGACACCCAGGGGTTCCCATTCAGGACCATGGCCATGCTGATGTCCCTGATCACGCTGATAGGCGTGTCCTACGGCACGCAGGTAGCCTTCCTGACCGGCAGGCTGGCGCCCGGCTACGATTTCTTCAGGTGCGTGGTCAACATACCGGAAGACGTCGAGAGGGTGGGCCCAGACCCGGCGGAGGGGGAGCAGATGGCTGTCCTGGCCGCCGGGATCGGCAGACTGTACGGCAGCAAGGACGAATCGAACGGTCGAGTGAATCCTGCGCTCGAGCCGGACTACGACATGGAACCGGGATGCAAGCTGCCCGGGGAACCGGAAGGCGTCGTCGGCGGCGGGGGCGGCGGGGGCGGGGCTGGTGCGCAACTGGTGCCCCACGGGCCCAACGTGCCGCGACAGCCGCAATCCAGCACCGCGTTCTAATTCCTGGTTCCGTGATCGGATGCTGTGACCAACAATAAACACGGCGGTGCAGGTCCGTTTTTCTCCTTTTTTTCCACGTCATCCTTCTGTCTTTCGTTTCCAGCTGTTCCGTTTCCTTTGGTCGTTCCTTTCGCTGCCGTCTGTCACGTTTGGCGATGTTCTAGACCAGTGTTTCTCAACCTCCGTTGAATTTCCACCTTTGAACTTTATAGCGGCCAAATAAACCACGAACCTCGAATGTCGAACATTTTTAATGGAGAAACGAAAGCGGGTTAAGAACAGTGTTTCTCAACCTTTTTCTTAAACGGTCAAACAAGCCACGCCCCCATTCATTATAGACATTTTTCGTAAGGTGAAGAGAACACGTTAACATTTAAGTATGTCGGTATGCTTAACGAATTAAAAGGCTTTCATTAAAAATAACCCCGGCGACCTTTCAAACAACGTTTGGTGAGGAACGAGGTTGAGAACCAGCGGTTTAGACGATTAATTCGTGTTGCACGTTGGCGAAAGGATGATCTTGTCTACCTTCGGTTGAGGTGGACAAGTACGTGTGATGATTTGGTTGTTTTCCTAGTTGTTTCGAGCAAAGTTTCTTTTACCTTAGCCTCTTTTCTGAAACCTGAACTCCATTGCCAACACCTAAATTCTAATGGTACCTTCATCGCGTTTCAAGTACAGTCTGTGCTACAAGCGTAACGCATGGTTATAAAGAGTTACAGGTTTCGCTTTCGTTGTTTCAATTTTCCGAATTGCTTTTTTGCTTTCTGTCTCCCCCCCCCCCCCTCTCCACGAACCTAAGGAGCCACGAAACATGCCAGTCTGCTCCATGTTCTGCGCGAACATCTCCCTTCGCGCTCGTGTTTATACGTACGTAGCTGCAGTTCTATAGCAATGTGTACCTGTTCGAGAGTGCTCGTTCGTGCTCTTCGATAGCGAGATAGATGCCGTAGAGGAGAGGAAAAGGGTGCGGAAGGGGTCGAACGAGGGAATGGGAATGGAACGAGAAACAGGGTGCAGTAATAATAAAAATCGTGGCTCCCTAGGCAACCTGGCGAGGCGCAATTCTTTCGCCTGCATCGCCGATTAGGCCTAGTAATCTCTTTGTTTCCTTTTCGAGAAATATATATATATATATATATATAAATATATATGAAAGTTATATTCGTGTACGATTGTATGCGTGCGCGTGCGTATGTAATGGTGCACGAATATATTATATATTTAGTGTTTATCAAAGCTGCTTGAGAGAACTAACGTCCTGACGCGCGACCGATCCGTTCTCACTGGCACGAGCTGCTGATTCCAGAGATCGTGAGAAACTGCAGGGGAAAGCAAGTAGCCTAATTGGCCGGTGTAATAACCGTGGTGCGGATCTTTATGCATTTATAGGACGTTTGAACGTTGCAAAGATATGGAGAATGCACGCAGTACTTGGAAATATGGAAAATATTGTAAGTGTACCATCAGAATGTTCAGAACAGTGTTTCTCAACTTTACTTCTGCTTCAACCCCTATTTACAATAACCATCACATATTTTTAATTAGGTGAAGAAAACACATTGGAAACAGTAATTTCAGAAAATAATTGTAACTTAATATTCAGTTACTTTGAAATAATTAATATATCTGAAATTTGCCATTAAAGCTAATCTTGGTAATTTCAAAAAATATTTTTGGAAAGCAAGGTGAAACCAAAAATTTAGAAGATGAAACAGATTTAACGTTTGCATTCCATTTGTTTAATCAATTTATTATCAAAACGTCAATTTGCATAAGGATCCGCAGTCCAATAATTGACACGTAAAAATTGAGACGAGTGGCTGTGCGATTAGGCAAAAGCTTAGAGTTCACAGTCGACGATGTGCACGAGGTTTCTAGAACGAATTGAATTAGGTGGACCATGCTATCGTTTAGTCTTCTTCCACTGTCTTCATCGTTCACTTTCATTACTAGGAGAAACACCCAAAAAGAAAAAAAATAACGAGTGGTTAACAAGGCTTTTGTACTTACGGTTGATCGTTCTTCCCTTGCCTGGTCTGACGATGACACACGTTTGTTTGTATTGTGTAAAAAAACGAGGCGAAGTTAGAGGTTAGAAATTAGCTTGTCACTCACAGTCGCTCGTCGAGTTTCCTCGAAACGACTTTCCTCGGTAACGACAATGGTAATCGGCGAATAAATACGTATAACTTTCTCGGCTACGCGTAGCCATTTTTTCCCTAGGACATATTAAGTCCATTTCACTTAATTTGGAAGCTAACAAAACTGTTGTCTTGTTTAGTGTCTTCAACATTGCAGACATGTTCGATTTTTATAAAAATAAAGATAAAAAAGTAATCGAAATTAAATTTAATTCGCTTTGTTCAAAATTGAATAAACAATATTAAAAAAAAAACATTGAAATACTATTATAATTAATTTTTGTTCGATTAGGGAGTCTAAAAGTAGACTAAATTAATTTTTGTCAGATTAAGGATTCTAAAAGTAGACTCGTAGCCATGGTATCAAACGTTTCGATCACGATCGCGTGACAATGTTTACGTTAACCCTCTGTAACCCCAGAAAACTCGGAAATTACGTGCCCTTACGCGTGTATTTTATTTGCTTATCGCTGCACTGCATCCCCAGGCGATCTATTTATAGCGATTATATAACTCAGATTCTTAAATTGAAGATCGAGATAAAAAAAAAAAATTGCAACGAACTATAATTCTCTTTCCCCTTAAAATCCCATAAAATTCCGTTTATGGGGGTGTTTTACGAAGGGTTTGTTGATTGTTGATGAAAGATCGAACGGATCGGTCGCTGCACGGATTCGTTGTGTTTATTATATAGTATATATGCATACATATTGTATGTATATATGTATACAGTGGCAGACAAAAGTTTAAGACGAGAGGACAATAGTTTTACGGTTTATAAATATTGTCTATATATTTATTTTTATTGTTACTATGATAGAACTCTATTTATTGATCAGCATAAAATACGAATTTTGTTTATCGTGCCACTTTTTATAAATTTATCAATTTATTTTCGTTGACTCTTCGTTGGTCTTCAACTTTTGTCCGTTACTGTATATACAGTGTATAATATAATCGACATTATCGGCAGACTTATACAGCGTTATCGAATGGAATAGAAAACGAGGAGGATCGGAATTCTCGATGCAAATATACATATGTACACACACTTATACATACACACGAGAAGACTTAAATAATTCGTAGTTTTTAAAGTTTGTTGAATCGTCGCCGGCGTTGTTGTTAATTTCCACGATCCGTTTCGTCGAGTGTTACGTGTAGAGGTTATGTTGTCCGCGGAGGGCCACGCGTCAATGCCTAGACAAAGTAGAGTTATTGCTCATGGTAGTTGTTATTGCTCATCCCCATCGTTTATCGCCAAACGAAGCAGAGAAAACGGGAAGGGAGAAGAAAGGAGGGGAGGAGAAAAAAATTGCAAGAGATCGAGAGAGTAGATCGTTGCGTGTAATTGTTAAACGAGTAGTTCCTACTCGATTCCCTGAATTTTATGGTGTTTCCCCGTGTACTTACACGGGCTCTCCATTGCTGGCCGGAAGTTTCGTTGGGTCACGAACGCGGAGAGCCCGGCCAACTTCTTACTCATCGTTTTCGTTAATATCTATTCATGGATACTAGCCAACGAAAAAATTACAGAGCCGGGTAAAATTTTTTGAATGAAAAATTCTTCACAACTCGAGATAAAACAGTGTTTCAAATAAAAGGTGAGATTTCAGAGAATATTTTCGTTCTCTGAATCCATGATATAACCTAAAATGTAAGATGAAATGCTTCATCTTTATTTTATAAATTTATATAAATAAGAAAGAAATGATGAGAATTTCATATAACGTGACAGAAACGTTTTTAATGTTCTTCAAAATGAAATACTATTTTAAAGAATTTTCGTAACAAACAAAATATTTTATTTTGAAAATTACACGTTTAAAATTCGTCTGAAGTAAAATATTCATTCACTGTGTACCAATTAAAATAATATTTTACCCGGTTCCGAAAAGTTGCCAGCTTTTCCCCTAGACCAGTCGCGCGCAACATGTCACGCGTACAGTCCCGGTCGAAAGTTCGTAACCACCAGTCGCGTTCCACGGAGGAGGTAGTAATTAATTAGAATCACGTGTTGCATTAGGAAATAATTTTAGCCCGAAAGAAGATTACATCGTAAGCGTTGATTTCGAGTCCACCGATTGACGTGTCTTAATTATTTTTTTAAGTTTCTACTGACGACGTGTTCGAGTCGTGAGCGGAGCGAATAAACGCGCGCACGCACAGCGAGGTTGCAGTGATCGCACGTAACTGTTTGTAAAGTAGAAACGGTCCGAGTAAACTATTTACCACTCGCCATTGTTTCCCTCTCCGAGTAACAGTAACAGTAACAGTAAGAGAAGTGGTTCGAACGTTTGAATCAGACAAAATTCAGAACAATAGATGTGCAGTTATTCGTTCACCTTGTCAGCTGTCAGGCAGCGCCATCTGAGCGGAGGTACAGTAGCGGACATAAGTTTAAGACGAAAAGACAATATAAAGTATAGTATCATAGTTTGCAAATATTGTCTAGACATCCATTTTTATTGCCACCAGGATAGAATATTATTTATTAATTAGCACAGGATACAAATTTCGTTTATTGTGCTATTTTTTGTATATCGATTAATTTGATTTCGCTAACCCTTTAATCTTAAACTTTTGTCTACCACTGTACCTTTGATCTTATACCAATGTTATCATCCTTATCGATAACTCGAACTCAGCAATTTATATAGGGTGAGTCTCACTAATTTGATTGGTTTTTAAATATTTTGGTCTTAAACTTTTGTCCGCTACTGTACCTTTGATCTTATACCAACATTTTTATCCTCATTGCTAACTCGAACTCAGCAATGTGTATAGGGTGAGTCTCACGAACTTAATCAGTTTTTAAATATTTTGGTCTTAAACTTTTGTCCACTACTGTACCTTTGATCTTATACCAACATTTTTGTCCTCATTGCTAACTCGAACTCAGCAATGTATATGGGGTGAATCTTACGAACTTAATCAGTTTTTAAATATTTTGGTCTTAAACTTTTGTCCGCTACTGTAGCGTCTTAGCACGCGTCTTGTTAGTCGAGGCATCTTTGCACGACGAAGGTGAAATTATTATTGTGCTCGAAACAAACAGTGACAAAAAGAAACGAGAAGAGAGAACGTTTCTCGTGCATCAACGCTGCGCTTTGTACACGCAAACGCGTTTACCACGTGTTTTCGTTCAGCCATTAACAGAAAAGGACTTTCACTGGTGTATTAAGCCGGTGATGAGCTGCTCGGGCTACTACTGAACAAGGAATCGCGGAATCGTCGTTATTGTGTTCCCGGTAGGACCGTTTTATGGCGGTCGACCCACCTTTCACGACCAGAAGCAGAATTAGAAGGCTGTAAAACGCTTCCTCGCGGTCGAAGCACGAAATTGCACGGCAAGGGCAGCAATTAGTCGGGCTAGAGATTGCAAACAGAATTCCGGGTTCGTTGAAAGATTTTATTAATAATAACAATAACAATTTTATTAAATGAGCAAAAGCCCTTTGATGTACAATTCTTTCTTTGAGTTAAGAAGGTGATAGAAGAAGTTGTTTGATAAAGTCTTCATACGAAGTTAAAAAATTTAAAAGGATGCAATAATAATTTATTATCTGGCTGTAACGCTGTTGTGTACAGCGTGCAACGTGGAAGCGAATAACTGGAGGATCTGTTCAGCGATTAATGGGTGCAAGGTGTGAAGTACAGTCTATAAAGAGAGTTGAAAATAAAATATTATTTTTGGAGGGAATTTTCAGTATCGAAAGTTGGTAACGACGAGTAATGAGTAGCCTGGGCAAAGTAATGAAATTTTAACAGAGGATTATTTCACCCACTAAATTTCATTAGTTGCAGTTTATCTTAGGTATTTATAGTTTCTCAAAAATGCATAAAAATTCACAGTATGGTAGTCGGTGTGAACGCAAAATTTTTAGACTAAAAGTTTGTCGAAAGAAAGTGTTTAGTCGTTTCCTTTAATTCTTCGAAATTAAAAAAAAAGTATAAGCTGAACTTTCTGAGAGATGGCAGGTGAACGTAATAATTCCTGCAACACTTTATTTTTGCCAGTCGAGATTCGTTGAACGTTGTACGCAAGATGGCGGAAGAATCTAGCGGCAGAAGAACGTTAACCAATGGAACCGGCCACGATGTTACATATCAATTACTCTGTACGTTGCAACGACGTGACAGGAAACCTATACATATCATGATGCGTGCTCTACGTATACATACCACACGTACATGCCCTAGGTACACATACTAGCGTGTAAGGTAAGGAATTATATGAATAAGAAACCAACAAAAAACAACAAAGAAATGAAAACGTAATAAAAAAATATATATATAACATGTATATACGTATTATATATAAATATATATTGAATAGCGTGGTTATCCTCTCGCAAACGAAACAAGAAAGTAAAAACATTGAAAAAAAAAAAAAAGAAAAAGGGATCGACTGGTTCGTAGCTCTGCAGAGTTAGGGGGGCACTCCCCATTTTCTGCGAGCGACGGGTGTTCCCCTAACCTCTCTCTGATCTCACGTACACACAACCACACACACACACATATATATACACACGTACACTCCATCCAGCGATCCGTCTCCCGGTGACCAGCAAAATGTTATCGACATCAGCGAATAGAAAACCGAGGAAAACGAACGAATAACGGGCTGCTTGAACGCCGAACACTAATGGTTCGAATATCGAGCTGAAACTCGTTAATAATAATAATAATAATAATAATAATAAAAATAATAATAATAATAATCTCCAGTGTGTCGCGAGAGCGGCCATGTTCTTACTCGCTCGCCTGCTTTGAAAAAAAAAGGGAAAAAATCTCGTAACCCGATGTTACTGTAACCTTCGTCCCGTTTCGCAAAATCCGGGACGTCTACCTATTATACGATATAGAGTATTACTATGTGTAAAGTGAACAAAGAAACGCCCGACCTAACCCCACTTTCCCCTATCCCTCCCTCCACCGTAAGAGCATATCCATGTATATGTATTACGAAAGCGTTATCGGTATTGTATTATACGAGCATATTATACGTGTATAATTGAGAAACTGAACGCGATGTTGATTGTAAATGTTAAAAATAAACAGTGTACAAAAAAGCCAAACTTTTATCGTGTACTTTGTTGTTACTCCGTTCGTCCATCAATTTTAGATTAGAAAATGAAAAGTTGAACAAATAGATTACTCAAAACTACCCCCTAACTACCCTCTAATGAAGTACAGTAGACAGGAATATGTTTTTGAGGCTAGGTTATTTTGCCAGTAAGGTAATCCAAAAGAGATCAGGTTTAAAGTACGAATCACAGTGTAGCTTTGCTTTTCAACGATTCTCAGATTTTTAGTTATTTTTTCATCAAAAAATCTTATTGATGGCAATTGAATAGCGTTACTATGCTGTCTCAAAGAATTCCATGCAGCAGAACAATCGCCATCAATTTAATCGATGCTCCTCTAGAATGATTTCGAGGAAGTTCTGCTTGCCCAGAAAAAGCAACCCTATAATTAGACTTCGGAAACGTGTAATTTCCCAATGATAAATGACTTCATAAAGTACACTCCGTGAAGGGAGTGGCAAATAGGTCAGGACGTGCCTGTACACGTAACAACTCTCCTGGAGCAGCACCACGAGCAACGTAGGAGCGTAGGTCCTGGTATCGATACGTGTTTTTAGCTAGGTTACGACAGAAATAGAAGGAGCTCTTACTTATTCATGCCTTCCCGGCATTCGAGTCGGCGGAATCGATAAATCGACCGACCGACTACGCCGCCCAGCTTTAACCCTAACCGACCCAGCCGAATCGTCTTGGCTTTATCTTCGCTGTTCGACCGCGGAAGTTAGGTTATGCGACAACGAACGACACTCCTATCGGTATTTTTTTTTCCAGCGTAGCGGTTTTATTAGTACAAAAAGCGTCTTTACAAAATAAATAAGTTACAGGCTCTGAACGAGGAACGCGAACATTTTCCCATTTTCCTTCTTTCTTTCTCTTCGTTTCCCTACCCTCTTCATCCCTTCGATTTCCCTTCGAAGGCTTCGTTCCCTTCGGTTCGAGCAGCGGACGGTTCCTCGAGAGCAAGCCGGAAGAAAGGTGAGCGATAGTCGCCCTGTCATGGTCTTTGTCCCCCCCACGTTCACCGTGTTCCCCTCCTCCAGCTTGCTTCCGGGAACAACGCCTGCCACCGACTGCTACCGCGTTTCAACTTTCAACGTGGATTCTGTGTGCTTCGGGATCGATTTCGAGCTCGCGGGAATGATCTCCGGTTCAGGTTCCGGTTCTGCTTCGTTCCTTTCCCTTCCGTCGGCTGTTGTCACATTGGTTCGACAGAGCTTGGCGTTTTGAATGGGTCCGTTGTGCCTGGAGAGTGGCTTGGTGGAGGATGTCGTGGCGTTCTTTTGATTCGCTCGATGGTGGTCGATGACTGGTGAGACATGGTCGAAGGTCGTCGCGCGAGGTGAAGACTTTTTTTTGCGATTAATATTGGTAACCCCCGTTGCTGGCGTAGCTCTGGCCACCTCCGCCGCCGGAGTAGCCGCCCCCGCCCCCGGAGTAGCCACCACCGCCGCCTCCAGAGTAGCCACCACCGCCGCCTCCAGAGTAGCCACCACCGCCTCCTCCAGAGTAACCACCTCCACCGCCTCCAGAGTAGCCACCACCGCCCCCGGAGTAGCCGCCGCCACCACCTGAGTAGCCACCGCCGCCGGAGTAGCCTCCGTTTCCGCCTCCAGAGTAACCACCACCGCCGGAGTAACCTCCACCTCCCGAGTAGCCGCCACCGCCTCCAGAGTAGCCACCACTGCCGCCTCCAGAGTAGCCATTACTACCGCCTCCAGAGTAGCCGCCTCCGCCCCCGGAGTAGCCACCTCCGCCGCCTCCAGAGTAGCCGCCGGAACTAAAAGTTGTCACGAATTGAATGCCTCCGCGTTATTGCCGGGACGTTGTAATGGAATAAATGATTAGTGTGCTTGTTCCAGTTTGTTTCTGTACGGACTGTATGTACATTACCGCTTGAAGCTCGAGGATATAAAAATTCGATATAGGTATGCTCGAGCTTCTGAGCAGTAGCAAAGGTGCCGCAATCGTTTTAGGTGTGACTGTACTTAGAGTTAATAGAGTGAGAAAAAAAGTATTGTAGATCCTTTACCCTCCGAAACTGCCACCACCGGTGCTAGGTGTACCGTAAGACGAGGATGGCCTCGAGAATCCGCCACCGCCTCCGGTGGGTGCACCATAGCTGCTGGACAGGCCGCCGCCAGAGCTTGGTGCCCCATAGCTGGAGGATGGGCGCGATGGTGCGCCATAGCTTGAAGAAATTCCGCCACCAAAACCGCCGTTGCCACCGCCACCACCTCCGAACGAAGGGGCACCGTAGCTGCTGGAAGGTCTTCCACTGCCTCCCGATGGTGCACCATAGGTGCTGGAAGGTCTGCCACCGCCACCACCTCCGTTGGAAGGCGCTCCATAGGTGCTGGATGGCCTTCCGCCGGATGGGGCACCGTAAGTGCTGGACGGTGCTCCATAGCTGCTAGATGGTGCGCCATAACTCGAAGATGGCCGGCCACCACCGCCACCACCGCCGCCACCGCCGCCGCCAGATGGCGCCCCATAGCTGGAAGATGGTGCTCCACCACCGAAGCTTCCACTTCCTAAGTTCGGTGTCCCATAGCTTGTTGATGGTGGTAAGTAGCTACCTGAGATTGGTGCTGCAAATAAACAATTATTCATACCTTCCAGTTTGCAATATATTAATCAACATTTATATATGTTGTACTGAATTATTAGAGTAAAATTCAAGGTAATAATTTTAATTTGAAAATTCTACTCTTACAGAATCAGCAGCTCTTTCGCGTGCTAACTTCTCGCAACATAAATCTTTATAAGTTCGTAAATTTTCATGCATAGTCATGTCGCTCTGGTTCTAGGAGGAAAATGGAAAACTAGATTAGTGCTGCGCCCTTGTAAGTACCCAAGTTCCCTAGCTACGTGGTACAACGATAACAAGATCACGGGTCTCTATGTCTTTCGTCCTTGTATTCGTGCTGGTCGTTAGTCGGTGAAAGTGTCTGAGGTTCCTAAATGACTTTGTCTTCCTGATTACCCCGTGCGACCGTAGTTTACGACTTCACGCTGTGATCTCTCGACTCGTCCGCAACATTCTGCGGAGTTATGCCACCACCTTTGAAATTGCGGAGGTCAAGAGCCACAATCTGTTCTGGTTGCCTTTAATCAAACTGCAATCTAAATAATCGAGCATTCAAGGTTTGCTTAATGAGTGGCGTTTAAACATTAAAAATTCTCACTCATTGTTCCGAGACCTCTGAATGCAACAAAATAAACCAAATGAAATGTTCAACACCTCTTTCCTTGGAAATAAATAAAACAATGTAATTGTAAAATAAATTAAGAATAATTGCAATAATAAAATAATTGAATTCGATTTTTAATGCAAAACCCTTTCCACTATATTTAGGGTACGTAACAAATGAGTAAAATTAATTACGTCTTTTAAGTCACATACCCGGTGTCCCGGTTATTTTGACACTTGCATAATAATTATTTAGTATCACAGATTTTTATGCAAAGTGAAACTTCGATAATTAGTAGGCAAACGCGGAAGCACTCTCGTGATCGTTCTTCATTAAGGATAGCCTAACTTTTCTTCGATAAAAATCGGCTGTGTATTGCCACGAAATCATAAGTAGGTCGTAACGATTTCCATCGAGAAACTGCAACATTATCAGCCGACTCACGATATCAAAATCAGAGCTGCATCAACCACTTTACTGACTTCTTAGAATACTATTAAAGTACTTCGAACACGGTATACCTATCAGCAACAACTTGCACTTTCTTTTCCATTTCGCTACGTTGTTTGCTCTTGCACTTCACGCGAATCCCAAAATTGGCTCGTTACACCGGAGTTCTGCAAGAGTGTACAGGAAGGAACTTCGCTTTCGAAATTTCGCCTATACCTCCGCGTTTCAATTTTTGTTTCTCTTAATCATCGTGCAGAAACCAAGATCAGAAAATATTAAAAACTTTCTATTTCGTATTTTATTGTAATCATCGATCGATATTTTCGAAATCGTACATTTTACACTCAAATTCAAGATATGAATCTTTTTCCCCTAATATTTCCGCTGAAACGGGCCCATAGAGGGTTAAAACAAAAATTAGGCCCATAGAGGGTTAAACTTTTGTCGGCAACTGTACCAGCTGATTTTGCACACACGCGACCTCGTCGAGGAACCGTGCCGATAATTCACGTCGTTTGAATATTTCATTCTCGCCGTCCACGATTTCTACACCTCTTTTTCTTTCTCCTCTCGCGACCTGATTTTTTCGATTTCACGCCCGATTTTCATTCGCGACGAGACAGGATTGATCGGCGAGGAGAAACTCTTATCGCGACCGGTGATCGCGTGAAATTCATTTTCCACCCGGCTTCAATCTGTGGGAGAAGTGATAGTTCCGCTATGTTGCGCTAATCAGGCCCGTTATCGTGGGACATCGCGTGCGCGTTGCTCCCGATCGCTTTTCGAGACTTTCTAAGTTTTTCGTGGCTCTCGACTTTCTACGCGACTACGTGGACGAGTTTTAATAAAAGGACGATCAAACGCTTTGGAAGTGTAACACGCTTTCCCTGGTTTTTCGATCGCGCGGTTGTAATCATCCTTTTTGTGGAGCAAGGAAAGTCAGCCATCTTGTAATTATCGATGATAATTATCAAGCATTGCTAGTTCAAAATAGTCCCCAGAGTGATTGCAATAATCTCAATAGAATTTATAAGTGTACAGGATGAAAGTATAAAAGTGTTAAGTAACGAGCCATTTCAAAATTTAAAAAAAAAAATCAAAACTATGTTTTTTTTGGGCCTAAGGCCCAAATCACCTCCCTCCCTTCCCTGTTTTTGTAATGGACATAATAAAGTACGGTTTAATAAAGCTCAGTGAACAAAGTAATTTGTGACCGCTAATCAGGCCCTCAATAGGGCCCAAATCGATACGGACCCCGTACGAATCATCGTTTCCACTTCAGTTTACACGTGTGTACGATTCTCACAGAAGCTCTCTTACCCTCAGCGTAGATGGGCTGCAGGAACAGGGCCGTAGCGAGTACGGTCGCAGCCAGGGGGGCCCAGATTTTCGCGGGCCTCATGCTCCCTGACGAATGGTCGACGTAGCCTCGGGTCGCAGCCGCAGCCGATTCACATGCACGAACTCTGTGTCTTCCCGCACCGACAAAGGGTACCTCTCTCGCGATCTCGCGTGTGCAGCGCAGAGCAGAGGAACGATGGAACGAAATGACTGAACCCTGGGTCAGAGACGCGTGTGGGCCCTGTGCACGACGCATCCGTAAGATTTTGTCTAACGTGCTTCAAACAGCGTCGATCTCGCTTATATAGTTACCCGTCTTTCGGAGAAAGTCCTCCTAGGAGGATGATGCTACCAGGCAGAGGAGGTGAGGCCCGTCGACGTACGTGGGGGCTGAAAACCGGGGGGTTGGAGTGGGGGGACGGTGGAAGGGGGCCCAGTTGGGACCTCTATGGCGGTGAATAGACGGGAGACGCGTCGACGAGGTTGACCCTGGTCAAGCAGTCACTGTTTCTGCTTCTTCCTCTTCGTTTTCTAGTTTTTTTTTTTTGATTACTATATTCTCTTTCAACGAAGCCTTGTCTAGTTTCATTTTTTTTTCCGTCTACCATTTGCATTCTCACGTTTGGTCGCGTCACGAGCCTAAGCGCTCTTATTATGATAAATCGAGACGAACGCGGCCTTGATGTCATAGCTGATGGAAGAACGATCAGGGAGACGACGACGATGATGATGGTAATGATGACGGTAACGATCACCCGAGGCGCGGACACGTATAGAGGTATTCCTTGTTTCGTCATTTCATTAAATATTTATGTAGATTATTTACAAGCAGTACATTTCGTAAGAATCGCTGCTTTTGTTGGACCGTGAACTTTTCACAAGCTGTCTCCGACGGTGAGATCACGTTCCTTTGTTTCGATGATGAAAATAAAGCTTGAACTCTTATCGTGGGAAAAGTGATTTTACGAATTCGAGATCTGTCAAAATTACAAACGCTAATTTTTTTCCACTTTTCTATCGTTTAATAAAAATATTACAATACTTCCCTTGAGTTATGCTAATTTGTTTGAAATAAATGAGGGTAATATAAGAATACACATGTCTTTAATTCGTAGTCTATGAGTCGAATGATTGGTTACAGAGTAACACTAATTTAAGTTTAATTGTTTAGTGTTAATGATAGGGGAGCACGTTGTAAAAAAAGAATTTTTTAATTATTTTCGTGCAGGTAAGATTGCAAATATTGTTTTTAACGTTCAAAGAGCAAAATGGGCCAGTTTAATTGTTTTTACGGAAATCGCAGCGGACATCTTGCAAATTTCACTTTTTTTTCTGGAATTCCTTGATAAAAGGAAGAGTAAACGATAGTCTGACTAATTTCAATCTTGCCATACCCGGCGTTTCCTCATTCACGTTTGCTTCCTGAATGATTAGCATACTCGAACTACAAGTGAAAATCGGCGCTATTGAAAATTCAACGGGGCACGCCATCGAATCCAAGCTTTTCGGTTTATATCGTTGCCGCATTCAGAGCGCGAGCTTAATTCTTATTGTTCGGTCAAATTTTGGACACTCATTGATCGAAATCGTGATTCGAATGCGAACAACAGATTCCTTCGCGTTGAACTATCGAGCAGGAAAGTGGTTGCATTCTGAATAGAACGCTTTTTGCATTTAGAATCGTAACCGATGAACAATACTAAATAATCCAGAGAACGGTTACAATAGGCAATTTCTTTTAATTCAATATTTATAATATAGTATGTTAACATGTATATCGATCAAATCGAGATCGTTCTGCGAAAAATTGTGGAAAAATTATTTTGTTCGATGGAAATAGCGGGAAACGTTTAATTAAGCTTCTCAGCATTGTAAGAATGTGAATTTTTATCGAATATATTTAAATTGTATAATGTGATTTTTTATTAAATATATTTAAATTGTGTAATCGAGATCGTTCTGCGAAAAATTGTGGAAAAATTATTTTGTTCGATGAAAATGGCGGGAAACGTTTAATTAAGCTTCTCAGTATTATAAGAATGTGAATTTTTATCGAATATATTTAAATTGTATAATGTGATTTTTTATTAATTATATTTAAATTGTATAATCTAGATCGTACTGCGAAAAATTGTGGAAAAATTATTTTGTTCGATCGAAATGGCGGGAAACGTTTAATTAAGCTTTTCAGCATTATAAGAATGTGAATTTTTATTGAATATATTTAAACTGTATAATGTGATTTTTTATTAAAAATATTTAAATTGTATAATGTGAATTTTTATCGAATTATTCGATCTAGGATTTGCATCGATTGATATACGTGGTACGAAGTAATTTTATGTTGATTTTCGACTCCTCATGAAAATAAAATTAATGCAAATTACATAATTTGTTAACAGATTCTAAAGTACAGTTAAAAAGAAGCGGTTTTTGCTTTTCAACCTTCAAAATTAGTTGCTTGCTAATAATTAATTTACTCGTGGCGTTCTTTACAAGAGTTCTTCGTTTCACTAATTTTTTTATCTCCAATCAACACCACGAGGTTTCCTATAAGACGAAAAAAAAATTCGTATCGCGTGGGCACGTCGAAGTACATCCACTTTTTGCAAGGTTAATAGCGAGATACCTGCTGAAATGATGTAATCGAACAGAAGTAAACACTCTGTTCGAGTAAAACTTTTATTTTTTTCCCGTGAAAAGTGCTTGGATCGTTTAAGAGAAAAGAAAGTGGATACGAAATATTCAAGGAAACCTTCATTGCCCCTTTGAGCACCATTGCGCGACCAGCATCATCCCCAACAATGCAGACGAGTGTATACAGTAGCGGACAAAAGTTTAAGACGAAAGGGTCGAAGAAAATAAATTAATTAATTATCAAGAAATGACAATATAAATAAAATTTTTATTCTATGCTAATCAATAAACAGTGTCCTACCACAATGACGATAAAAATGAATAGACAAACAATATTTGCAAACTATAAAATTATATTTTACATTGTCCTGTCGTCTTAAACTTTTGTCCGCTACTGTACATAATTTGTTATGCTTGCCACACTTATCCTTCTATAGAAACATTATTCTCTGTAATACCCCATACTCTGTGATACTCATATTACCAGAACCCTCTTGTCTTAAACTTACAGTAGCGGACAAAAGTTTAAGACGGGAAAACAATGTAGAACATAGCTTTATATTTTTAAATAATATTTGTACACTCATTTTTATTGTTATTATGACAGAACACTGCTTATTGTTTAGCATAAAATACAAATTTCGTTTATCGTACCATTTCTTATGAACTAATTACTTTACTTTCACTGACTCTTTGGTCTTAAACTTTTGTCCTCTACTGTATGTCCCCTACTGTACATAGTTTATCATACTCGCCACACTTTTCCTTCCAAAGAAACATTATTCTCTCCCATACCCCATATTTTATGATACTCATATCACCACAACCCTCTCGTCTTAAACTTTTGTCCGCTACTGTATATCCGCGAGAGGTTCCCTAAGCACCCTGATCGATAACAATAAAGATCCAGAGTAGGTGATGCATGCCGAGCGTTTCATTTAATAATCCCCTATCGATTAATACAAATTGCTCGGCCGCGGCGAAGCAGACGGTTACAACACGTATCTGCGCAACCGACAAAGGCCCCATCTAGTGGCGCAGTCGGGCTAAATTGGGCCTAACAGCTCCGCGGGTGCCGGGTAATGCCGCTACTTGAGCAAGCGCTCGCCTGTGACCCGTTGCGATATATACGGAGCACGAGCGCGACGACGACTTAGCATGATTTCTAGGCCGAGGACACGATCTGTTCCACGAGCGTAGGTGTACCCCAGCTGGGCCTGGTGTGCGCGAAAATGACGGTATCGTCGGTCGAATACAAGCGCGGTCGGATAAAAATGATGCCTACGGAGCGAGCAAGCATAATCGACGTATCACCGTGGATTGCTATTACGACCGGGTATAACCGATCTTATTCGCGAGCCTCCGCGGGAGTCGATGATCTACGACGAGCAGATTGCATCTGCGAATTCGCTCGCCTGGTTGGACGCTGCAAATTGGAGGTACGATGCGATGCATCGGTCTCCGTCACGGTCCCGCGGAACTGGGTAAGCTGAAAGCGCAATTATACGCGGAGGATATCGCGTTTCGTTGCTGCACACCCGTTAGAAACGAATTAGAACGAATTTCTTTTACAGTAGCGGATAAAAATTCGAAATTAAAGTTGCTAATTTATAAGGAACAGTATGATAAAGAAAATTTGCATTCTGTGCTGATCGATAAAGAATGTTCTACTATAATAACAATAGAAATGAATATGGAGATAATATTTGGAAGCTAGGAAAGTATGTTCTACATTGTCTTGTCGTCTTAAACTTTTTTTGGCTACTGTACATGGTTGACTGCGTTGAGGAATAAGAATGACAGAATTAGGTATCGAAGTGGGAAGAAATGGGACCTAGGAGGGCCCATAGAGATCAATTAAGATGGATTCGAAGAATTCTTATGGATCCAGGATCCTCATGGACCCGCGTATAAAGATCCTCGGATCCAGGATCCACGTGGACCCATCTGTAATGGACCCAGAATCCAGAATCCGTGGGGACACGCCTGTGAGGGACCCAGGATCCAGAATGTTCATGGATTCATGGAAAAGTCCCTTGATACTCATAGACTATACAAGGGGGGCCCGTGGATCCTTTATAGGGTACAGGCAAAGGATAGTTCGTGTGCCCCTGGTTCACATTGATCCATATAAAGGGGGATTCATTAACTCATGATCTACATGGACTATATAAAGAATATTTGTGGATCCCCGAAACGGGGAATGTGTGGATCCAGATTTTATGCGGACTCGCGTAAAGGGGGTTCGAAAAATACATAGAGAACAGTGTAAAAGGGTTCATTGCTTCAGGGATGCTTAAAGATCCGCGTAAAGGGGGGTCCAAGGACAATAACCAACTTTCGGTAGTGTTCGTGTTTCAGTTTCCCGAACGGTGGTAGCAAACGAATGTGAGAATCGCGCGGCTTGCTTCGGTTCCATTCAACGATTCGATCCCAGATAAACGTTCAGATCCTCTATCTTCGACCGCGTACGTTTGACGGATCCCTATCGTCTCTCGTCCGTTTCCCCCCGGCGCCCGCTCCGCGCTCGGTTCACGAAATAGGCACTACCGACACTTAGCGCGCTCTCACTGATTGCTGAAAGAACGTTGCTAAATCGACGATTTATTATTGCTCGTGTAGCAATAACGCTGGCGCGCCACGGTTGCTGAGAGATGCACCCGCTATGACAACGTTGCGGTAATATGAATAGCTGGCCCAGATTCGAATGCGTTTATCGCCGAGCGGCGACCATTGATTGGGCTGTTGCAACGTCGACTGCTGTGTAACGAAAATACCGGACCCTCTGTTCTGGTGTTGCGTTAACAGATAAAAAGTCTGGCACGTAGCAACTTACGACACGTCCATTAATAAAGAGGATATTAAAGAGTCCAAGTCTTCTGCTTGACTGTTTTCGATGTTTACCAGGCTTCTGTTCAATCATAATTCTGCTACGTTGCTGTAGATCTCACGGATCCCACTCACATCGACCCTATGGGTCCATGGACCTCCTTATACAAACTACCATGGATTTTCATAGACACCATGCTTCTCTGTACTTTTCTGTGGACTAGCATTCTGCTATGGACCCCTAAGGATTCTAATTTTTAAGTTTACACCTGTGTCCGCAGTCCTTAGATCTTTCGGGGTCCTTCTTTTGCACAGATCCTTTGATTCAGAGCTAGGCAACTGTTTCGTACCATTTTCTGACCAATCTAAAAACTACCATCGAACTAAATCATTCTTAGGGAATACTGTCAACCGTCATGATCGTAACGACGGTGTCCCCATGAGAATTCTGAGTCCAGGGGGGTTCCTGTTCCAGGAAAACGCGCGCAGCGTTCACCGTGCTCTCGTTTTCGGCGCAGCGCGATTTCCATAGCGCAGTGAGCAGCTGGGAAGGGAAAAGGAGATGGAAAGGAGGATAGATCAGCTCTGCGGGGTAGGAAAAAGCGAAAGTCATGTCAGACCAATCGGAGCGGAGGCGGACGGCGAGCATTGTGCGCATCTCTGCCCTAGATAATTAATATCCGTGCTCCGCACAGGCATCGTCTCCGTGCCACGGATTGCCTCATTTTCCCGTCGAGCTAATTGATTAAAGGGATTATTATTACGACGCCGTGAGCAGGATGCTCGAACCGGCCTCCAGCAGGTTTCCTCGACTCGTCGCCGATTTTGATGTCGCTAGTGTCGCAACCAATGCACTTTCCCGCCATTTCGCTCTGATCGGTATACTTTGGAGCTGGTATAGCTTCAATTTGCAACTGATCGTGTTACTGTTTTAAAATTGACCCGATCCATTCTCAATTTGGAGAAATCAACCCACAGACCTAGATTTTCTAGCCTTATTTCCTTAAATTAGAGGATTTTTCCTCAAATAGAGCTTTTTCTTCGGTAACGCTTCTTTGGACTCACTTTCAAAGGATTTTCAACCTGTTAATTTGGAGGTGGACTGACGTTTCTTTTCATTGGGATCTCTTTGGACTGACTTTTGTGGAAAATTGGACAGTTCGCGATTAATTACGCGATCGTTGCGTGTACAGTATTGTTGATCGCGATTTTCAGTGACGAAAACTTTGATGGATGGCAAACGAGTTTCAATGGATAACCGGGAAGAGGGAGATTAATAATTAAGATATTTATAAGATTGTATTCACTTGTAACTGAATAAAGCGTCGGTAAAATTAGAAAGCAGTGCGATAAGTAGGAGGATTCCAAGTAATTAGTATGACGTCACATCCAGCTGAATGAAATTAAAAGAAGCTTCAAATCGCAATCTGCATGTATAAGTGCACAAATGAGGGCACAAGTTCGCGAAATCTTAATGAACAAGAAAACACGTTATGACATCAATAATGTTCTTAGAGCGTCGAACAAACCGCTCCTTGGAGCTATTAAATTTTAATTTCATAAATTAAAGTTAGTTCCGAAGTTTTAGAGGCGTTTGAAACGGAAACGATAATAATTTATCGAAGACTGTATCTGAGATGCTTCGTGAAGATCTACCGAGAAATACGTTTCCAATTTGTAGCTTCTGCGCGTTATTTATATCGCGTATCTCTCGAACATATATCGTAGACGTGTAGACCATCTCGCGACAAGGAAAGTAATGTGTTACGAGCTGTTAACTGCATGCTCATTACTATTGTCAACGCATGCACAACTCGCCTTCTGTTTCCTATATCCACTTACCTACGTCGAAACAATCGATTGCTGTAGTTCTGAAACGATATAGCAATATACCGACAGGTATAATAGTACAGCAATATAGCGATATAGTGATATAACAATATAGGGATGTAGAAATATATCAATATAGCAATATAACAATATAGAAATATATCAATATAGCAATATAACAATATAGAAATCTAGAAATATAGCAAAATAACAATATAGGAAAGTAGCAATATAGCAATATAATGCTATAGAAATCTAGAAATATAGCAATATAACAATATAGGAATGTAAAAATATAGCAATATAGCAATATAACAATATGGGAATGTAGAAATATAGCAATATAGCAATATAGCAATATGGTAATACAGCAAGATAACAATGTAGCAACACAGCAATATAGCAATATAATAACATAGTAATATAGTAAAATATAGCAGTACAAAATAATATAATGCTATAGTGATATGAAGCACATTTTTTATATTGATACTATCATCTACTTCTTATGAATTGGTCGACTGTTCCATGGTATATAGATAGGTACATTTAATGGAGGGCAATTCGCATGGTCTAAGAATATCATTGCGGATGTGAGAAAGTCTATTCGATCGTTTCAATTGATTCAAGGTTGTGTACTGTCTCGTTGAAAACTGCTTTGTAATCGCAGACCATGGGTCCCAAGGATTACCTGTGAAAATTTCCAAGGTGATCCTTTTACTCGTCTACCAGCCATATTGTTCAACCTTTTCATTTGTGAAACAAGAAATCGCAGCACTGCTGAAGAAACAGTCGGGCTAACAAAGGAGGACGTAAATTACCCCGTTACAGTTTCCCTACCGTAATTACCGGACGAATGATGTCAGCCATTTTATTAACGTTTGTACTCCGAAAGCATTCAGTGTCGTGCGAAAATAATGCATAGCGATCAAATTTGCAAGGCTTCTGCCGTAACATTCTGTATAATTAAGCATTCGTACATTTAAGGCTCATTGTAAAGAGGATTCATGGAAATCCACGTGGATCCATCTAAAGAAGGGTACGCAGGATCCACGAAGATTCACGAAAGAAGAAGGGTTCACGAGGATTCATGGAACCTCTAAAAATTTAAAAAATCCTAAGCAATAGATAGTGAACCGTAGGGGTCCGTGAGGTCCATGTGAATTTCAGGGATCCTTAGAGATCCACAAGAATTTTCAATGGCAGAACAAATTCCCTAAGAGTCCTTAATGATCGATAGGAGTCATGGGAATCCATAGGGTCCATGCGAATTCCCAAGGGTCCTTAGAGATCCACAGTAATCTATAAACATTCTTAACTGCACATCAAGTTCCCTAGGAGTCCTTAGTGTCTGTTAGGGATCCTTAGGGGTCCATTGGGGTCCATGTGGATTTCCAGGGATCCTTAGAGATTCACAGTAAACTATAAAAATTCTTAACTGCACATCGAGTTCTCTAGAAGTCCTTAATGGTTGATAGGGATCCTTAGGGGTCCATTGGGGTCCATGTGGATTTCCAGGGATCCTTAGAGATTCACAGTAAACTATAAAAATTCTTAACTGCACATCGAGTTCTCTAGAAGTCCTTAATGGTTGATAGGGATCCTTAGGGGTCCATTGGGGTCCATGTGGATTTCCAGGAATCCTTAAAGATCTATAAGAATCCGTAAAGATTCTCAGCGATACCTCCACACCCCTAAGAGTCCTCAACAATCAACAAGGATTCACAGAGGTCTATCCGGTCATCATTACCGATCTATTTCCATCCACAACTAAGTAAAACCTAAATGCACCAGCTAAAACCAACGGGTGTCGCGAAAGTTTCCGATTTTCCCAGGGTAGACTATCGTTTACGTCTCCCTGGCGGACTTTTTTGCAATCGTAAATGGCCGTACTGAGTTACAATCGGCGTCAATTAATTCAAAAGGTCGGTTTCCCGTCATAATAGTCGTTCCAGAAACGAGAACCGTCAGAATGATTTATTCCGGCCGCGGGAGCGAGGTAACCCGAAGTGACTCGATGAGCATCGATCTTCCTTTTAGCCCCGGTCCCGCGATTCCACCCACTCCGTGGACCCCTCCTGCTCGCAGCCAGGTCGAGCGAGCCGCGTGGTTACGTCATTGTGACGATCGGGACGCGATGTCATCGGCAGAAGGCGACTCCGTAATTAAACGTCCACCTGAAGTGCACCGCGCGATCGATCGCGATTCTCATGTGTCGCACGCGTCCGCCTGCGAACACCATGCGTTGCATCCGAACCGCGTGTGCCTCGTGCACGTCCGGCGCCCACGTTGCGTGCCAAGCGTACACTTCCGGTCTCGCGTCGCTTTTTAACCCGTTAACCCCTTGCCTTACGATTTTTTCAGCGACAATATTAACATATCTAATTATTTAAATATTTAACCCTTTGTCTTACGATTTTTCAGTGACAAAAGTAATATATTTAATCATTTAATTATGAGTCGATTTTTTACCCATTAACCCTTTGCCTTACAATTTTTTCAGTGACAATGTTAACATATCTAATTATTTAATTATTTAACCCTTTGTCTTACGATTTTTCAGTGACAAAAGTAATATATTTAATCATTTAATTATGAGTCGATTTTTTACCCATTAACCCTTTGCCTTACAATTTTTTCAGTGACAATGTTAACATATCTAATTATTTAATTATTTAACCCTTTGTCTTACGATTTTTCAGTGACAAAAGTAATATATTTAATCATTTAATTATGAGTCGATTTTTTACCCATTAACCCTTTGCCTTACAATTTTTTCAGTGACAATGTTAACATATCTAATTATTTAATTATTTAACCCTTTGTCTTACGATTTTTCAGTGACAAAAGTAATATATTTAATCATTTAATTATGAGTCGATTTTTTACCCATTAACCCTTTGCCTTACAATTTTTTCAGTGACAATGTTAACATATCTAATTATTTAATTATTTAACCCTTTGTCTTACGATTTTTCAGTGACAAAGGTAATATATCTAATTATTTAATTATGAGCCTATTAATCCCTTGCCTTACGATTTTTTCAGTGACAATATTAATATATTTAACTATTTAATTATCAGTCGATTTTTTACCTATTAACCCTTTGCCTTATGATTTCTTCAGTGACAATATTTGCATATCTAATTAGTTAATTATTTAACCCTTTGCCTTACGATTTTTTTAGTGGCAATATTAATATTTGGAGATCTACTAAAATAACTGTGAATTATTTGAATAATTATTATAACAGTGTTGCTATAAAGGTTGAGAGAACGGTTAATTTCATTTTATTCACAGATGCAGAGATACTTGTGTGAATTGAAAAAGAAAAACTGATGCACGAATTGAAGGAAAACGTTGATGCTGAGAATTCAAGTGAAAGGACACATCTCGACTTAATCACAGTTTCCCTTTTCTTGATTATTATTAAGTGAACAGAATAAGTTCGTGGGATAAGTGTAGCGCCAGATTATTTGTTCGTTGTGGAAGAAATTGTTTTGCGTTCACTCGTCATAAATATTCATTAGCTTTAATGGATCAGTGACACGAGCACGATCAGCCTGCGTTACTGGTTTTAAGAAGATAATTAGATCAAAGGAGAAAGGAAATTTCCCTGGCGCGGACGAGGTTGCTTCTCCCGCGACCTAATGCATTTCCGTTTTCACAATTTATATTCTTCTTGCCTCGCACGCGCACGGATCACTCTCACAATGGAACCCTATTGTGTTCCACGTACAAAACGTTATTATTAAACCTTGGTACAAAATAAAATTCAGAAAAATATTTAAAAAAAAGGATAAAAGAATTATTGATCCTCATTTAAAATATTATCCTTCCTACTTATATATATTCACGTATATAAAGGGTGTCCCAAAATTCACGCAAGAAATAATTTTTTAAGAGAAAACACAGATTTTGTAATTAAAAATTGTAAATTTGTTATCGATTCATGAAGTATAGTGTTATATATGGAATATCAATTGTTAATTATAACCTTATGTTTTTTATTAAAATTATTTCCTGCCTGAATTTTTAGACACCCTTTATTATAATTACAAATTAAAAATTGTATGTGTTTTACTATTATATTATGAAATATAGATTGAAATCTGGAATTTAAACAAAGAATTAGAAGTTCTTACTCAGTAGCCATATATTGTTAAGTTTTAAGATGCATTCAGTGTGACTCATCGTTGTCATTAACCTAATCGTTACTGGATAGGTTATGAAAATGGTTTCACGAAATCCCAGCCACTGGAACGTCGACAGTACCGTACATCTTGAAGCAATCATAAAATCCGGTGAATAGTTCGGAGCTTTCACTGAAACATCGTCCAAGACAAACGTTGGTTCGGATATTACTTTCTTTTGCGCCTGTAAACATGGCCGCGCAACAACAGCAGAGGATCGTAAAAGTTTCGATGAAAGAAGGAAGAGATTCCGGTGAACGAAACGATCCGAGGAAGAAAATGCGCCTCTCGATGATTTCGCAGCCAATCATGTGTTGTAACATAATCTCCTGTAACATACGTGCGTACAGTCAATCGCAAAAGTATACGATTACCCAGTTTCAAGTGCTTGAGATCATCTGTAAAATTACTATGATTTATTTTAGTGATTAGCATTATAATAACTTTGATATTAATATTTTTTTAATTATTCAATAGAATATTAATATTTGTATAATTAATCAATATAATATTAATATTTTTTGAATTAATCAGTATAATATTAATATTTCTGTAATTAATCAGTATAATACTAATATTTCTGTAATTAATCAATATAATATTAATATTTTCATAATTATTCAGTATAATATTAATATTTCTGTAATTAATCAATATAATATTAATATTTTTATAATTAATCAGTATAATATTAATATATTTAATTGTTCACTTATAAATAATAAGCTTCCTATATACTTATGTAATTTTAAATATTTGAGATCTGCTATAAAATTACTGTGAGCTACTTTAATAATCATTGTTATAACAATGTGTACATTAAAGTTATTATAACATCACGATTAATGTTAATTAATATAATATTAACAAATACTGAATTATTTGCTCATCAATAATAACAGATTTCAATGTTCATAAAAGATCCACAACTTCCTTTCTGTTGTTCGAGTTAGTTCAAGTTTGACAGGTGCACGCGAACTTTTGCGAGTGACTGTACACCGTTAAATAATTGTGCTATCAACGAGACGAAGTAATACTGCTCGGAGCACGATTTTTCACGAACGCGTGCAGAACAACGAAGAGTGACGTGTCGAGGAGCGTGACGTGTGCGTTGATGATCCTCGTCAAGAAAATTAATCCTGCCGCGAGTCGTTAGCCTGCACAGTGTAATTAAGAAACACGCGTGTTGCAATAGAAGCGTTCACTTGTTCGACCGTAGAAAAAATGGTCTCGTTGAATCGAACGTAGCCGTCGCGAGGATTTGTTCTCGCTCGAAACACTTGGATTAGACTATAATTGCTCCAATATATTATACCACTTGGATTATACTATAATTGCTCCAATATATTATACCACTTGGATTATACTATAATTGCTCCAATATATTATACTATAATCGTTCCAATTTTAGAAGAAATTAGGCGAAGCTATACGACGTCGATATCACTAATCTCGATTTAGTACTAATAAATTTGCATCTAGGACTTTTCGAAACAAATTCTCTAATTTTCAACAAATGTAATTTAAACCTTTTAATTCAGATTTAACGAGTTATAAATTCCAAATTAAGTAAAAAAAATTAGCATTCGACTCCAAGTATTAACACGACATCGATATCACTAATCTCGATTTAGTACTAATAAATTTGCATCTAGGACTTTTCGTAACAAATTCTCTAATTTTCAACAAATGTAATTTAAACCTTTTAATTTAGATTTAACGAGTTATAAATTCCAAATTAAATAAGAAAAATTAGCATTGGTCTCCAAGTATTAACGCTTCATTGATCTGGAGCCTATTAACAGTTAGCTAATTAATATAACATTATTAATAATATTAACATTAGCTTAACCGAACACTGTCAATAAGAATTTATTAAAAACTGGGCTTTGGAAAAGCAGAAATTGTATTTGACGAACTGTGAACAATACCAGTTCTGGACTAATTAATAACAAAAGTAATTCTAGACTAATTCTAGACTAATTCTGGACTAATTAATAACAAAAGTAATTCTAGACTAATTCTAGACTAATTTTAGAGTAATTCTAGACTAATTAATAACAAAAGGGCAGCGCCCTTCTGTGGAAAAAATGGCAGATCTCCCCAATCGATTGGTTAAGCATTAAGAATATTCTTCTGAAAAATTTCCGAAGTTCTGTACAAGATTGAACATCAACAACTTGATTTTTCAAACAAAATTAAATTATTATTCTTTCCAATAAAACGTACTACACGGTTAATTATGCTTCCTATAAAAACTACTATTTTATGTGCTGACTCAAACAGAATCGTATGCACGAGTATCTTCAGTTTTACAACCGGTTGCCAATAATTTAGAGATTGTAAGAGGATTGCATCCGCCGACTCTGTAACAAAATAGGGCAACAAGGCTGCCGGCGAGTGTTCTTAATTGCGAAACGCGTGAACGTGTAATCTGACGACTGTGGTCGCCGACTACCAACTTCAAATCGAACCGAATCCCCCAGTAATTCACATCCAGATCGTGAAAAACGTTCGCGAACTCATGGACGATTTTCAGATAAGAAAATTAGATAAAGAAATTTTTTTTTTTGGGAAGTTCCGTTACGTTATCAAAAGAGAAGTCTTATTAGAGAACTTCACGAGCTAAATTATTTTAACAATAAGTCAGAAATCGGCGGATACGTTTCGCTTTCTCTGGCTGTGGTCGAAGATCGCGCCAGAGAAAGCATGCGATAATTGACAGCAAACATCTATGATACAACGTTGCAATTCGCACGGTACTTCCGGTTCCGCGAGACTTCACGGTGATTCCTCAAAATATTCGTTCCACTTGTGGTAATTTTACTGGGAAGCATTACAAATCCAATTCTTATTGTTGAACGATTCATTTAATGCCATAATTGTGACAAAATTATGAAAAATTACAGCAATGATTGCTTTAATTACAGTATTAAACTGTAAAATTGGTGCAGCAATAAAATGGTAATGTTGTTGAGTGTACTGTTAAATGGTAAATAAAATTAAAAAATAGAGATTAAGTTAAATGCTGTTAAGTGTAACTTTGTCGAATTATAAAATTGAAACTAAACAAAATGGCACAATGGCAAAATGGTCCATTCATGCTGAACGCACAGTAACGTTTGTAAAGGTGAACAACATAAAAGTGAATTCATTTAATACCATAATTGTGGCAAAATTATGAAAAATTACAGCAATGATTGCTTTAATTACAGTATTAAACTGTAAAATTGGTGCAGCAATAAAATGGTAAAATTGTTGAGTGTAATGTTAAATGGTAAATAAAATTAGAAAATAAAGATTAAGTTAAATGCTGTTAAGTGTAACTTTGTCGAATTATAAAATTGAAACTAAACAAAATGGCACAATGGCAAAATGGTCCATTCATGCTGAACGCACAGTAACGTTTGTAAAGGTGAACAACATAAAAGTGAATTCAATTTTCATACGATTGTTATCCAGATCTATTAATAATCCCAACAGCGGTTTCTTCATCTTAATGAATCAAAGTTCAACGAATCACGGCCCCTACTTCTTAACGAGTCAAATATACATACGACCCAATTGGCCCTGCTGAACTGGTTCGAGCTTTCGTTCAATTTTAATGACGTCGCACTCGTTATTATGAAAGTTTGTTGCGTCCGAGAATATTCGGCCCAGTTTTGATAACGACGAAAATTTTCAAATGACTTTACGACGGTTTAATTGCAACGGCAAAATAAATTTTGACCGAAATCTGCTTTCGCCGATCGTGATCCAAACGACTCGAAACTGGTGGTAGTAAATAGTGGACAGTTCGGTTGTAAAATTAATGTATTCCCAACGAGACAGTAAAATTATGCGAAAGGTCGAAGGGTGATCTGCATATTGTACCAACATTATTTTACGCTGCCGGACGATATTTATCGGTTCTTGAACAAGAAGGCAGCGACAGTTAGCCACGAGCTTTTAACTCGATTTTCGACCAATATCTTTCCTTCACCATGAGTTCAAACTTAATTACGTCCAACTAGAATATTCTGTGCCGTAAAGCTGAGCGGATCTGTCGTTGCTATAAATTGTGAATTAACGAAGACCTCAAAACGGTAATGGCGCACGTTAATCCTCCGCAGCTTTGCCCCTTCCGGTTTAGCATAAGTAACGACAGTCGGTTTACAGTCGGACATTCGATTTTCGATTTGGAAGAACTCTCATCCCAATCCTCGCATAACGTTATTCCCATGGCGTATTAACGTCCACAAAAATGGTATCCATAAAGAAACCTTCCATTTCCCATAATGAAAAAAAATCAATCTCCAATTTTTCATAACAGATTTTTTCGCCATTCATCCTTTCTAATTCTATACGAATCTCCAAACGCGAAATTACAGCACGAATTACCTAGACCCGGTATATTAATTCACTTGCCCCTATCTCTGTTTCACAAAAATTCCAAATCGTTCAGCAACAACTTCCATGAGTCCACGCAACGTAACCCTTTTCCTCGCGACCCTTCCGCGAGGAACTCAGTGTCCGTCGGCCGTTCCCCCACTGGTTCGATCGGTTACCAACCTGGCGGGCATAAATCGCTGGTGGGTGAATTTTATAATCGCGGAGGTCGATGCGAAGGGAGGTCGTCGCCGTCGTGCACTCGGCTGCACTCCGCGAAGTCGCGTGGGCGTGGCGCGAAGGGGGTGGTGGGCGTGGCCAGGCGCGATCAATAAAACCACCCCGTCGGGAGCCCGCGTAGGACACGCACGGAGGCACGGAGCCGAGCACCTCCGAAAACTGCTTTCGGCGGCGTCCGCGGTGGTGGGGGGTGGAGCGGTCACGCGGTGGGGGCGGAGGGCGGGGGCGGCGGACGGGGGTGGAGTGGTAGGGGGTGTTGGGCGGGGGTGGAGGGCGGAAGGGGGATGCGTGGGGGTGCACGGACTCGCCGCCAAACCACATCGATCCCTCCGGCGTTCCCTCTTCGCTCTGCGATCCTCTCCGCGCCGTGAACGAGAGCGGCCCTCGTCGAAAGTATCATGGCCTCTGGAATTACGCAGGAGACTTCATTCGCAGCACGCGGTCACGTGAACGTCTGCACACGCAGCCGCTCGAGTCAGCCGACCCGTGAAAACTGCCTTTGTGCCCGCCGCTTACCCCCGTTTCCGTATCCTGCGTACGATGTGTACGTGCACTCGCATACTTGACTGGGGGAATGGATTGCACTTTTTCTCTTTTTTTCTTCCCTTTTTATTTCGGGAGGGTGATTAATTTATTTTGACAGTAGAGTAGATCTAGAAAGCCTTTAAAAATTGAGTTAGGTGAGATTTCAGGGAAGTGTTTCAGCTACGTCTTGCTTTATAGGATGCGTAAGTTTGTAAAAATTCTCGTGGTGAGTTTATCGATGAAAATGTTTTTCAGCAACCCTCGGTAAAACTTTTTATTGTCGTTTTGGGCTTGATAATTCATAGAATCGAGGATAACGATTTTTTGAATCCTTAATTTTACCTTATCTTTGAGAATTTTTTATTTTTTGTAGTTACATTTTTTCTTTCTGCTGAGGATGGAGTAGATTGCAGATCACAATATGCACTTTTGGTTATAAAGCGCTAATTATGGCTCAGAGTTCACGAGTGCCCCTCGTTCTCTATGGCTCTAGGCAGGAGATTTCATGCGGAACGTTCAGTCACGAAATTCTCCCTCCCTGTTTTCCCTCGTGGAACGTAATATAAAATCTAGATAGCTGGAATCACGCACGTCACCGAAGAACTCGTGAAACTCGGTTTTATGGTTATTTTGACCTCAAGGCGCTTCTCGATTTTTCGTGTCCTTGACATTCATATTGGACACAAAATCATGCGACTCTGTTGACTCTCTTGACACGAAATCGAGGAAAAATATTTGCCACCATAAATGTCACGGCAAATTTCCATCTCGGTATGTCTGTCGCTGGAAAACGTACTAGTGGTTTCTCTTCAGTGGTAAAAATGTAAAAATTGCTTGCACATCCTCAAAATTCAAATCATCACAGTTCTAACTGTAACTTTATGCGAATCTGCTGTTTGAAAAGCTTCGAGTATATAATAACAAACTTCAAGTAATTAATAATTAAATCCCCAGGTACCATTAAGAGTACCATTTCATTTCTGAAGCGTTCAGAGATACGACCTGTCAATAATTTTCAGTGGCTATACACTGATTATTAAGTCGTTCGGGCAGTATATAATTATATCACCATTAACATGACGAAATATTTACAGTGCACTAACTGGATGAATGATGTACGCTAGTTATACCCTTCACGTCGGTTGTCTGCAATTTAAAAGACCGTGTGCCATTAGCATGACATAAATGTAAAATCTGTTGGCAACTCGTAACTTTTCTATTAATTCTTCAGTAGACACCACTCTACTTTGTATCAGCTATTTTACTCATACGTTTATCAAATAATTAATTTTTCGTAACAACGAATGTAATAAAACCAAAAATCACGAAAGCAATAAAACATAAAACGAAGATATACCGATTACTAGACTGCAAATTTGTATGCAAATTCACAATTTGATAAACAGCATCAGAGCAGTGAAATTTACTGTTCCACTCTGTAAATTTCATAATGTATACTTCGTTTTGCATATTTTTGCACATTATGCACATTCGTCTCTCTTTCTGCACGTTCAAATTTCTCATAAATGTGTAATAGTCCCTGGTACGCCGTGCTCAGGCTTGATTCGTGTCTCCTGAGGTATATACACAGATTTAGATGACCATGACTCGCCTCGAATCGATTTCCATCGGCCTGAAAACGGCGCGTTTCATTTAAGAATAACACCGTTCTTATTCGTTCATCGATCTCCCTTCATCCGTTACCAGTGATTCGAGTTATTGGCGTTTCCCTAAGGCCAGCAGGCAGCAAACAGCGGAGGCTAAAATCGCCGAGTCTCGTCACGCAGATATTCCGATACCTTTGGGAAGGAACACCACTCAGGATAAAGGAGAAGATTCTTCGATGGCGCGTGAATTTTTCCTTTTTCCCTAAGACGTCATAAAAATACGTCACAAAAATATTTATTGCAAACCTTAGGTATCTTAGAAGACCTTACAAAATATTAAATATATTCGCGTTGTTATACATTTCGAAAATATCCCTAGGTGCCATTTTTCACTAAAATAATAATAATAATAATAATAACTTTATTTAACGGGTAAAAAACCCTTTGATATACAATATATATGTAAATAACTAAACTTCCTTTGAATTAAGAAGCTGAAGTAAGTGTTTGATAAAGTCTTCATACGAAGAATAAAATAAGGGTAAAATGGTAATTCCTCGATAAAATGATCCTCAGTGATCAACGAAAAAAAAACTGAAGCAAATAATGTCGTCAGATTCACACTAATTCTTTCTAAATGCCCCGAAACTTTTGCACGACGTCGTATTTTGGGTCTCCAGAAATGGTCCCCCTTCGCAACGCGAGCTCTATCACGATGCTCCCATAAACCAGACGCACACAATGGATAACGAGCGTGCAAAATGAAGATCCGAACGTCCCGGCTTAATTAACTTTCACTTTATGATCCGGCGAGGCAACGAAGGGTCCCCTCGCGCCTATTGCGCCAGCAGGTCGGGCCCCGATAACTAACGAGCCACGGCGACGTGCTCTGGCCCGCGATCACGATCGTCCAGCTGTGCAGTGGAACGCGCGAAAAGCGTATCATCCTCGTCCGCCAAATGGGCCGCGTGCCCCTAATGATCGGATCGGGCCCAAAAATTAAATCGCGCGTTTACCGCGCGGTTACGAAACGTATCCCGTTCTCGCTGACTCGATGATACTCAACGAAAGGAGGAGGGAGGGGGGGCCGTTGCTGCGTGACGAACTAATGGGCCTTACGTAATCGCATACATCGTTCGTGCAAACACGGCCCATCGGTAACCGATCGTCGCGGAATCAGCTACTATAATGGATCCATCGAGACCAGGCAGTGAAATAGTGGTGAACAAGATATCGATCACATAGTTTGGCAATGTCCTCTTTATGAGTCCCAAAGAACTAAACTTATCCTCCATTGTTTCATCGACAAAATCAATGGTAACGCAGCATGCACGTGACGACAAAAGCTAGCACTAGTCCGTCGACGGTGGTTAGATGAATTGCAGGAAGAGGAGGAGGAGGAGGAGGGTAAAAAGGTGAAGGAGGGTAGAAAGAGTAATGAGGGTAACGCAGAAAAGAGACGCGTGCAGCAGAAGAAAGCACGGAACCGTCTAATGCATACCTGCCATCGACAGGGTATGCCACCGTCCGGGTCCCTTCCACGAAACTAGAATAAATTATTGTTCCTGGACGCTCGTCGCCCGCCAGGGTGCCACCAGCCCTGCTGTCTCTGTTCCCGCGCCACCCCCGCCATCCGGCACCACGTTCCTAATATAATATTCTAGGCAATTACAGTGTTTGCGGATCAAACAGAGGGACTCGTTTCATCTCCCTCGTAGCTACCCCACGTACAGGCCCCCCCTCCACGCCACCTAGCCGCCCCTCTTGTTGCATGCACAGGGGGTGGTGAGAATCACGCGGGTGGCAGTCGTCGAGACGAAGGGCTGTCTGATGTAACGGGACTGTTCTCTCTTTCTTTGTCGTTTTGAATCAAGTATAGGGTATTGTTGTTTCGACGCAGGAATTCCTACTTCCTCTTCGTCCCTCTTTTCTTCTAAATATACCTGGATCTTGGTGAAACTGACTGGTAACAATATTTGGTGGAAGAAGCTGAGATTGGTAGGTGCTGACACTGATACTAACACTAATTGTATGGGTACTTGAACGGGTGCTAGTATTGGATGCTAACACTTATCGAACACATATTGGAAATTATTAAATGGCGGGGTTATTTAATACTGACACTAACTGATACTTGAACAGATACTAACACTAATTAAATGGACATTGAGAATCATATCATAACGATACTACTGAACATTAACATTAATCGAATAGTTACTTAAACCATGGATACTAACGCCAGGTGCTATCCCTGGATAGTAACTATAAATAGTCTAACACTAATTATATGGGTACTTGAACGGGCGCTAGTATTGGATGCTAACACTTATCGAACACATATTGGAAATTATTAAATGGCGGGGTTATTTAATACTGACACTAACTGATACTTGAACAGATACTAACACTAATTAAATGGACATTGAGAATCATATCATAACGATACTACTGAACATTAACATTAATCGAATAGTTACTTAAACCATGGATACTAACGCCAGGTGCTATCCCTGGATAGTAACTATAAATAGTCTAACACTAATTATATGGGTACTTGAACGGGCGCTAGTATTGGATGCTAACACTTATCGAACACATATTGGAAATTATTAAATGGCGGTGTTATTTAATACTGACACTAACTGATACTTGAACAGATACTAACCCTAATCGAATAGACATTGAGAATCATATCACGACGATACTAATGAACTCTAACACTAATCCAACAGTTACTTAAACCATGGATACTAACACCAGGTGCTATCCTTAGATACTAACTCTAATCGAGCAGAAATTAGAAATTGAAAAATTGTTCAAAGAACTAACTCAACTTTTGATGAGATGAACATTGGTTTGGAAAACCAATTCATTTTCTATTGCAGGCTTAACGATATGTACCCGAATGTGTCCCTAGAATGTCGCAAAAAGGTTTCGAGTCCTACGGTCCGTTAGAAAGTCGGCTCGACTCTGTAATTCAAATCGTGCGATTTACAAGTCAGATGTGGTCGCCAGTTCGGAGTGTAAATTGCAGTTATCGCGATTGCAACTTAGAAAGCGTTGTAAGCTGCGACTTGTAAGTACTTTAGCCGATCGTTTCGCGCGGTTGTTCCGACGAATCCGCGAAGAATACCCGACAATCAGAACCTAACCCGAATCTAACCCATTTTATTTATTTATTTACGGACAAGTATCCATTATAAAGTAAACATAAAAAAAAACAAGTAACGGCGAGTACATTATAGAAAAATAGAAGTATTAAAAGAAAAGATATATATATAACATATAAGTATAGTAAAAATAGAATTAAGAGGATAAACATCTGCATCCTTGCGACCTAAATATATTTATATTAATTGCAGAAAAGTTAATTGATGTACTAATATTATTTGGGATCACAAATCTTGAAATTAGAAAAATAGAAGGGTGGATTGAACGGAAGAGGCAATTTAAATCGGTACTATCATTTTTATCTCTCCGTTTACTCGAAAGAAATACACCACGTTCAACCCCTTCGCGCAATTTTTTCCTGCTATTCCACCATTGTTGTCTTCCCGTTTCAACAACGTCTTTTGTTTTCTATGCAAACGTTCGCAAGCACCGGCAAATCGATTAAAGGCTTTCATGTGGAACCCAGAAGACCTCGGTGAAAGTCTGCGAAGCTCTGTCGGTGACATTAAGGGGCGAGAAAAGGAAACTGATAAAAAGGAAGTGGGTGGAAAAGAGGAGGATTGGCTCCCGCGGGGAATTGTAATGGCCACAAAAGGTAGTACCTGTACAACAGGACACCTTTTAATAGGTATTCCTTTCTAAAACAGTAAAACGTTGCAAGGATTTCGTTCCAGTTTCTTCGTATTTCAATAAACACCCTATAAACACGTCCACACTTAAAAGATTTAACATTCTTTAATTCCCTACAACCCTAATTTGAGTTTCCTTTAACTTAAAGTTAAATTGAAAGTTCAAAATTTAATAGACGTTGCCAGTTTTGAACTCAATTCAGATTTTAGTAACGTTGTTGATAATACAAATCAACTTTGTTACATCATACTGTACTTTAATTCCCTACAACCATAATTTGAGCCCCGTTTAACGTAATTTTAATGTTAAATCGAAGGTTCAAAATTTAATACATTTTTTAACCCAATTCAGACTTTAGCAACGTTGTTAACAATACAAATCAACTTTGTTAAATCATATCGCTGATCTAAGTTTAATAGAGCCAAAAGTTTTGAGCGGGACTGTACACTGTTGTTCAATGTTCTCACAATGCCTCAGATTTTTACCGCCTCCCGCCGAGGCCAGATTTTTTTCCAGCATGCATAGAGAGTAGAACAGAGTACCTGTTCCAGTTTTTAATTGCGTTACAAGGAAACGCCGCCGCGGGCGGCAGACGTGGCCCCTGTATCGTGAAATTTATATTCCCCTGTTGCGCCTGCTTGCCTTCGGTAAGTACCTATAACGCGGCTCTTACCTCATCCAGTTCCCATAAGCTTGTCCCGTGGTTGCACGGGAAAAAGAATAGCCCCGCGCTATTACGCGTACGTGTCGTCGGAACAAAAAAGATGGCGACCCCTCAGGAAATCAGCTGGGCCGCTTAACGCGAACCTGATTGCACCGAAAGGGAATCCGGTCCGATTTTAATTAGAAACCAGTCCAAACCTAATCCAAAAGCCAGTTTCGATGTAATTCAGCAATAATTGAATCCTAATTCGAAAATAATTCGAACTTAACTCAAACCTAACCTACAACTTTCTCGTGATTTCGTATTTGAGAGATGGATTAATCCAAGCCTGTTTTTCTCAGAATTGAAATTTCTTTCTTTTTCTGTCTAGTAAGTTAGTGTACGTAAATATGTATAATTATGTGTCAGTATTCGCCTCATTACGACGTTATTTCGGTATCTGCAATGACTTTAATAAAACGCGACTTATGTATTCTTCTATAATATGTGTGTGTGTGTGTGCGTGCTCTAAGTACTTCCGGTGCCGATTGTCTCTTGCATCCAATCTAATTCCGTCCTATTCACTCGACAATCGTGTTTCCAAAGCTGCTTAACCGTTATCTTTGAATTCCTTGCTAATAATCCATGCTTTTGATGATCATTTTAGCATCGACCATTCCTCGTTATTAAAAGCTCTTCTTTGAATTCAGAAATTGTAATTTAGTGTCTATATTTAAGCGTTATTTTGCAATTCGTGCCCTGGGATGGCATTGTTTCTCGCGGTTGAATAACAAATATATGTTCGTATTCATCGAATAAAAATTTATTTATGATTGAAAATAACGAAATATCGAATAACGATAACAGGGAACACACTTTTTGAATGTCGTTTAATTACAATACATCAATATACATGTGCAAATAAATTTATAAAACGTATTTGCATATTTTGTGTAAAAATTCGCAGGGTTTTCCACGAAAATCGTATCCGATCGTTGAATAACTTTCATGCCAGATGGATTACAGGTCATCCAATGCACATGCACACGGAGCGTTCACCTATTAATCATGATACACGAGAATAATTTCAATAGCGCGATGGAGCGAGCTCGAGTTTCGCAATGTTGTTCACGGCCTGTGGAAACTTTATTATTTTTACACGTCTGGGTTAGGTTCGGGTTAGGTTCACGTTAAATTCAGATTAGGTCTGTAAAAACGCGAAATAAAATTAAAGGAGACTTCAGAAAGTATTAAGAAACGAATAAAGTTTCCATTTTATAAAACAAAAGCAGTTCTGGTAGCGTTTTATGGACAATAATAAATTCTGTGTAAATAAATCGCAAGGAAACGTTTATCTGTTTTCAGCGAAGAAAAGGGAAACGAATTTTTCCCCTCGTTTCTACTTTTTATCGTTCGACGATACGTAAGGTACACGATATAAGAAAATTGCTTATCCCTGGTAACGACACACATAACAAATTCCTTCAGCTACACCCACTCACCTTTTTACCATTCTAGCAGCACATCCCGCTGCCCCTAAATGCTTTCCACGTTCCGAATTAAAAGTTAACCGCATTCGGAACCGGCACGACGAACTTTCCGTCGAATCTTACCCTAATTGCCTCGATACACGTTATAAATTTATTGTAGGCGCGTAAACAGTCCGGGGGATCTCCCATTATTTCCTCTGCCATTCATTCTATTTACTTTTGTTATCAATTAGTCTTGAATTGGTGTTGAAGAGCGGAAAATGTATTCGATGTATCGTGAACAACACAAGTTCAAGACTAACTAGTAACAAAAGTAAATAGAATCAATGACAGAGGAAAGAATGGCAGACCTCCCCGTTAAGTGTTAACTTCACGTTTTCTCGAAGGCAAATAAATTTGTAGAAGGAGGTCTGCAAAATTAATTATTTACTGGGGACAGAAATTTATTGATGGTGGAAACGAGAACGATCGACGCGTCGTGACGGTTGCCTTGAGTCTTCCTGAAGGTGACGGTCGGGGAGTGCTATATAAAGACGGTTGGTGCGCCTGGGAGCTCATTTGCCGGCCAGACGTTGGACGGCTTGTGTCACGGTGCATAAATGTGTCGATCTTTCGTTTGATCTAACATTAAGTCCAAAGCTGGGTAAAAGTCCAAAGAAAATATTTCAAGTACCAATTTAAAGAACTTTTCTAGAACTATATAGAATAGTTTATTTTGGAAAGTACATGTGTGATCTGAAATAAAATATTTTTAAACTGGTAATTTACCCAGCTTCAATTCAAATCAACCAAGTTTCTTGGTTTCACTTTTAAAGTTCAGATTTTAATACTAATACCATCTCCTTATTTATGGGGAATTTCTTATGATCTGGTTGGTCATGATGCCTCTAAATGGTTATGAGCATTTTTCTACAAATTGTAGGCACTGCTCTTATCTCATAAGGAAAAAAAAAAACTAGAAATCAACGTGGAAAGCTAAAAAAAATGGACTAAGGAATTGATAGGGACTTTTTCACGTTTTTGGTAGTTCAGGTGGATACAAAGAAGATAATCTAGTATTATTATCCAGTTAACCTTCTGAAGGACAATTTCCAGCCAACAACCATTATAAACCTTCCCAAAAATTTTCTTTCATTTTTCTCTTCACGTTTATTTTAATCTTCGAAAATTCCCTTCCGATTCCCGTGATTTTTCCCGATCTAGGGAATTCCCCGAATACCCGAACACCGGGGGTGCGCGAGCCATTCATCGGAATCTCGAAGGATTACGCTTCCCTCGACTCTTTTCGTTTCTAACGAGATTTCGCGAGAGATTTGGCGCTGTGTCGTCCCATTCAGTGGCGAGGTGAGCTCGATCGCACGGAACCGAATTACACGGGTCGCTCGCTCTGTCCCGACGTCTCACAGCCCTGCGAGAGACGCTTCTCCTTTCTCTGAATCCCCGGGCTCCTTTCTTCCCGCTCGCTCGCTCGGAATTTCGTAAGTTGGTACGTGACTCGGCGGCCATTGGCGGGAGAAGCGAAACTTACGCGCTCCACTTTTGAAAAATGGCGGACGCGTCTAGTGAATTTCTTTGGTTAAGCTCGGGGACTTCACTAAATTTCGTTTTTCTGACGGTGCACCGCTTACCGCTGCAACTTTTCTCTCACATTTCGGTAAATCGAGGAAGTTGATGTTTATGACGTTGGGACACTTGGAGGGGAATTTATTTTGAAATTATTGTACTGCAGGTAATAATCGGAATATAGTGGAATTTACTGATGTGCGTCACTTGTTACTAGACTGTGGATTTTTATGTTTAAAATATTATAGAGTATACTTTACTTTAGTTTTTTTGTATATTTTTTTGTCGGTGTTATTTTGAATAAACATCAGTTTTCCATAAATGCATGAAACTCTGTAGGCTGTTTATAAGAGAAACTGTTTCAATCACACTCCTTTATTAATAAATTAATTTTCCTTGTTGCTCATGTTTCTTTCTTTTTAGCTCTCTCAACACTTTCAAATGTAATGTTTAGCCAATTATCCTATAAACTGTGGTAACCTAACATATTGTACTTTTAAAGGGTATTTACTTGTTAGTAATGTAATTAATTAATTGTTATTATTGAAAATTAAGCTTAGAACGGATTGAGAAACAACAATTAGGCTTGGAGGAAGAAAGTGGTGATCAAGATTTATGACAAGCGATACTTTCAACGATTGTTGCTAATTAAAAGGACATGCATTATTCAATGTCGTATTGAAACAAGTGGATGCAAGTACTCGTTCATTTCGCGGAACAATCACACGAAGTTAATTAACGTCTCGACTTTTTACACGGCACAATTAATAAGCAAGATGGATTGTCTTCGACACGCATTTATTATCGATCGATCCATCATGCGCGATGTTTTATGCTGGAAGATCAAGTTGAGATGTAAATCACATTAATTATCCTTCTATGCTATCATCGATCTTTCCCTAAGTACTTTCCCTAATGACCATTGTATCGTTAAAGAAAGAGTTCTTATTCGCTTAGAAAATTATCGAAACACCAATTCCGAGTTCCATCTTCATGTTTTGATAATAAATAAGCTAAAGAACTACTGTAAATTTATTATAATCTTTTCAGCTAAGTTCCATCATGTTCTGATAACAAATAAATGATCTAAAGAACTGTTTTAAATTTATTCTAATTTTTCAACTGAATTCCATTTTCATGTTCTAATAATAAATAAATGATCTAAAGAGCTATTGTAAATTTATTCTAATTTCTCAACCGAGTTCCACCTTAATGTTCTGATAATAAATAAGCTAAAGAGTTATTGTAAATTTATTATAATTTTTCCAGCTGGGTTCCATGATCGTCTAATAATTAATAAATGATCTAAAGAACTATTGTAAATTTATTCTAATTTTTCAATCAAATTCCATCTTCATGCTCTGATAATAAATAAGCTGAAGAGTTATTGTAAATTCATTATAATCTTTCCAGCTGGGTTCCAAGATCTTCTAAGAATAAATAAATGATCTAAAGAGCTATTGTAAATTTATTCTAATTTTTCAACCGAGTTCCATCTTCATGTTCTGATAAATAAATAATCTAAAGAGCTACTACAGTAAAATGCTAATAAAATGAAACGCTTTATTTCAATCGAATTTCTATTTCTCCGCTTCCCCACGATTCATTTCCGCGGATAATTCACGTGAAATCTAGCACGAACTGTCGCTCGCTACCGTTCCTCGTCAATCCCTCGGGATAATCAGCGCAATACTTTATTTCGTTGCATCCGGAAAAATTTCAAAGATAAAACTCTCGAAGGCAAACGTCCTCCCCCCCAGCACCCCTATCACCGGAAACTTCAACGAACGCGAGCGAAATAGTAGTGAGGCGGAACGGATCTCCTCGAGGAACGCATCCATCTTTCTGATGCAAAAATATGCTCCCATTCGTTTTTAACGTCGGCTTTAATAAAGCCTGAAAGATCCTCCCGAGTGAATACGAATAATAATATTTTCTAGTCCACGTTTGGAACACGCGTCGATAATTTCGGCTTCTAAACAGTGTCCTAAAATTCACGCAAGAAATAATTTTAATAGAAAACTTATAATTCATTTATTCATCAATTTATATTTAAAGTTTATAATTAAAAATTGTAAATTTTTTATTGATTCATAAAGTATACAGTATATAGCTCTCACATATTTTCTATTTGCTTCCTTGAAATTTTTTAAAGGGTTAAACGTTCATTATTCAATCTGTTCGATAATTTGTAATTATAATTCATTAGCCTTTTTTGTCGTACTATAATACAATCCATTGTTTATAATTTTACGTGCTCCAAGGGCCTTGCTCTGTTCATTGTTAAACGAATAAAACAAATAAACGTAGCTTGGCCGTTCTCCATTGATTTCTCGAGCTACGATTAATTATTGAAGAGCATAATAAAGGATTGAAGACATTGATTCGTCGACACTCAGGTGCTCCAGTTTCCGAATTTACAACGAAACGTGGTCCGTCGACGGCAGGAGGACCAGGCGGTATCTGTCGTGGAGAGCTTACCAGTTTCTTGGCTCGATTAAGTATTCCGAGGGGCAACCTTAGGCTCTGCTAAGTAGACCGCCCGGAGCGCGAGACCGTGAGACTCGGCGGTGAGAATTGCGAGGGAGATTCGGTGTATTCAAATATCCGTGAATATTTCTGCACAGGGAATGTGCAAAAGGACGCGACAACGGATTCATAGAAAATATTTTTGAGAATTTAGGCTATCGGTCGAAGAATCGAAGAAATTACGAATTAATTCGAAGATTCATTAATTTGTGGATTTCCATAACCGTTCATTAAAAATCACACAATATTTTCTTTTCTGATAATAAAAACTTGATATTGTCTTAAGTTAAATTCAACACTTTATCTAAATATTTCTACAATATATACTCTTTTCAGAATCGCGCTTCACGACTGTTAAAAATAAAGACCTACCATCCCCTAACACTATATTCAAACAGTAGAGGTTCCTCTGTATTCCGATTGCTTTACTCTCTATTCTTAACGTTAATTCAAAGATTCACTAATTTGTGGATTCCTGTATTTACGTATTTCCATAGCCGTACATTAAGAATCATAGAAATATTTCTGACGATAAAATTTTTTAATAATAAAAACATGATATTGTCTTAAGCTAAATTCAATACTTTATCTAAATATTTCTGCAGTCTATACTCTTTTGAGAATTGCGCTTCACGACTGTTAAAAATAAAGTCCTACCATCCCCTAACACTATATTCAACCAGTAGAGGTTCCTCTGTATTCCGATTGCTTTACTCTTTATTCTTAACGTTAATTCGAAGATTCACTAATTTGTGGATTCCTGTATTTACGTATTTCCATAGCCGTACATTAAGAATCATAGAAATATTTCTGACGATAAAATTTTCTAATAATAAAAACATGATATTGTCTTAAGCTAAATTCAATACTTTATCTAAATATTTCTGCAGTCTATACTCTTTTGAGAATTGCGCTTCACGACTGTTAAAAATAAAGACCTACCATCCCCTAACACTATATTCAACCAGTAGAGGTTCCTCTGTATTCCGATTGCTTTACTCTCGTCGACCCTCCTCCGTTCTTAAACTTTCTCCCCCCGCTGTACGTTAATTCGAGCACCCAAGACTCCGCCGTGATATCATCGAACGCGATCACCACCATCGTTTCCTCCTCCCTCTCGTCGATGGTGGTCGTCGCCGCGTTCGCCAGCCGTTTCGAGAACCCTTTCCTCCGTCCATCACGCAGCCCACGGTCGCACAGGTGAGGCTGATATCGACCTGCCGCCAGAAATACCGCGCAGCATCGACCGTATACCTGGTGGCGGCTTCCTCTTCCCCCGGGGGCCAAGCCACCCCCCGGACCAGGGGGGGATGCGGTCGCGGGGGCTGACGCACGGCCTGGCCAGCCGTGGCCAATCCCTGGATCCTGGAAACCGCGACTGCGCCCTGTCACGGTTTCCTCCTCGACTCTAAGTGTGGGTGGGGGCGGGGGGTGGAGACGGGGGTGGGGGGCGCTACGCGGGGACGGGAAGAGGGCGACGTACAACACGGTGGCGGGGAGGACTTCGAGGGCAGACGTTCCAAAGCTACCCCAACGGAGAGACACGCCGAGACGCCCCTGCCATCGGGAGCCCTTCGGTCTCAGTAAGTACCATTTTCAGTTACAAGTCCGTCCAAACGTAGTGTTCATGATTTTTCATGATTTTTCGCCGGCTGAACGATGGTTCCTGGTGCTCGGGACATCTCGCGGGGGTAGCTTCCTTTCGGGGTAACCTAGGTGGTGCACGTTCTCGGTGAGCTCAGGCTTGTGATATCTGCTTGTGAACGGGAGGGTAGCTGGACTGTGATCGTATGCTTTGATGGCAGATACTTTTCATGAGACGATTCTTTGTGTATAGGTGTGGGTCGTTTGATCGTATGTGGAAGTCGCGATTTAGGTATTTAGATGTTACCCCAGGTAACGAGTTGGGGGAAAAAAGGGGAACGAATTTAAAAGGAAAGTTTCTTCAGGAGAGTCACGGGGTAGTTTTTCTAAAGAAGACTAGTGTTCTGTTAGAGGAACGATTCTCATGGGGATTAGTGTTCGCAGATGAGGTTGGTCTATCGATAAAGTCCACAGTAGTATTGTTTTAAGTGAAACATCCTTCCTACAAATTTAAATAAAACACGAGGGTTAAAAATGGTACTTGTCGCGGCCGTTTTTCATAGTGGACATTTATGGAGATGGTCTTCAATCTGAACTGAACCAGGGTTTGTGTCTCAAGTTTCGAGTTTCTTCTATGAAATACTTCGATCGTATAAAAAAAACAATCGTTCATCGAATACACGCACCGTGGTCGAATTAGGTACTCGTTATATGTTAATCCTCGTTTTGACGTCTTCATATAGAACCGCGATGGTGTTAACCATTTATTTCTGAGTCTTCTAATCAAACGACGGCGAGTACCACCGTTCCCTCTGGTTTAGAGTTACATAACTCGTGATGTACAGCAGGATTTGCCTCATTGTTCGAAGCATAACGGTACGGAACTGCGGCGAACAGGTCTTCCGCGTTTCTACGCCGAACAATGCTCAATCCCTTCGACATTGTCGAAGAAATCGAACCTGAACGATTGAATCGAAGGGATTGCGTAATTATACGTTGTTTTGTTCAACACGGATAATGGTACCGCCGCGAATAACGATACCGCAACATGGCAGAGAATTAGCTTGGGAAGTCAGGCACGTGTGTGATACACGGTCCTCCTCCGACGCGAGGTATAGCTGGTGAAGTAACTTACGTTTATAGATAGATGTACGAATCCTAAATATAAACTGCCCGCGGTTCCACGCGCGCATAAGATAATGGACGCGTTGGAAAAGGAATTGTGCCGGTTTCGTGGAAGGAACGAATGAAACGAAGCAGAGAAGAGAGTTTGTTGCCTAGCGTAGGCGCAACGGAACGTGTTAAAGACCGACAACTTTCAGATTACATCCCCTGTGAGATTGTCACCTTTTTGTTTCTTCACTCTGTCACATCTGCTGGTCGTAATGGCCGTCTACGACCAGCAGAAGTTTAACAATTGTACTATAGGGTGTTTCGCTTGAAATGAAAAATCTAATTAATAAAGTTATTATTATTATTATTATTTCCTTCCCTCCGAGTATTCGGGTCTACACAGAAGCCAGACGGGACATTGCCAAGTCTGGTTCATTTGTTCTTCAAGTTGTTATTATTATTATTATTATTATTATTTTACTTTTCTCCTTCTCTTGGGGGGATGGGGGAGAATCAATATTATTATTATTATTTAATTTTCCTTCTTACCTTGGAGGGAATGGGAGGAATTATTATTATTATTATTATTATTATTATTATTATTTAATTTTCCTTCTTCCCTTGGAGGGAATGGGGGAATTATTATTATTATTTAATTTTCCTCCTTCCTTTGGGAGAATGGGGGGAATTATCATTATTATTATTATTATTTAATTTTCCTTCTTCCCTTGGGGGGGAATGGGGGGAATTATTATTATTATTATTATAACTTCACTTTCTTTTTACGTACACTTCAGCCCTACCATCCGCTCGACTAAATGAAAGTAAGAATTTCCTATAGTATCGTGGTTGCTTGTTTGCAGGTTCGGTTGCAAGTTCGGCTGAAAAGGTGGAGGGCCCGGGGACGGAAGAAGCCAAGGAGTCGGTGAACGGCTCGAGGTCCGAGGTCGGACCGGACGTCGCCTCAAAGCTGAGCAGTTTGTTCGCCGGACTTCCTAGTTTGGCGGGTCCCCAACGCCTCGCCAGCTCCCTCAGGCAGAAATTCGCCAATAACTCCGGTAAGTCCACAAATTTTCGCTCTTTCTCTCTCTCTCCCCCCTCACTCTCTCTTTCTTCTGTCCATTTCGCGTTCCCCCTCGTCCGCGGGGGCTCGTTACGATCGTTGACGAAGTTACCGGTCCCTTGCACGCCGACCTTGTCGTCGTAATTAATAAACGAGGGTGCGGACACGCACCGGAACGACGTTACGGGGGACGAACGTCAGTTTACGAATGATCGTTTCACGGAAATAATTAATCCACCCTAGTCTGACGGAGACACAGCGCTAGGCGTTTCAAGTAGGACACGACGTTCGTCGATGTTTCGAGTTAGAAACGAATTCAACCCTCGTTCGTTGTGATAGACTCGTTGTTGGTTCAGTTTTATTCAAGTTTATATATTTGTCACAACTCCACACTGTACAAATGGACCTTTGGTCAATTGGAATAAATAAATAATTAATTATAGAGTTTGGAAGATATTTGTCAGAAGAATGATTGAATATTAGAATTGCTGTTGCATTCGACCAGAAAATACAGTCTAATCAAAAACTAACAAACGTTGTAAATAACGGGTCGAACATATTTTTCTGCTACGTTAAGTAGCTGAGAATGATTTAAGGGGGTTTCACAGAGTAGTCTCTATATTTGCTGGCGAATTTTTCACATATAAGGGGCACGAAATCAAGCTCTGTTTTTCCATCGAGACCTACGCTGTACACGCACGCGCGTTTAGCTGTTTTCTTTCCTTGCCCAGGCGAGGTTCATTAAATAATTACCACGCACCCCATTTATAGAGCAAAGCCGTACCATCCACAACTCGACCTTCACCCTCGTTCCGAGACCCCGTGTTTTTATCTCTCGTAACACGATACGCAACACGCCAGACGTAGGTGGTAGCCGGTAGCTAGGTACGGATCGTGCAGCCATGTCCAGGGGGAGCCTCCACCCGGTGTCGTGTTCTCTTCCGATGGTGGGTCCACACTGGCCAGACCAGTTCGCGAAATTGAACAAGATACATTTCAGACATATTCTGAATTCGCAAAACGGGCTTTTTGATGTACTGTGAGGAGCTGGTAAGTTGGCGAGCGACAGGACATAGGGGTAAAAGGGGTACTTTATTCTAACCCTCTGATTCTTTTCGTCACCCGGTATTATTAGGTGTACGCAAAAACTTTAGTCTTTTTTTAAATTTTTTTACTTTGTTTAATTTATCATTTTGATCACCAATATCCATTCGCGAACAGCAGTGTCTATCCGCAATTAGGCTAGCCAACTCACCAGCTCCCTACTATCACCTCTAAAGGGAACAGCGTTCTCTGTCCGCAAGCAAGTTTGCAAAAGCGTCTATACCGACGACGAACACATTTAACGAGTAGTTTGCGAATAGCAATGTGAACCCCGCGTGAGGTGCTCACCGAAAGCGACCAAGGGATCGACTGCTATAATACTTGATAAATCACACTTGCGAAATCCATCATGGATCATTGTGAACGAGAAAACTCGAGATGGCGACGAGATCGCAAAACAGATCGGGTTAGAATGAGACGTGTGTATGTAAATCGGTGAAGCGGCGATCAGGCCGGGTCAGGGCTCCCCTAACTTTTCCAATTTTTCATCGACCCGCACGGTACAAAGCGACGTAAAAATTCCGCCTCTGACGAATCAGACCCGGGGTAATCGGGGGTTGGTGGTTGAGGTGGCGGGAAAAGGGAGGACGAGAAAGACGCATGGGTCGCGTCTGAAGCTAATCCCGAGAGCTAACCGTGCCGATTCGGCGATCTGTTGTAGGTTACCCCTGGCCCGGCCTGATGCGCACCGCCCCAATCGCGACGATCTCTCCGTCACTCCGAAGGTCGCGCCATCTGGTCGCGTTTAGTTCCTCCCGCTAGACCCTGGAGGATCCTGTTCTACCTATTAAAGGACCGACAGCGCGGCCACCATGACGACGATACCGATACTGAACATCGAGCTCGGCGAGCTCAAGGAGATCGTATGGACGAAGCTGCAGGAACCGAAAGCACAGCGGAAGCTGGTGCTCGTTATCGTGTCCATAGCTTTGCTGCTGGACAACATGCTGTACATGGTGATAGTGCCGATCATACCCGACTATCTGAAGTATGTAGGCGCGTTTGGAGACATGCCGGAGGAAGAGCCGAACGCGACAGCACCACCTACTCACCACGGTCAGGACTCCGCCACGGGGATACTGTTTGCGTCGAAGGCTATCGTTCAGCTGATGGTGAACCCGTTCTCGGGGGCTCTGATAGACAGGATCGGCTACGACATACCTATGATGATAGGGCTCTGCATTATGTTCCTGTCCACCGCTGTCTTCGCCTGCGGTAGGAGTTATGGGGTCCTGTTCTTCGCTAGGAGCCTCCAGGGGGTGGGTTCCGCGTTCGCGGACACCAGCGGCCTGGCCATGATCGCTGATCGTTATACGGAGGAGTCCGAGCGTTCAAAAGCCCTAGGCATTGCACTGGCCTTCATTAGTTTCGGGTGTCTGGTGGCTCCGCCCTTCGGTGGCGCCCTGTACCAGTTCGCGGGCAAGGAAGTGCCCTTTCTGATACTCGCCTTCATCAGTTTGGCCGACGGAGTGATGCTTCTGTTGGTGATGAAGCCGATGAAAGAGCAGGTGAAGCAAAGGCCTCACGATCAGCCAACCATACCGATCTGGCGCTTGCTCATGGACCCCTACATCGCCGTGTGCGCCGGTGCTCTGATGATGTCCAACGTTGCCCTGGCCTTCTTGGAGCCTACCATCTCGTTGTGGATGGAGGACAACATAACGCGGGACAACTGGAAGATGGGAATGATCTGGTTACCGGCGTTCTTCCCTCACGTGTTCGGCGTCATGATCACCGTACGCATGGCGAAGCAGTATCCCCAGCATCAATGGCTGATGGCTGCCTCTGGCCTTGCATTGGAAGGTCTATGCTGCTTCATCATACCCTTCAGCACCACCTACAAGACCCTGATGATCCCCTTGTGCGGGATCTGCTTCGGTATAGCCTTGATCGACACTGCACTGCTGCCTACTCTGGGCTACCTCGTGGACGTGAGGTACGTCTCCGTCTACGGCAGTATCTACGCCATTGCCGACATATCCTACAGCGTGGCATACGCCGTGGGACCTATAATTGCCGGTGGAGTGGTCGAGGCGATCGGTTTCACCGCTCTGAACGTTGGGATTGCCTTCTCGAACCTGCTGTATGCACCAGTGCTGGTGTACTTGAAGCATATCTACGACTTTAAGCCGTTCCAGGATGAGGCAGACGTTCTCATGCAGGATCCACCTGACAAAGAGTACCAGACGTACGTTCTTCAAGAGCAGAGGCCACTCTCTGGAGAAGTGGGCAATCACCTGAACCAGACGCGCATGGAGACGAACGTGGATCAGGGCTACGATCAGAACTATCAGGGTGGACAAAGCTACGAGCAGACCGGATACGGTCAGAATATTAATGCCACCGGGTATACTCAAGCCTCGGAGGGCTACGAGCAGCCGCCTATGTACGAGCAACAACAGACCAGCTACGGTCAGCAGAGCTACGGTCAACAGAGTTACGGTCAGCAGAGACCTTACGGGCAAGAGCCGCAGCCAGCAGCAGGTCAGATGGACGTCAATCCGTTCAGGAGACCACCGAACGTCGATCAGAAGCCATCCGGTGACAGCAATCCGTTCAGACAAGGGATGTACTAATGCGATCGACGGGATTGCATACTTTATGGGGTATTCATGGTCGTTTGCCCGTCGAGTACGCCATGAGTATCGTGAAACAGTCTTCGAGGCAGGCTTCCAAGTTGTCGAGAATAATACCATCGCAGGCGCGTCGACGATCCCTTCTACGGTGATTCACGAAGTGCATCGACGTCACGTCGTCCTTGTGATTACTAGTTGTCCTCACGGAGGCCGTGACCACTTCCAAAACAATCGGTTCTACAGGTCTATCATGCAGGAGTACACGTCGCGAAGTTACCATGTTCAACAAAATGGTCTTGAGATCGCGGTGCTGGTGTTGAGGAGTTTCGTCGGTAGTACTGATCAGTGTCCTGTGTCGGAGAGGCGATCGTTCCCTTATTTAAAAAAAATGACGAGGGAAAGAGAGTAATTAGTGCTGTTAAATTTAGTGAAATAACACGAATCCGTTGTTTTGACGCATTGATAGCCATGCTGCTCTGTTAACTACGATAAATGACTGTTTTTTAACTCTATGCAAAAATTCGTCGATGTGATCATGTTTGTCGAAACGCAAGTGACAATTCTTATTAATTTAATTATACAAAAATATAAATGTACTCGAGTATATTCTTGTTTCAAGTATACCAACGCTTGATAGCTTACTTAAAATCAACATGTCAGTTCAATGCGTCGAAACCGACGAAATTCTGTAAAACGAGGCAACGTTTAGGGTGACGCGCAGCGAAAGCAATATTTTAATAGGAGACGATTAAATAGAGGACAAATATCGATGTCAAGGATGACGGTGAATACGAAAAAGGACGATGAGTCAGCCACGATCGGTGGACAAAGCTGAAAGGAACAACGTGATCGCGGTCGTGGAGGTTTCCCCTCAGCAAGGACCTTCACTCGCGAATTGCCAGAAATATTCGGCAAATCCTTGGTTTTTATCCGTTTCGTTTGCGTTCCATTGCTGAACCGAAGTATCATATCACTAATTAAGGCATCAAGTTATTATTAGCTGTTGAGGCTTTCATGTAGGTAATTGTATAGGGTATGTGTGCGACGACGAAGAGGAGGCGAGGTCTCCTCTAGCCGCGATGTATTAATAATGTCGGCGAAGTACGTTGCGACTATTAAAGCGTGACAACATATCATTGTTAATCATATAATTTTATCCGTTCTGCCCTTCTAAATTTAAATATCCTGAATTAACCGAAGCTTAGTTATTTTGCATCTATTTACTCGTTGCTTGAAAAACGGTTCAGACAAGTAAATTATTTCAGGTGTTTCCAAAGTATGATTTGGTCGCACTGAATATTAAAATATAGTTGATTAGATGTTATTTTAGACGAAGATTACTATTTCTGTCTAATTTCTCATAATTTTCATTTCTATATAAAATCAAATTTAATGTACCTCTCTATTCACCCGAAGAAAGTGAATCTTGGTTTTTAGAAGTTTAAGAATCCTGAATAGTACTTCTAATTTTATATAAATTTTGGAAAATAAAAAATTGCAGAATAGGATATTTTAATTTAGGAGGGTAGCATTGTTATCGAGGATCAACATTTTCATTGATCGAAGAACATACTAAGAGACGTTTAGTTTTATTGGTTGAGTTGTTTCCACGTATCAGTTTGCTAAATTCATTAATCATTCATGGTAAAGAGTCAGAAATTTTATACAGTTTGATATTTATAATTTAACGTGAATCGAAGAGAGTCGGTTAGTTACATCCGTAGCTCGGTTAGCACGGTTTCTTAGTACTTTGTCAACAATACTGATAGGGCAACACTGATCATATCTCGGGATGAAGTCTACTTACATATACGTTGAACGTTACATATCTGTATTTTCATGAGCTTAGTTTTGTATCGTACGTAGGGACACTTCCGTTTGAATCTCGTTCGTTTGATTCGTCGTGGGAAATCGCGCGGTATTTAGATGATACATAGATCTACATTCCTATGCATACTAAACATGTACATACATACCACATATGCATATTAATTATTATCGTGTGCCAGCGACTCGCACGTAAAGCTTCACGAGTCCTTCGAAACTATCTGTTTTATTTATCCTCACAAAGGAGATCATAAAACAAACAAAATATTTCTTACTAAATTTATATTAATTTTTTAACATTCAATATTTTAATTTATTATCGACTGATCTGAAAAAAAGAGAAAAATTTGTTTGCTTCTATCGTTACAAATTGTCTAAAGTCAGCAACGCCATATCATCCTGTCACATATCAAGATTAATTGTTAAATTAGAATGAAGGCGACTTTATTAATATTTATTAATGTAATATTTTATTATATTTTTAAAGTGGTTCGAAATGTTTAGAAGGCTCGTTAAATTTTACGCCCGTGTCCACCGCATGTTCGTACCTACTCGTCAATACTCAGAGTCGTCGTGAGAAGATGAACGTATAAACAGAATCGTCGACGGCGACGCGCGCGCGATTCAAAAAATTCGCCGGTTCCCGCCGAAGTGCGAAGATCACGGTGATTGGCTAGCCCCGGGGACGCGGGACCGGTTCACAGTGGTAGTGATGCGCGCCACTTCGTCGCGAGTCGTTGAAGTTGTTCGTTCGCCTGTGTCCTTCGAAACCGCCGCGAGTGCTTTGAGTTTTACAGTGCCTGAACATTCAACTTTTTACCCTTTCTCCCGTTGTCGTGAAATTCATAACGCAAACCGTATCCCAGATGTGTGTGCAAACCCGAGTCGAAGCATCGTAGAAAACATTAGGTATGTACCTTCGAGCGTATGCTTATGGCGTAGGCGGCGCGGTTCTCGTTTATTTTCTTTGCTCGTAGTAAAGACGAAAATTCTATCTCGCGACAAGATGATAATTATATGTATGTAGACTGTGGATACTTATGCGATCGCATATTTTTATAGAATAGAAAATAGGTTAATCAGTAGGACGTAGACAAAAATCGTAAAAATGTATTTCTCGTTTTGCGTAGTTTGTACATGTTTTTTGCCTATTTTAGACACCTTTCTCGAACACTCCATATTTGTACAATGGCTGCTCAAAGTACTTATTCATATTTTTAATGAAATATTTTTTGGTTAGGTTCCATATTTTATTTTCATGACTTCAAATTTTTGTCGTCACATAAAAGTAGCATTAAATAATAGAAAATCTGATATAGTTGATAAGTTATTCCAATTTTCAATTCACACACCTATCGTTATCACTGACATAATATAGCATATTTTCTGCGCATTGAATGCATACATCGATATATTATAACCGCATAAGCATCCGTAGTCTAATTATATATATACATACCGCATTGGTAATCTCGTTTCTATGAGCTGGCCTCTATTAATAACGATCTTAGCGTAACAATTGACGAAAAAACAACGTACCACTTGCCGATGGTTATCGATGAGACGGTTTCATTAGCATAAATATGAGAAAGGTAAGGAATACTTGTTTGGTCCTTCCAAAATTACTTTTGATTGCTGTAGAATTTTCTATAGCCCTGTGTACATACGTATGACGTAATTATTACTATCTTTCAAAAGTCTTATCGAATTATTGGAATATTGTTCTCTGACTTACATGTAACTGATAACTATAGTAAAAGGCATAAGTAATGAGCGTGATAACGTTTTAAAAAATAAAATTTTAACTACTCTAATGCATACTGCATGCCTAAAAAAAATTTGTTAAGGGAAATTTTATGATGTTCCATACTTAAGAGGCTTAATTCTGCTCAAACGAGAAAATATTGTGCGGTTAATCGATTTTTGTTAAGTTTTCATATTTTATAACATAGGCAGTACATACGTCCACTTGTTAACCTTATATTAATCCAGTCTGTGCAATTAAACCATTCATTTGATTATGTTTGCAGAATATTTAAAAATTTTATCACGTGTAGTTAGATTATTAATATTACAGTAACGTATGTTGTACCTCATATATAGAGAGTATGAGAGAAAAAAATGTATGCTGCTCTGGAAAGGTTAAAACATACATCTCCTTTTCACTACTATTTTGCATTGTCACTATACAACGAATTCCCTTCTTTTTTTTCACACAGTGTACCTATCACTCATGATTCACAGAGTACAGAATTCCAATACTTCACAACACATAAATATAATTTAAGTTATACTGTATCATAGTGAGGTTATATAATATTATATCTTATTATGTACGTATCGTGTATATAACATATATAATATTATATAGAAAATATATAAAGCTGTATTATTATGCAAATAACTATGTATAGAGTGCGAATACATGAAAAACAAATTCCTTTCTATTTTATGTCGGGAGCAAAAGATAACTATCGCGCAAGACGTTGTGTGTACTTATATCATAAATTATATCACAATTATATATATATACATACGCGTAAATAAAATAAATATATGAATATACGAATATTTACGTATAACCGCGCATAACCTACATACATTTCTCGTAGCTTCTTTTGTCTCTTGTAAATACAATACGTTACACGTGCGCGAATATATATATATATATACAAAAAGAGAAAAGAAAAAAAGAAATATAGTGATCTCTCCCTTTTTCCGTGCAAGGGACCTGCGTACGTAATGTATATCTTGCCTATATATGTATCATATCGTTTGCGTGTGATAATGGTACGAAGGCGAGCGATTCGAGTGCGAAACGCTCGATCAAAATATAAACAGAATAGAAAAACAGGCGGAGAAATGAGAGAGAAAGCAGGTGTGGTTGCGTTTGTAGCGAGGATGAAGCAAGGTCGCGACGCGAACAGATGTTTAGATATTTTTCTCAATTTCGTGTGTTCATTGCCCCCCCTTCTTGCGTGGAATCACGAAACAAGGACAAAGAGAATATAAAGTGGAACACCTGTACGCCTTAACACATTGACTGCTGCTTGTATTACACCCCTCTTGGTATTAGAACATCCATTGGCCTACCGTACAAAACATAATAGTCCATTCGAGTTATGTTATATTATAAATAGAAAAAAGCATAGTTAAATTTGAAAAGATGGAGGGCTTTATTTTAAGTGCTTTAATAGGTGACCACCATGGCGCTCTAGTAGCAGGTGGTCATCCATTACCAATATGGCAGTCAATGTGTCAAAGACGAATCGAAGGCGTCACGTTGGAAATCACGTTGGATTGATGCAAAATTAATGGGAGTTTCTACGTTGAACAATGAAAATTCAAGAAAGAAGAAATAACGTTTGTCAGTAGTTCTAAACGTGAGTTTTTTCTATACGCAATGTTTTTTCACCGTGCATACATTTTATGTTCAAAAAATTGTTTCGCATTGAGAAACCGTGCTGATCGAAGTTAAATTATTTTTTTATTGTTTCAATACATTTATATGCCTTCCTATCTCATAAACAAATATATCGAATTTCGCAATTAGTATCGAATTGACGTATTTTTGCTCAAACTTGAGGTTTCTTAAAATTTCACTCTCAATCGTTCGTTGCATAGCGTAGCTATAGAAAGTACAGTATTATCAGGAGTATCTTTTAAGAAAACTTCTATTATCCTTGCGTCAATCTGATGCAAATAAAACGACATCGTTTGTCCTTACACGGTGCACCGTGATGCAAAATACACCGACGACCGCACACTGAGACTGTTTAAACGAACACAAACCAAAGGAAAAGGAAAAAAAAGGAACGAATAGAAAAAGCGTAACAATTGCAATACACTCCCTATTCCCCTGCGTGCATAATACATACACCAGATTAAAGTACACGCCCACACATTAACCAGGTATATTATACACGAACACATTGGCGTACACGGCACACGGTTAAATTAATTAATATTAATGTTATGTTAACAATATTATCTCAATATTAATATTAATTAATAATATTATACACGAGGCAAAGCAATGTTACACGAGAGACAGTGGCGCATACACAGCGGAACACACATGTATGTATGTATATTCAAAGAAATCAAGTATCGAACTGTGTATGTACATGAAACCTATGATATTGTAATGTTGTTGAACCGGTTATTAAAGATGTCATTGTTACCGAAGAATACCATGAGTTGTGCTCTTTAACACGTCTTTTAACCGCGTTCCGATTATTTTTGTGGTTTCGCCCAAGACAGATTCAGAAACAATTGTCGTCCAAATAAATTTTATCGACTTTTATCAAACACGATCGTTTTTGAATCGGTAAACAACGCGTTAACCCCAACTCCACGGATACTTCTAACGTTTTCAAGCCTCTCTCGCGATCACGTTTCAACGGTGAAGCTCGTAGTCGTGAAATATTTAACCCTTTGAGCGCTGAATACTCTTGGCCTAAGTGCTTCGAAGGGACGGCGCGCATTGACGCTACCTACCGTGTTGCCCCGTTTGCCTACTCTCAGGCGTACAATAGCCCGTTTCTTTAGTTGCTCATAACTAATAAACGAAGCGTTAAACGCAATTTTTTTACTCTTGATTTTCGTCTTAGAATGTTGCATAGAGTTACCTCTCCAATTTTCTCCCAGTTTCGTCCATAGTCCCTACGAGAAACTTTTTGTCGGACGCATATATGCGCTCTCAAAAGGTTAAACGGCTTCCAGGGATATCGAGCGAGGTTTCCATTGCTTGAGCCAGAAAAAGTAGCGTGGCACGCGTCGCGTGGAATTCGGGCCTAATGAAAAAGCAAGCATATAAAGCTTGTGGGGTGGGGGGCAAGCGGGGGGGACGAGAACGCATTGATGGGATGTCTGCGGGGCCCAATGTCAACCTAACCCCATCAAAGTGTAATAATATTTATATTAGGGCGCGGCTGAGAGGGTAGGGGACACCGGTTAGGGTGCGTGCAGGGGAACGAGGCGCTGTCGCAGGGGTGGCGAAGGACTATACCGTGTAGTTGCCCGGATGTTCTGGAAACTCCCCGATACCCAACGAGTACTTTGCTCGTTCCTCGTTCCAGATATCGATCTAGCCGGTAATTAGACTTAAATAACATTGATACTCGTTGAAAGAACGCGATATCGATCGTGGCTTTTGTCCACCACCTGTCGTTTCGTTCAACCCTTTGAGAGACTAATGGAATTAAGAATCTTTTACTGTAGATAATAAATGTTTATTCTTTGTTTTCTTTTTTCTTTTCGTGGGTTTTCGATTTTTTTTCAGCTATTAAAATTGCTGAGTGATTTGTAGTTATTTGTATTTTATTTCTTTACTAGCAATTGTGTTGTTTGTTCGAAGCTCGTGAGAATCTGTTGGAATTTTTATTACATAATGGAAGTAGCTTTCGCTCGATTAGGTCCTTTTTCCCCGCGAGGAGGGCAAGAACGAGGGTGGTGTAGAAAGCGTGGCGAGCACGTTTGCGGAGATTTCAACGGACTCTCCGATGATTTCAATGAACTCTCGTCAACGTAAGCGAGTCAAGCTTCAAAGTTACAACCATACGTTCCACGATTTTACACTCGATTAAACGACAATATGATTATTCAATATTTTCATCAGCTTTGGACTAATTTTCATTTATCACAAGATTAAATTATAAAAATTTAAACAGGAAAATAAGAATACAGTGTTTTTACTTTAATTTGCGTAAGGGGGGGAAATTTTTACGAAGACCTGATTTTAATAAAAAATAATTTTTACTTAGCTTTTTACTCGTTTTGATTGTTTTAACCTGTAGATTCGCGTCGTGGGTGATTTTAGGGCTTAAATCATTATCGTGTCGGTTGGTATCAAAACGGTAAACCCGGTAATCGCGTTAATGATTGCCGAAAACGATGACGACGCCGGACTAAACAGCGTTGCAGTGAACGCGAAGAGCGTTGGTAATCCTTAAATCCGATTATTCGCCTCATCGGTCCTCGACAACACCAACCTGCCACCCTCTGTGTTCAATCAATCTTTTGTCGCCGTTTCTTTTGCCACCGTGTACCTTCCCCACCTTCGCCGCTCGTCTTTTCCGCTCCCTTTCGTTCTCGCCGCGATATTGTTGTCCGACAACCGTTTCCGGGACACCCTGACGATTCTTATTGTGGATTAGAAATGGGCTACGATAATGGATTCAGTTCGTGGATGAAATACATTTTCGATTGAATGCTCGAAGTGTTAGTTCTGAAGATATTGACAAATAATAGGAATATTGTAAATTAAATTAGTATTGGTGTCGTACAATATTATTATTCAATAGGAGTGTTATTGAGTAATATTATTATTAAAAATTAGTGTTATTGAGTAATGTGGTTATTCAGAATAAATATTATTATTATTCAAGATAAATATTATTATTACTCAAAATTAGTATTATTGAGTAATATTACTATTAAGAATTAGTGTTATTGAGTAATATTATTATTCAGAATAAATATTATTATTAAAAATTAACGTTGTTCAATACTATTATTACTCAAAATTAGTATTCTTGAGTAATATTACTATTAAGAATTAGTATTCTTGAGTAATATTACTATTAAAAGTTAGTGTTATTGAGTAATATTATTATTCAGAATAAATATTATTATTATTCAAAATTAACAAGTTGTTCAATACTGTTATTACTCAAAATTAGTATTATTGAGTAACATTATTATTCAGAATTAGTATTACTGAGTAATATTATTATTCAGAATAAATATTATTATTATTGAAAATTAACAAACTGTTCAATACTATTATTCTTCAAAATTAGTATCAGTACTGAGTATTATTATATTTCAAAATTAGCATTACTCAATATTATTAGAATATTAAATTTCAATAGCAGAAGCACCAAGGTGATCAAAATGATCAATTCCTAATTTTTCATTTCACATCATCCACAATTTTCCTCAATTAACAGATTTTCTCAGATCTGAACAATCTTCATAAAAATTAAAAGTCCAACTTCCTTTTCCTACACCAACCACGTTTCTCTGCTTCCAATTGCCAATCACGAGCTCGCTAATTACTCTAAATCAAACCCAAGCCCTTCTTCGCGATCAAAGGCTCGCAGTAGCCGAACTAGATCAACAAGTTAGGATCTCGATCACGATACTCGATGCGCGAGGCGGCCGCATTCCTTGGTTGCCTTTCTTCGCGCCCTCCTGGAATCTCCGGGCTGTCGTTTCGAATCTCGTCGAGAAGTCTCGAAGGGCCCACTGTCAATTAATCGCGCCTGGCCAATCTCGAAGGGTCGCGACGGCGGAGGGGCGAGGCGCGAGGACCTAATTCGGCTCCGTGTAGCCCCAAACCAGTTCCTTTCGAACGTCCGGCATCCCGTGAATCCGATTTGTCGGCTCGTTTGTCTCCGGGACACGCCGCGCCAAGATAGCCTGACACTGGACAAGAAGATCGATGCCGTTTCGTGTCCTTTTTTTTCTTCTCAGCGACAGGGTCGAACGCCGCGGTTCTTTGCCAGTTGAGGATTGTTGGTTTTGCGTGAGGTAATTAACGATTTACCGATCGGAAGCCTAGTTAACACTAGATCGCCGGAATGAGTCAATTTGACTGACTTATTGTTGGGTTTTTAAAATAGTAATAATAATAATTAATTGTTGGTGTTGTGTGAGGTAATTAACGATTTACCGATCGGAAGCCTATTTAACACTAGATCGCCGGAATGAGTCAATTTGACTCACTTATTGTTGGGTTTTTAAAATAATAATAATAATTAATTGTTGGTTTTGTGTGAGGTAATTAACGATTTACCGATCGGAAGCCTAGTTAATACTAGATCGCCGGAATGAGTCAATTTGACTCACTTATTGTTGGGTTTTTAAAATAATAATAATAATTAATTGTTGGTTTTGTGTGAGGTAATTAACGATTTACCGATCGGAAGCCTAGTTAATACTAGGTCGCCGGAATGAGTCAATTTGACTCACTTATTGTTGGGTTTTTAACACTATTCCTACCACAACCGATCAAATGACCGTTTTTAAAATTTCGATTAGAATTTCATAGATACAATGTAATTGAATCGCCTTTAAACTTTAAACTTTTTCTCAAATATACGTATAATACATTTTTCAATATTCACTTTTTTCTTCATTGTTTATTTTTTGAAAAAAATTTGTAGTCTGTCTTACGTGGGAATATCAAGGTAGGAATAGGTATACGTGAAGTGTCGGTAGAAATAGTGTTAAAATAATAATAACATCGCGCAATTATTTTGTTTTATTTTTTCCCCTCCTTTGATCTCACTCTCTGTGTTTCATCTCTACGTATAAAGTTTTATTTTTGTTAAAAACTTCAATTTTCATGTTTCAGTCAAATTGACTTGTTTTTTGTGTTTTTCATAGCAGTTTGTTAGAAATCAGATACTGAGTACTTTCTAATTAAGAAACAAATTTTTACTGCGATTGCAGTAAAAATTCTATTAACACTGCCGTTACTAAAATGGTAAAAATGGCCACTTCATCATACCTCTGAGAAGCTTCATAAATTTTCTAACAACCCTCCAAGATTTCCTATAAAACCGTATTTCTTTCCCTCGCTCAGCCTTCAATCCGATCCCTCCTCGCGAAATTCAGGAATTATTATATTAAAATTATATAGATTTAGCAAATATTTATATCGAATCATAATCCACCTCTTCTTGTAACCATCGATTCGAGTCGAATGCTCGATCGATACTTTATCAGCGTCACATCGACGGCTCGATTCTTGAGAAGGATGTCGAAGGGAAATAGGGGATAGGTTCCCCGATAATGACGGTCGCCTATCGCGCGATTTATCAAACATAGGCTTATCGATGTGTCGCGCACTCGAGGAGGGAAACGAGGGTGGCGACGATGGTTGATAGAAGAAGGAGGCAACGCAAATATGACAAATCGTCGTTTCTGTCCTGCATGAGTCGACGTTTCCCGCGTTTCCTCGCGTGTATTCATCGAAACAGATGATTGTGCCCCTCCTTATTCAGCACAAATTCACTTCCACCATTGTGCGAACACTGTCACGTGCCTCTTCTAATCAATTGAGTCGAAAATTTATTTATGGATACGTATAGGGGGTAGAACCTCGATTATCAGAACTAATTAGGAGCATTTAGAGAATAGAACGATCACCTTTTTTTTTGTTTGTGATAAATTTCAATTCATCGAAATGGATATTAAGAAGATTGATAGTCTGTTTAAGTGTTCGTGTATTTTGTATTTTTTCAAGGAATTTTCAGGAACTTTTAAAATAAAAATTGAGTAATAGAATTTCAATCCATCAAGTACCATATTCAATTTTTATAACACTAACTGTGTTAGGTTGATGAGAGAATGGTGAAAAATTCTAAAAAGAGGAAATGATGTGTGGTCAATTCCATAAAGTAATAATTACACCCAAATGTAGAGTTATTTTATTTATTTAAAAATCACTTCAAATTTTCTATCTGTTAACTATTTATAAAAAGTTTAAGACGACCGAACAAATATAACACATAATTTCATGGTCTGCAAATATTGTCTGTACATTCATTTTTATCATTATGATAAAACACTATTTATTGATTAGCATAATATGCAAATTTTCTTTATCATGCTATTCCTTATGAATGAATTGATTTAATTTCGTTGACTCTTTGGTCTTAAACTTTTGCCCGCTACTGTACTGTGTGAGATAATAAAAATCGCATTTTCACGTTCTTTATCATCGTCGTTTTAGACGAAGTTATTCATTTTTAATTATTAATTTTTCTGAATTTCACGTACTTTTTCACCGTTCGTTCGAATCGACGAACATTCAATACCTTCTGATCTGTTTTTCCACGTAATAAACGGGATCGACGAGAGGCCGAGGATTTTATCGTTAAATTTCATTAGTCAAATTGCCTCTATCGATATTGGAGGCAGCATTTCAACGCGGAGTGGTCCCTTTATGGACGATGTAGTCTTTTGACGTGAACAGCTTTGTACGTTTCCCCTGGAACCGGCTCGATCGAATGCTCCTGCCCGTTCAATGCGGTGCATTTAATTACCGGTCACAAACGAACCGCGCCTTGGATTCGCAGAGACACCAACCTCCCCGTTTTCGCTTTCGTTCTTATGAAACAGACCCCGAGCGAAATTCTGGAAACGCGTACACGTGTTTTAATCAAGCTAATGAGCAGATCAAATTAGCCTGATTCGCTGATTCAACGGGGCGACAAACGAGGAGTTTGGAATATTAGGGTTTTCGAAAAATCGAGGAGAAATTCGCAAACGTGTAAATAAATTGTAAGGACTCGTGGCAATTAAATAATTATTTGTGAAATTGGGTCGACAGGAATATTTGTACCTCACGATTTTTATTATCTCCCTATGAATTAAAGAGAATCGAGTATCTTAATTTTAAAATCTTTAATGTAGGTAATTAATTGCCTTGTAACGAGAACTGTGCTATACTTATTCATATTTAAACGTTAATTACAGGTTCAGTTTATGAGATTGAAATTATTAAATATTAATTATGCATAGGTATTGCAAATTTTAATATTTTGCGTTTAACGTAATTTAAGCATTATGGTAATTAACGGATGAACTCTTACATAGATAGCTACTGAAAAAATAGTGAGACAAACGGTTAATTCCCAAAACTCACTTTATACCACTCACACAAAATTTTCAATCTAAAATTGCATCTTCCTTTTTATTTTATCATAACCATTAGCTTGCAAATAGTCGAAAAATTTAAGCGTTATTGTAATGTACAGATGACCTTTTACATAGATAGCTGAAAAAATAGCGAGACAAAGGGTTAATTCCCAAAACTCACTTTATACCACTCACACAAAATTTGCAATCTAAAATTGCATCAAAGGGTTAATTCTTAAAACTCAGTTTATACCACTCACATAAAATTTGCAATCTAAAATTGCATCGTCTTTTTCATTTTATCAAAACCGTTAGCTTGCAAATAATCTTCAAAACCTTTTTCCTCGGCACAGTCCAACGTATCTAAAACCATTTCATCGATTCAACAACTTGAACTCAATAAAAGGGTTAATTATGCCAACGTTTACACGTACTCGTGCACTTACGTGTACAGGTATCAGATATCGATCGCGTCCAACGCGTGCCTATTATCCTATTCCTACGATAAGCGTTACATGGTGCAGGGCAGGAAGGGAGGGGGGTGTCACAACCCCGATAATGACGGTCGTGTATCGCGCGATTTATCAAGCGCAGGCTTATCGATGTGTCGCGTACTCGAGAAGGAAGTGGGAAGGGAGGGGGGGGTTGGTTGGTTGGTAGCATTGTCGGCGGTCGCGGATGTGACAAATTGTCAGTCCACGAGAAGGGTGAGCTCTAGACACGTCGCTGTACGTCTACATCTGTTTCCGCGCTAATACCTTGTATAACTCTTATGGTGTTCCTGGGGGATGCAGCATCGACGAGGGACGCGGGGGAAAAGGGGGGAGAAACTCGATCTAAGGAAATAGATGTACGAGACGTTCGCTGTACAGTTATCGTAGAGCAGAATACTTGGATTAACTGTTGCTAGACAATGGAGTAACGGACAAAAATTGAAGACCAAAGAGTCGACGAAATTAAACTAATTTTAATAATAACGAAATTGAACTAATTTAAAAATAAATTTATAAGAAATAGCTTGATAAAGAAAATTTGCATTCTTTGTTTAAATAGTGTTCTATCATAATAACAAAAATAAATGTACAGGCTATTAAATTTGCAGACTATGAAATTATGTTCTATATTATTGCCCTTTCGTCTTCAACTTTACCAGACTACCATTTTACATAATTATTATATAATTATTTACACGCGTTCCTTTTCATTTCACGTAACCCCCTCAACAGCTACGATACTCGTCAATTCTACCCCTCCCACTATGAATTCCAATTCATTAAATAGAGTTATACCATAACAATAATAAGAATAAATGTACAGACAATATTTGCAGACTATGAAACTATACTCTACGTTGCCCTCTTGTCTCCTACTTTACCAGACTACCATTTTACATAATTATTATATAATTATTTACACAAGTTCCTTTTTATTTCATATAACCCCCTCAACAGCTACGATACTCGTCAATTCCACCCCTCCCACTATGAATTCCAATTCATTAAATAGAGTTCTACCATAACAATAATAAGAATAAATGTACAGACAATATTTGCAGACTATGAAACTATATTCTACATTGCCCTCTTGTCTTCAACTTTACCAAACTACCATTTTACATAATTATTATATAATTATTTACATGCGTTCCTTTTCATTTCACGTAACCCCCTCAACAGCTAACATATTCGTCAATTCCCCCCTTCCCACTGTGAATTCCAATTCATTAAATAGAGTTCTACCATAACAATAATAAGAATAAATGTACAGACAATATTTGCAGACTATGGAACTATACTCTACATTGCCCTCTTGTCTTCAACTTTACCAGACTACCATTTTACATAATTTTTATATAATTATTTATACAAGTTCCTTCTTATTCCACGTAACCCCCTCAACAGCTAACATATTCGTCAATTCCCCCCTTCCCACTGTGAATCCCAAACTGTTCCACCTCTACAGCAACCGGAAGCCAAGTACATACAAGAAACTTGGTCCCAAGCACCGACTTCGTCCATCCCCTCCAACCCTCACCCCCGTGCACCTTCGACAGGTATCCTTTAATACTTCCTGCAGAGTCGTGCGTCTGACGTTTCCCATTCAAACTCCACATAGCCTTTCTCCTCCCCCTCGTCGGGGGGGAACGGGGAGCGGGGTAGCGCCGGAAGTGACGTTAGCCCCCGAAGACAGAATCCACTTACCCCAGGACGATGCAGACTGCACCCCCTAGCGAGGGGGCGCGAGGCTAGCGTGCTCTATCTGCCTGTGGCCTGCTCGAGGCCCCAACCACCCTCCTGGCTAGGGCGAAGAAGAAAAGGGCGAGAAACAGGGGTGGCGAGGGGGTGGTTGATAGCGGCGAGCACGACGCTGGTCGTCGTGGCTAACAAACGCGGATCGTGTAAGGGGTCGAGCGGATAAAACGAGGAGGGTGGAAGACAGAGGATGAAAGAAATTGGTACACGGAACGAACCGCAGACCATGGCGGGTGAACCCGGCCGGAACTCGGTTTGCAAACTTTTACAGGAGACGAGGTGGATGCAGGAGGCTGGCGTGGTGAAGCCAATTAGGGATTTAGCGATTCGTTTATTCGTGAACGTGTGTAGCTTCGGGGAGGAAATGTTAGAACGTTTTGCAAGGGTTGCAAGTTGGCTTCGTTAGGTTACAGATGTCCTGATTTCTGTGCGATTCACTGTTAAAATGGAACTTCAGGGTTGTGCTTAAAGGGGTTACTCATCGATCAAATAGTTTTTTAACCCTTTCGTGATATTTGAATGAAGTATATTTAACACTAGGTTTCAAATATGTATATTGGAAATAGATAGTAAATCTAGTGTTAACCCTTGCTTGTCGCTGTGATTCAGAACAATTTAAAGTAACTGTGGTTTCTTAACTAGCAGTTAAAAATTGAAATACGTCTACGATAAGTGTGACAATTCAGATTTAATGAAATTCATTGTATAGAAATTGTTTAATCTGCTATCAGAAGTGTGAAGAGCTGTGATAACAGCGGAATATTCATTTCTCAAGCTGTCTTTTTTTATACTTCACCCTGAGAAAGGGTTGATTGGTCAGTCGAGCAGTTGAAAACTCGGAAGACGAAATCTTTTTAACTCCGCCACCAATACACGAGTATCCGTTTCCAGCTCGTATTTATCCTATCAAGCAGATCTCAGTCCAGTCACTTATACTCACCCCCATGAACTTACCCCCAATTAAACTTACGACCCAGTGGAAGAATTTTATCGGGAACAAAAATTCGTGCTCGTCTTTTCGAGGGAGGCAAAGAGTGAAAGTTTTAATGAGGTTGTTCGACGAGGAATCTTGAAAAACAGGAAGAAACACGGTCGGGGGGTGGGGGGTGAACGAGGATCAGCGTGGGTGATATTTAATCCCGAAATTGCTGAAAGTTTCGCGTGCAAAACGAACGGAATACGTACGAGCCGGGAGAAAATTGTTTTTTAATTCGCGCGTATTATAATTACGGGGGTCTGAGGGGAAGGAAACGGTGGAGGGTGGAAGAAGAGGGTGGCAGGGTGAGGAGAGGGAAACTCGAGTGAGATTTCGAGACAAAGGCCACTGTTTGAATGGTTGCTCACGGCATTGTTGCCCTTTACCCTCCGCGTCCATCGACGGGGCAGAAGGGGTTGCCACCCCTCGAGAAAGGAGGAAGCACTTCTCCGCACGAACCGGAAGCGCGGTCGTTTGACGCTTCCCGGGTCTCCGTGTCCACTTTCTTGGTTTATTTAAACCGTTCCTTCAACGTCCTTTCTACTGGACGAAGATTGAACATGCTGAACCCTCAGGGGATGCTTCCAAATTTCTTATTCAATTTCTTTATTCATACCTAAGCTATTGAAGTAACCTTTAAGTATTTGCAAGGAATTGCTTTGTTTCAAGCTGTATCTGTGAACAATAGAACTGCAGACAATTATGGTAAACTTGATGTTCAAGATTACATAAAGAAATACTGAATACATAGGATACAAATCTTTATTTACACTTTCTGCAGAAAATCTTAGTAAATTTGGAAAGCTTTACCAAAAATTTATAAGGTTTTAAGAAATTTATAAGGTTCCTATGAATAACCACAAATTGGTCATTTTGATTGCTCTGGTAGTTCTAGTGTTAATAGCCCAATAAATTATATCCCTTTTTATATTTGCTAGGATTTAATTTCCTTTTATTAGTTATTAATAGAATTTATTAGTTTTATTAGAAGTTAAGAAAGAAAATGCAAATGGATCTATCTTTTTGTTACGCACTGTATATAACGTAGGTATTTCAAATTAATCCGTGAAACATTTCTCCTAGCTTCCATACAGCGTTCCAAATAATTTCAAGTAAGCTTTATGAATATTCAAATAGCAAGAAACTTATTGAAATTTAGAAAGGGTTGAGAAAGACTGAAATTTTTGCATATTCCAAATATTTAAACGTCAGTATCGAAATACGTAAAGCGTAAATGATAAGAAATAACTTCTCAATTTTCTCTACTCTTTGTTCTGTGAAACCCTCAGTAATAGCCCTCTTTAAGGAGACACTTATCGAACACAAAACTGGACACCGTAGTAACACGTTTCTTTTTTCTTGGCCAGAGCTTCACGATCATTGCTCTAGCTATCCGCTCGAATAAATTCACCGGAGCAGAGCATATGGGGGAAGCGCTAATACCGTTTTATGTGCGGCTTGATACCCATAACGCAATATGGTGCCCCTCGCCGTGTTACGCTTCGCGTTCCAAGCGCCAAAAGAAGCGACTCGATGTCGTCACCGGATAGTGGGTGAACGTTTCAGAGGGTACATGTGCGCAATGGAACTTCTTACTTTATTCATAAGGTAGGGACGACGCCACTGGGTGAGTCGTGGAACGAGGACAGAGAAGAAACAAAATCATGGTGTATTATAATTTGAGCTCTGTTCGTTCATGAGAAAAAGAATTGAAGTTAATTACAGAGTAATCTAGAAAATAGACCACTTGTTAATAAATTGTAAAATTCAATTAGCAATTTCCAAAAATCAAAATTATAAAATTTCTTATTCAAGGGGAAACATAATTAGGTCAAAAAGACAATTGCCATAGTAAATTGCTTAGTTCGACGGTTGAAAGTAGTGGCAGCTGCAAATAAACTCTTTCACGCTTTCAGAGAGGCAACATAAAATAGTTGAAGCATTTAAAAATAAAATAAAAGAATTCAAGGGGTAGTGGCAGTCCCACATAAATTTTTTATACTTCCCCAAGGACGATATAAAATTCATGGTTCGAACCTACAAAAACAGAGGAGTTAAAGAGTAATGGCAGCTCTAAATAAATTTTTTTATACTTCCACAAGGATAGTATAAAATACAGAGTTTAAAACTAAAAAAAGAAAGATGGAGGTACAGAGTAGTGGCAGCACCAAATAAATTTTTTTATGCTTCCACAGAGATAGTATAAAATATAGACTTCAAGACTAAAGAAAAAGGAAGTTAAAGGGTAATGGCATCCAAAATAAAATTTTTTAATACTTTCATAGGAATAATATAAAATACAGGCTCCAAGATTAAAGAAAAAAGAAGTTAAAGGATAATGGCATCCCAAATAAATTTACATTCTCATAGAGATGATATAAAATATAGGCTTTAAGACTAAAGAGAAACGAAGTTAAAGGGTAATGGCAATCCCAAATAAATTTGCATTCTCATAGACATGATATAAAATATAGGCTTTAAGACTAAAGAGAAACGAAGTTAAATAGCAATCCCAAATAAATTTGCATTCTCATAGAGATGATATAAAATACAAGCTCTAAGACTAAAGAAAAAAGAAGTTAAATGGTAATCCCAAACAAATTTGCATTCTCATAGAGATAATATAAAATACAAGCTTTAAGACTAAAGAGAAACGAAGTTAAATAGCAATCCCAAATAAATTTGCATTCTCATAGAGATGATATAAAATACAAGCTCTAAGACTAAAGAAAAAAGAAGTTAAATGGTAATCCCAAACAAATTTGCATTCTCATAGAGATAATATAAAATACAAGCTTTAAGACTAAAGAGAAACGAAGTTAAATAGCAATCCCAAATAAATTTGCATTCTCATAGAGATGATATAAAATACAAGCTCTAAGACTAAAGAAAAAAGAAGTTAAATGGTAATCCCAAACAAATTTGCATTCTCATAGAGATAATATAAAATACAAGCTTTAAGACTAAAGAGAAACGAAGTTAAATAGCAATCCCAAATAAATTTGCATTCTCATAGGGATGATATAAAATAAAGGGTTTAATTATTGACAAGAGAAGGAAAAAAGGAGAGACGATCGATACGTCGATCCGACAATTTTCGACATCCCCAGTCAAAGAACCTGAGAAACACGGGACCTTCAAAGGAGGATGCATGCTTTTAACAAGAGCCACGTCGCTGCTAGGGGCCAGCAGCGGAGGAGAGAAGCTTTTTATCGAGCGTAAAAGAAAACCGCGGACGTGATCGAGCAAAGGCGAATAAAGAGCGAGGGGGTTACGCCCTCCCGCATTTTCTTGCCGCTGCAACCCCCGAAACCACCCCCGGCAACGCTGGACCCACAGGGTGGCCGCGGTAACGACGCGTCGTCGGTTAATCAAGCCATTTCGTTCCTGCGAGACCAGAATGAGGATACGGCCGTGAACGACCATCGATTTCCTTCTTACCCGTGCTCCTCTCCTAGAAATCCCTTCGCAATGCCAATCTCGATCGCCAGGGTGCGGGCTACTTTCCCCTTGAACCTTTCCCGGCCTTTCGCGCTGACCAGAAAAACTACCCCTAACGACTTCGACGTTCGACGAGCTGGCCGGTTGCAGATGAGAGGCGATACTTGATTTTAACTTGGTGGTACAGTCGGTTGTGAAAGTAATCCTGTCACTGTGTTTTGTGCAAAATTTTGTAGGGTTTGAAAATTGAAATGATTGGAAAATTAGGGAAAATGAGCTGATGAATATTCGTTAGGAATTGTAAACCTATAATTTTATGGAAATTGATAGAAAATGCGATAAGGTACTTTTGTGACAGGCTGTACAGAAATAAAAGCAGTGATAATTAAGTAAATTAGGGTAGTTAATGGAATCGACAGTGATGCGATAACATATATAGTGTAACGTGATGTATCAATCAAAATTGATTGTTTAAAAAACAGTTGACTTTATTATTAATGTTATTAGCATCTGTATGACAGATATTATACAGTAAATACAACAAGATAAATTTGTTTAAATTATTACAAGAATATATTTTCTTTGACCCTGTGGTCTTAAACTCTTGTTTGTTACTGTATGTTTGTTAACTATAAGATATAGGCACATCAATAAAATAAGATAATAAATAGGAGTCGTAGGTAAAATTAATTAAGACTGTATTAATTACTTTGTTAAGACTTTATTGATTACTTTATTTACAAACTTTATTATATTATTATAATAAGCACTTATTATACATGTGTGCTTAAATTCGCGTGACGTCAGCATGAATCTGTTCTCGTACAGTACAGGTACCACCACTACCAGCCAGCGTTCAAATATCTGACAATTTTGGGGTAGACCAAGAGCACCGGAAGGGCGCTCTAACGATGAAGATGGCCGCCAGCCACTTGATCTCGAGGTCGCCGCTTCCGGTGGTCAGCGGTCGTACGCAAAATGCGCGAAGGTGCGCCTTTATCGGGTTTCATTGTCGTCGAAATCGTCCGGTTCGGCCTGCGGAAGAGGAAGGAAGCAAGGAAGGAAACGACCTGCGCAATTTCCGGCTTCGCGGGGGTGAAACGCGACGCGGAGGGGGGGAAGGGAAGAAACGGGGATAGAGGCGTCCGTCGGGAGGGTTGCTGCGACCCTCGTAATCCCGCGACTGAAAGCCTCGTTTAATATTTATGATTTATTTCGGTTTAATTCGACGTGCAAACGGGAGGACGCATTTATATTCAGCTATGTTTGCACGCTAGATCGCCGGGACGGCTCTTGACGTGCGCGAAAACAGGATTAGCCAGGCTGACAAATATCGAAACTTCCTTCCTCTCGTCCAGTTTACGCTGTTTCAGCCTGGCTGACGCGTCAGGTGAGATGGGGCGAATTTATTCCTGTTTTAATTTTTTACTAGTTTTAATTTCCCATAAACTCATAAAAATTCATGGTCCGTTCATTAATTACCTAAGGTGATCAAGTTCGCGAGACTCACCCTATATATACATTGCTGAGTTTGGTTTAACGATGGGGATAAAAATATTAGTATAAAATCAAAAATACGTTAACACTGAGCTACCCCTAAATGAAATGCAAAACAATCCATAAATTTTTTAAAGAATATTTAGAAAATATTTAAAAACAATCAAATTCGTGAGACTCACCCTATATATACATTGCTGAGTTAGGTGTAACGATGGGGATAAAAATATTACTACAAAATCAAAGATACATTAACACTGAGCTACCCCTAAATGGAATGTAAAATATTCCATAAATTTTTTAAAGAATATTTAAAAAATATTTAAAGACAATCAAATTCGTGAGACTCACCCTATATATACATTGCTGAGTTCAATTTAACGATGGGGATAAAAATATTACTACAAAATCAAAGATACATTAACACTGAGCTACCCCTAAATGAAGTGCAAAACATTCCATAAATTTTTTAAAGAATATTTAGAAAATATTTAAAGACAATCAAATTCGTGAGACTTACCCTATATATACATTGCTGAGTTAGGTTTAACAATGGGGATAAAAATATTAGTATAAAATCAAAAATACGTTAACACTGAGCTACCCCTAAATGAGATGTAAAACATTCCATAAATTGTTTAAAAAATATTTAAAAGATATTTAAAAATAATTTTAAGATTAAAGGTACATTGACACTGAGCTACCCTTAAGTAAGATGTAAAAAATTCCAAAAATTTTTCAAAAAAAAATTTAAGAAGTTTTAGTTCCAAAAGAACAAGTGTGATAATCGAGGGTGAATAAAATTTCTTCGCGCGCACTGAAAGATTTAGTAAAAAAAAAAAATCACTATACTCGTAAGACAGCCTTTAATCGACCTTTATTTTCGCTGTAGTAAAGGCCATTAACAATAGAGGGCAAGCGGCGATAAATTTCAGCGACGTTCCCAACCGCACTTTACACAAGCGAAGGCGGTTCCGTGGAATCGTCATCGTCATTGTTCCAGCGACAATGCCCGATAGAAATGCCTTCACCCTCGTATCCGGTTCCTTGCGAACGCCATGGGGAGAGAATTGCCCCCGGTATTAACTCGCGTAATTGAGATTTATTAATCCGGAGGCCGCCTGGTGGCCACATTGCAACCCACCCCCCACCCTCCACCCTCTCTCTCTTCTTTGCAGGTTGTAACTTTATTATTATTACGGCTTATGAATTTATGCCAGTAATTGTGCGCGATGACAAAGTCGGTTTTATCACCTTATCAAGAACCCTGGAACGTTTCCCCCTTTTTTCATTTTAATAAGTTTTTGTGATTTTGCTTCTCGCGAAACTAGGATAAATACGAAAGGAAAATTCCGCAGGAATATGGTCGAGTAACAGTTCTTTTATTGCGGTTTGTCCTTCCTTTCTTCATCGCCCTGAGAAATTCTGAAATATGTAACATTCTCACGGTTTTCTCGGGTGAATCGCTGGGGGATGAAATTGGACTTGTAGAATGAAATTTATTCGTTTTTCTGGTGAAAATTCCTGGGCGCTTCTTGTAGATAAATTATTGTAGTTTTAACTAATATATACAATATTTTACGGGTTTACAGGACTTTCAAACTTCATCAGTAAAGTTTGCAAAAATAATTACCATTATTCCTAACAATTTTTGCTAATTTTTACTCATGCAGCGATACAAATATATCCAAATCTATTTCCCTCTAAGTTCTGCAATTTCAAATTCTGTTAGAAATATACCGAGCACCTAGAACCCTAACTCTGATTTAAAAAAAAATTTTTCAAAAACCTTCTCGAGGATATGCCTAATAATTTCCCAAATTTTCACGGCGATTGGATATATGGTTTTTGAATCTATCAAGTACAGACAGACAGACAAACACACATTCATTTATATATATAAATATTATTAAATAAAATAATAATTATTTGAATTGCAAATTATTTAATTTGCAAATAATTATTATTTCATGCAAGTTGAATATTTATCACGGGCGTAGTCACGTAACGAGAATAAGAAAGCGTCGGATAACAGGAGCCGGGGGGTGCCGCGACAGGGTGAGCCACGCAGGGAGGTTTCATATTGCTGGATTAAGCGTTCAACTTCCACCTTCGACTCTGCCTCTGTTTCCTTGCCGGGTGTCTTAAGCCTGAACTTAGTTATGGCCGCGGCTTTCATTAAACGGCTGGATGACGGATCGCTTTGTCTCGTTTAGATTACGACCGGCAATGAAAACGGATTTAATCACCAGGACCTGGGTCCGATGTTCGGCAGCCACCGTGTCCTACGCGGTGTTAATCCTCCGGATTTCGTCGCTTGATCGACGATTGTAATATTCCGGAATCGTGTCGAGTATTTTGTTTACCGTAAAGTATTTTATCGTCGACGAGAGATTAGAAAAGTTTTTTAATTGAAAGGGAACACCGTTCGAGCTGGAATCACTCGGAAAATTAGAATAAACATATTTATTATATAACAATGTTTTGTTATATAACTTGGAAGCAGTTCAACGATCTTGAAATCGATTGTCAACATTGTTCAACTGCTTCCAATGTTTTCCCCAATCTAATATAACAATAATTTGTTATATAACGAATTTATTCATTCTAACTTTGTTACATAACATGTGCCTTCGACGCTAGAACTACTGACGATTAGGGTATACTTATTAAAGACAAAGAAATTAAATTGAAAACTGAGTGAAAAAAAATACCTAATATAAGGAAAACAAATTTTAACAATCGCAGTAAAAGTTATAGTAAGATTTCAAATTTTTAGGCACCACGTTTCTATGAAAAATTAGAAATTGGCTCACTTTGACCCCCTTGGTAGTTCATAATGGTACATAATGACGAATTACAGAGACGTTGTTATGTAACAAAGTTTTGAAACAAATTTGTTATATAACAATACAGCTATAGAAATGGAAGAATTAGAATTATTTTATAAACTGTGCTGCATATACCATAAAAATTAATACTGACTGATTTTCAATTAAACTTTGAACAACAGTTTGTATGAAGTCAAAATTTTCTGAAGTTACATAACAAAAACTGAAACACTGTATTAATAAGAGGGTGTTTCAGGAACAGAATAATTCATACAAGCACGCAGAATTCCTTAGAGAAACAGATGGTGCGTCGCACGAGGCCTGGAAAAAATGTTGTACGATAAATAACAAGGCTCTGTGTTTATATTTGCAGAGGGATGGCGGGACTCAGTGTTGGGGGCCTCGCGTCGTTTATTGGTGACTCTCGGCAGTCTCTCCAGGGACAGCTCGCCATGTCCAGCCAGGGTAAGTCACAGCATTGTTTATCTTCCGTCGGAGAAGTCGCGGAGCTGCGGTCTTGATATTTACCCCGGCCCAATTCCCTGTCAAAGACTTACAAAGAGAGAAACATAAAGCTACAACGTTGTCCGAGGACAGCCTTGAACGGTTCCTTATTACATCTCATAAAATAAAAGGCCTTCCTTTTAAATATGCTTTAAATATGCTCAATAAATATGCTTCCCTTCTTATATAAAATAAAAAGGGTGAAACTTTATAATGTAACATTTCACAATTTACATATTTTTAATTTTTATTATTTATTATTTTTAATTTGAGTTTGGTTGCTTTATAAATTCCTGAATTTTTTAAATTAAGAATTTTGCATAAAATGAATTTTCCTATGCAAAGCAGCAGTTGAAATTTTGCAATTTAATATTTCATAATTTATAAATTTGAATTCAGTTGTTTTAGGAATTACTGGATTTTTTAAATTTTAAATTTTGCACGGAATAAATTTACTATTCTATATTTATATCTATAATATTTCCTTTGCTCTACTAATACTTCACAATTAATAAGTTTTATTATTCATAAATTTAAATTCAAATTCTGTATTTTTAGAATTCAGAATTTTACAATTTTATGAAAACAGCATTCCAATTAAATAATGCAACTGAATTGAATATTAAAATTAAAATAATAAACTGAATTAAATACTAAAATTAAAATAATAAATTGAATTAGATAATAAAATTAAAGTAATAAAATGAACTAAATAATTTTCATTGTTCTATGAAAAATATAATAATATAAATTGTTGCCATTGCTATGAATGTGTGTGCATATGAACACTCGAACAAGTGTTCGTTACTCTTGTCACCTCGTTCGAGCCACGTTCGTCACCTGAGGGGTAGAAGCGCCGGATACTGAAATGTAAATCGAACCGCGGCCCCCGCAACCCTCGCGCATTTCGGATTGCCGAAAGCGAGGATCTACCCGACGCCTCCGGCTGAAATATGCAAATGACACGCAACGCCGTCGGATACGATCTCGTTACCAGCGAGACCGAGGGTGGGATAATATTTATCGTAGGGAGATCAAGGTCCACGATATATTCCTCCAGTTCTGCAATCCTTCTTCCTGCAACTGAAACATAAACGTAGCGATTTGATTTCTCAATTTTTTACAAAATTAATTTTACTGGTAAATTGAAATATTTCGGGATAAATTTTGTAATAAAATCTTCTTCCATTCTCGAGGCAGGATAATGTATCTCTGTCCACGTCAAAGTGAATATGGTGCAGAGGAAAGTTCTATAAAAGTTAGTAAAGTGGATTAGAGTGTAACAGTTGAGACGCCTGATCGTGAAACAAGTGGATTCATTATTTTGCTGTTAACATGCACTTGCTGTAAGCTCTCCGATGCATTTTTATAGGAAACTTGGAAAAATGTACACGTTATAGTATTTAGGGGTTGAAATAAATCTCGCTTTAGGTACCATTTTTTTTTCAATCGCCTTTGCAAAAGTATCCTGAAGTTTAATTATTATTCTGGCCAATTTACGTGGAATTTACAGTGACGTTTTTTATAATATTTTCCGACATTCGGAAAATCGTGGAAATCCTCGTACAAATTCGTACAACGGGGACAAAAAAAAGCAGTGTAATGAAAATGGAACCTCGGTGCTGTTTCCAATTCCATTTTTGCGCCGTAAAAAGTGTGCCATTTTTATTTTATCACCAAGCCTCTACAAAGGTCTACGTGCACTGCCACAGGAAAACTGATCGTTGTCACCAGAACTGAAGGGATAGGTCAGAGGTCGTGAGTTCGATTCCGTGAACTACATTTTTATTTTAATTAAAGTCGACCTCGACGTCACTACCGCATGCTAAATATTTCAAAGCATCGTAGCCATTATATAAAATGTCCCATTGTGTTCTGTGGGGCCCATTATTAAACTTCGAAATATTTTAATCCTCTGATGGCCGACCATGGGTGCCATTTTTGGGCACGCACCGTGAAATCAACGAACAAAGACTAATTTTTTTTTTTTTTGTATTTTGCATTCGTGCATAATAACCTATATTAATATGGGTCAAGAAAGACCCAGACTTAGCCTCGTACGACATAGTCAAAGGTTGGCCATTCGAGGGTTAAATAAACCTAAACGGAAATCTGTTTCACTGTCTGAATATTATTTTACCATTTTCGTTCAATCCCTGTTTTCGTTATCTACAAATGGAACATGGTCATGCTCTCTGTTTCATCAAAACTTTCAACGTGGCCGTCCAAACAGTTGTTAATTGATAGCTGGGCGTGGTGCACCTGGTTTGCTGATCGATACCAGAGGCCCCTACGGTCACGTATCCATCCCTGTTTCCACCTCTGTTACTCGATCCCAGCCCCCTCCGTCACTGTCTCTCTTTTTACCATTCTGCCTCCGGTACACGTCGAAACGGGCAATCGCCTAATCTGAGAATTCTCCTGTCCTTTCGGGGGCTACCCGGGGAAAAAAAAAGGCGCGTCAAAGAAGCTGCCGCCGAGACTCGTCTTAGCCTCGATGAAATACGATCGAAAATCCAATATAAAAGCAATATCGGAAGTGACACTTCCGCGAATATATTCCCCCTCCGTCTTTCGTTTCGTGGGCTGCGACTTCCCCGAGCAGCAATTTTCCTAAAGGGATTGGAATTTTTTTTATTACTTCTAACTTAGTCAAAATACCCTTTGTTAACTCTGTAAAATTCAAATTTTGTCAAAAAAGTCCCAAATTGCCTAAAAATTGTGTTTCAATAGAGTACCTCAAAATAGGATTCTCTATTTTTCCAAAAAACAAAATTTTAATTTAAAAATAAACCAAATTGTCTAAAAATTGTGTTTCAATAGAGTACCTCATAATAGGATTCTGTTTTTTCAAAAAACAAAATTTTAATTTAAAAAAAAAACCAAATTACCTAAAAATTGTGTTTTAATAGAGTACATAAAAATAGGATTCTCTATTTTTCTATTCTAAATTTTTCATCCATATTTTAAAATATTAAACGAATAGAGAATATTTTTTAATCTACTATACTCCAAATAATTAAATCAGAATACGTATTTGGAAAAAGAAAAGAAACGAAAGGAAAAGGGGTTGAGAAGAGAAAAAAAAAATGGCCGATGTCGAACGCCTAACCGCAAAGCCCACTTATTCTACCTGAGTACACTCTCGATCCGCGCAGAGGTTGATCCCTTCTATTGCATTAGGCGATCAACTTTACCTGCGGTCCGCCACTTTCCTTTTTTTTTCTCCCTAAGGGTGCACCGTCACGAGCTGATCATAAATAACGCGTTATCTCCGGATCCGATAGAGGCTAATTTATTTACGAATCGGTGCCGCTGCGGGGCAGCCCACGTGACGCGTATCACGGGAGTGGTGGTCCGCGGCGTGAGTCACGTGCCATCTGCCACGGACTATCCACTCTATTATGGTGTGGAAACTGTATCTGTCCTTATTCTGGATGACTTGCTTCTCCGTGCGAACACGAAGCAATCTACACAGGCCCTGTACCTAATGAAATGTTATGAACTCTGTTCTTTTCCTTGATTTTAGTCAAGGGGAATAGTATTAAATTTAATTTAGGTTAACCTAGATGGGCTTCCATTTTTCTAGAGAAATACTCTTCCAAATATTTCTGATTCTCCTTTCTGTTTGTGATTGCTAGTTTTGATTAAGTGTATGCGAAAGTTTCAATTCGAGTAATTTCTCACCATTTTGAATTTTTATAAAACTAACCTAAAAATATTGAAACCAACGTAGAAAATATTTTTAAAATTAATGTGCAATATTTGTATCACTATATATAGAAGAGAAAATTGACTGAAGTTAAAGCTGAAACTTTTGTATGCCCCTGATAAAAGTAGTGATTCTCGTGAAAAGATAGTGGATCAGTATTTGGATCAGAAGCACGGATAATCTTGCAGATTTCTCGCTGATCGAACGATACGAAATTTATGTGGAATAAGATAGCAATTCTAGAAACCTGGTTTGCTAGCACCGTTTCCTCGCACGGGTGGGAGGGTGCGTTTAAAGGAACCAGTCACGAAATTAACCGGCCTCAAATGGAATTCCAGGAATGCTGTCTCGAACGCCTGGATCCGACACGCGAAACGTAATCGTCATCGACGAGACTTCCACTCTATTTGTGCTAAAGTTAGCGTGTTCGTTTTGTTGTTATTACATTTACAGTCGAACGCCGGGGTACGTGCGACGAGGGAAGAACGAATTCCTTAAAGAGGAGATATCTATATCGGCTGCACGCGAGCGAGCAGAAAATTGCGATAAGCACAGGGTAATTGGCGATACGTTGAGATTGCGTTGAAAATACAAGTATTCCGTTATTACTTTGTTGCATTACGTTATAAAATATAGTGTTATCGCCAATTACAACAAACACAGACCAAGTCTTGGTGCCATAACCAAATACTTAACAAGGTTTGATATATTTTTGTCGCCTAGTTTTACAATGGTTTTGTAATCAATTTGATGTGGTCAATACTTTCACCGACAATATAGTGACAAAACTTGTACCAAGCTTTTCAAAAATCTGACGAGGATAGATCAACACTTGCAAATATAATATATCACTAGCTGTTGCCCACGTATTTTTTTTTGTAATACTTGCTTCAAAATCGGCAAATTTTAAAATAAACTTTCATCCCTTATTTTACCCCCTTGGGGATGGATTTTTCAAAATATTTCTTTATTTCTAACGAAAAAGCTAAATACCAATTTTCATAGTGCTTTCATATCAACAATCTTTCAACCCCTCTTTTAACCCTCTTAGGGGTGGAATATCAAAAAATCTTTCCTTAGTGAATGCCTACGTCATGAAAGGAACCCATTGTCCAAATTTCACGTGTCTAGCTTCGGTAGTTTAGGTTCTGGGATGATAAATCAGTCAGACAATTAGGGTATATCTTTTTATATGTATAAATAATTTGCTAGCTATATAATTCATGGAAACCAAACCTAACAATCATTTAAATTGCACCACGCGCGATTCCATGGTTCGATACTGGAGGAATCGGTCGAACGAGTCGAAGCATTTTCGTTAATAAGCACGATCAACAGAGAGACAGGGAAGGGTGTTCAACTTCAAAGCGCATCGAGTGTCGCTAACTAAAGTTTGAGCGACGCCGGGGGGGGGGGGCGGAGAGTTTGCCATTTCCAATCCAAGTCCATTTCGTGATTAAGTGTAAACTTCTGAAGTTGCCCCGGGAGAACGACGTACGCAAACATAACACGCGTACACGCGCTCGTTTCGCGTCCTTTTCACAGACGAGGACTGTCCATTCCCCGATGAGCCCCGCGAAAATATATTTCCGCCATTTTTTTTTAAGCGCCCTCTGCGCGGCGGCGTTGCAGTACTTCCAAATCGGGTGACATTTATAGGTTAGGTTCACGGTAATATTGTACACATACCCGTTCGAAAGTACATATTAAGCTGTTCATGATATGATAGGCTTTTAATGAATTAAATACTGTAAACAATTAGGCTAATTATTGTAAGTAGTCGACGTGTACGGTATACGGTTATAAGCAAAACTGAGTCCATATTTGACTAAAATAACGTCCATCTTTGAACCGTTGTAACTTTGCAAAAAGAGGTCGTACAACAATTTTTCTGGGGTCATTTTAAAGGGCAAATCTTGCTCTCTTACGTCAATGCTTTGAATTCTCTTGAAAGTTCTCTTACATACAGAAAAAAGTTCAAAAAGAAAAAGTAGTTTTTCCTTAAAAATTGGGAAAACTCAGATAGCTGTAGTTCTATAGGAAAATTTTTCCTGCAACCAAAATCATGGTAAATTTGAAGAACAAAGCTTCTTTTCCACAATGACCCCTTTGAAAGATGATACATAATTTTTTTCTTGATTTTATTCTACCATGTATACAAGAGATATATTTAGCTCTATTAATGACTGGTTAGTAATTTTAGTAAAAGTGCTTGCATTTCTACTGCTACATTATAAAACTGTGACTTAATATAATTATCACATTTTGAGTGAGACCACTAAATATCCTAATGCTTGTGAAGGAGCGTTCACACTTTATTTATACAGTCTTGTCCTTCCGTTTTCACAGTATTTTATACTCTGTTAATTCCTTCTCCACATAAAAATAGGTTGCTGTTTTGTTCTTTGTTGTTGCTCGTTAAACGATGTAAATAAACTGTTAGAGGTGGAAAGGTCGCCTGGCATCCGAGCCGGTGTCAGGTTTCTAATGGCGGGAGCCGACCGCTGCACCATAAAAACGTACGCAACGATAATTGAAGGGAAGTCCAAGGCTCTCTCTGTATTATTTAGCAGCTTTCTCTGTCCTCCCTCCGACCCTGCTCACGCTACTCTGTCTTAATTGCCGGCCAAATTACTTTTCCCAGGCTACGGTTAAATCGTACGGAAATTTATATTTCCGTTTGGTAACGGAGACCGGATACGTTTCTCTGTATGGATCCCATTATCGAAACTATGCAGGAAGCTGTTAAGAATCGACTCGATTCGTCTACATAGATTAGAAGGTGCGGTGAAGTAGGCCGACGGTGGCTTACAGCAGCTAGCTTAGTGTACAATAGAGTACTTATACTAATGCTCGTTTAAACGTCCGGATCTTTGTCCGCTTTAGTGTCCGTTACTGTTTTCCCATAAGGCTGAAGAAGTCATGAAGTCATGGACAGGTTATTTAGACTCTAACTCGAACCTAACTTTTTCCAAAACAATCCTAAATATAATTCTGTATATAACATAGCCTAAATATAATCTGAACCTAGCCCAATCCTAACCTTATCCAAAGCAATCCTAAATATAATTCTGAACCTAACCCAAACCTAATCTTATCCAAAACGATCCTAAATTTAATACTACATATAACATATCCTAAATATAATCTGAACCTAACCTGAACCTAACTTTATCCAAAACAATCCTAAATATAATTCTGTATATAACATAGCCTAAATATAATCTGAACCTAGCCCAATCCTAACCTTATCCAAAGCAATCCTAAATATAATTCTGAACCTAACCCAAACCTAATCTTATCCAAAACGATCCTAAATTTAATACTACATATAACATATCCTAAATATAATCTGAACCTAACCTGAACCTAACTTTATCCAAAACAATCCTAAATATAATTCTGTATATAACATAGCCTAAATATAATCTGAACCTAATCGAATCCTAACCTTATCCAAAACAATCCTAAATATAATTCTATATATGACACAACCTAAATGTAATCTGAATATAACAGGTTATTTTAGAAGTCTTATTTAAATATTTTTGTCGTGCATTCCAAAGGAAACAAATTTCATTTTCACGTTGATTATAATAAGTCAAATGATTGCAACTGCAATTCAATGAACGTGTCTATGTATCAGATATAAACATTGGAATGCATGTGGTGTGAAAAGGATACAGAGATACGGATCTAATGTGAAATCTGTAGCGGAGCGTGTAAAAAGGTTTATCGTCGATCTTTCGAGCGCAAAACAGCGAAAATAAATCCGAGGAGGATGCCAGGCATACTTGTACGGGGGTCAAGTTCTCGGTCGTCTCATTAGAAACGTGAGCACAATCCCCTGCCTGCTCTCCAATTACTGTTCCTGGTTCCTGGTTCGAAGCAGCAGGTTCAGGATGTAACCAGTGGCGTAGGCAACCGCTCAAACACGATACCAACGCTTTGAGCACTATTTTCAAATTATTTATTATTTCAATTTAATAAATTAAAAATTTTCTCACTACAGTAGGGCTTCCTACATATCAATCAATAGGGAAACGAAAGTGTTCAAATAAAAGAATTTTCAAATAATACAACAATCACTTTTTTTGACACTAAACTTCATAAACATTAAAGGGATTAATAGTTTGTTTAATTATTCATACATATATCCTACTATGTCTTTTCCACTGTTCAACTTAATTAGATAACATAATAAAATATCCTAGATAAAATATTCAGACAATGATAAATGTTTTATAAAAATTACTATTATTATTATTATTATTATTATTTACAGTTTAAATTATTTTTGTTATATTAACCAAAGAAAGGTGTCCAGTTTTTATAATTTTAGTTTTTCTACCTAAATATGAGTGATTTGACCATTGGTAACTACGATCTATTAATTTTTTTCCTTCGAGCATTATCATTATTTTCGTACTATAATATAATCCAATATTTATCATTTTATGTACTCCAAGAGCCCTGACCTGTTCATTGTTAAACCAAATAAATAAATAATTCGTTAAGCCGTTCGTCTACGCCACTGTCTGGTGGCCCAGGAAAACTCTCGTCGGTCCTTTTCGCGCGTGCACAAAGAGTTTGCACGCGTCGTTCACGCAAAATCCGTAATTGCTTCGCACGGTTGCACATCGCCGACTGTTTGCCAATTTGTTCGGTTTGCCGGTGTTTGCGTTCCGCTGGAAACGCCGACCCTCCCTTTGCTCCGGGGATTTCGTCGTCCGTTGGAAACGCGGCATTACTTCTCCAGTCCCGGTGTATAACGATTCTCGGTAAATAATATACCGTATACAATAAAATTTTGTGCTATTTCTAGCCAATTAATTTATTTACCTTCGTTGAGTCTTTGGTCTTAAACTTTTATCCGCTACTGTACATGTATTATGAAAATACAAAAGTGGTGTTAATTCTGCAATACCACATTAAATCTTCCGTAACCCCAAACACAAAACACTGTGTGTTTGCTATCACTTATATCGTAGACTATTGCAAACGTGCAACTTCTTCAGCTTCTTTTAAATATTCAAATTTCACACATTCTCGAGCTGTATACCTAAAAACACCGTTTACCAAATTTTTCCACAATTTTTCCCTGTTGCTCCAAACCACCCTGAAAGAAACCACCCTAAACCTGAAACACCCTTGCAAGACATTCAGTAATTAACAGAAAACATCGTGCCAGCACATCGTAGCATTCACGCTCCGCGAAAAAGGGAAAAGTAAGTAAATTAAGGGCCACGCCAAGCGGAACGGAGTGGAATTAAGGATCGAGGAACTAATTCGAGCTTCCCTTCGAAGCTCGTCGCCGTAGATGAAGCATATTATTCCTTCTGAAGCGGCGTGCTGATGTTCCACGGCGTGTAAATCGACTTTGATCGTCATTCCGTGGCAGAAATTGCCACGCACCCGGTACGGGGTTCACAGGTCCCATTCCACGGTTCCGAAACAGCCAGAAAACTTACTTTTCCCGGGGCAGAACCGCGTCCGCCGTGGATGCTACACGGAGGCGAAGGAGGAGACTTTATTAAAGCGTGAGTTAGAACCGCTCCCCGAGGACCGACACGATTATATGAAAAGACCCAAGCCGATTAGCCATTGAGAAAAATTGAACGCTCTGCCCTGGTCCTATTGACGCTCCTTGCTCTTATCTCTGTGTACCTTTTTTAGCGCCTGTAATATTTTTGAAACTCGATTTGGTAGAGCTTGGTTCACTTTCAAGGAAGTTTGGAGTTAACAAGATTCGTTGTTATTTTAAAAATATTATTAGTGTTACTACGCTCCTTGCTCTTATCTCTGTGTACCTTTTTTAACGCCTGTAATATTTTTGAAACTCGATTTGCTAGAGCTTGGTTCACTTTCAAGGAAATTTGGAGTTAACAGGATTCATTGTTATTGTAAAAATATTATTAGTGTTACTAGTATTATTAGAGTATTATTACTATTTTTGCATAAAAATACTTTCGGCAATGGATTAAAATAAAAACCGTTTCTCAATTTTTCTTACACGTACATAACTCTTCATATACATCCAACAGATCCAAACGAAATATATTTTCCACCGTTTCTCTTTTGCACGCGAAACACGAAAACAATGCTATCATATATCAACATCGTTTCCGCCGTGAAAACCGCATAAAAGATACCAAAATCCAAACGTCCGGAACGTCCAATATTTCACCCCGGAATCATTGTTACAAAACGTACGGAGTCACGTAAGAATTCCAAACCTGCAAAGTATTCCAGGATAAACGTCACGAAACAATTTATTTTCTCAGCAGAGAAATATTCTCTAGCAATCCGATAAAAATAAATAAAAATGGCCGACGGAAGAGGGTGGGGGAGGACGTGGACAAAAGGAGGTCGAATAATTTTTATTGACTGGCTTAAAAGGGGAGGGGAGATGCAGGTATGCAAATCTGGTCGAATCATTTTCCAGCAATTCGATAAAAATAAATAAAAATGGCCGACAAAGGAGGGTGGCGGAGGACGTGGACAAAAGGGGATCGAATAATTTTCAATGACTCGTTTAAACGGAGAGGGGAGGCACAGGTATGCAAATCTGGTCGAGTTACACGTCAAAGGGTCACCGCAATTTCAAGGCACAACAAACGATCCCCATCGATCGGCAATGGCCGCCAGGTACAGGCGGGGAGTCAAACGAAACAAAAGTCCTGGAGGAGTGGCTGGTTCTTCTTATCGATGCAAAACAGTGCGGAGGGTCGTAGCAATTAAGAGATAACAAGGTTTCCCCCTCGGCGCCCCTCCAATTAGTAACACCCACGGCGGAACACCCCCCGCCCACCCCCCTTAGCCAGTGCCAGACCAGGAACAACCCCCTTAGGCTTCCTTTATATCCACTGTGCTATGCCATCCCTGTCTCCCTTTTCGTTACGTTTCCACCCCTCCCTTGTTTCAACGATGTTCCTTCGTTTTTTGTTGGTAATTATTTTTACCCCCACCACGTGCCTCTTTTTTGAATTTTATAGGAGTCCTCGTGGGTTTCACTTTTTTTGTTTGGTATTTGTTTAATTTTCTAGGTAGGTTTATTGTGAATTTTGAGAAATTTTGCTTTTATTTAGGGAGGTGGAGTTATTGTTGCTAGGGGTTGATCGTTGTTCAATAAAGTGAAGCGCGACAGTATTGTACTATAATTAAAGAATATTCGGTTAAATCGATTAAATTTAGATATGCAAGATTGGCCGGAAAGCGTAGGTCCCCGATAAAAGTGAAAGCTGAACTTTCGACCGACAGTGTACATCTTTTTCACGACACTGTACACCCTTCCGTCGGTATTCTACCGGTTCTGAATCTCTCGATCTCCCGTTGTCGATTCTCCTTCGCGCTCCCGGCTGCCCCGGCCTGTTTGCATAGAATAGAGGTCCGCAGGGAGTTCCCCGGCGTAGAGGGTGGGATCGCAAGGTGCCACTCGTGATGGAAGGTACACATTATCCGGCGCGCGTCCACGCGACGGGCATGGCAGAGGGAAGCGCGAGGAAATTGAGCGTACGTAAAATTTCCGCTCGAAGGAAATACACGGAATATCTCTCTCTCTTTCTCTCTCCACCCCCTCTCTCTCCCTCCTCTTTTTGTATCTATCTATCTGTTGTCCTCCCTACCTCCCTCCACCCTCTCTCTTTCTCCCTCTCGCTTTTCTTCTCTATTTATCTCTCTATCTCTATTTATCTATCTATATCCCTCCCTCCCCCCTCACCCTATCTCACTCTTTGCTCTATGTATTGTGGGACTATCGTTTATCGTGATCTCGCCACGAGAACGGTGTACTCTTTTATTCGAAGCATCCCCCGTGCACGTTCTATTTTTTGAACTTCAAATCGCATCTAACTTTAGAATTGCATTTTCATTTTGAACTCCTTTTTTTCATGGCTCAGAGCTGATGGTTCCATTTCGTGTTTTCAATGCAATTTAAACGAGTACGGAAAAATTTCGTTTTCTTAATGTAAAATAGGGGTTGTGCGTGTTTTATAGAGCTTTGTCTCATAGTCTGATATTATTTTAAAAATATAGGTGATTTTCAAGGATTAAAATTGCGAAACTTTGAATTTGTCAAAGAAAAAACGTGTCCCTTTTTTTATGGAATATCCTCCTTAGGTTTTGAAAATTTATAATAATTATTTATCAATTTCTGAAATTCAAAAATTATTTCACCCTCTAAACACCCTAATACACATTTTTCTTTCAACGTTTTGCACACTTTTGCATATCCTGTGCGTTCTGCACTTTTTCCACCCTTCAATTCTTATGAACGCGTAAAAGTCACTTATATCGTGTACCTGCAGAACTTGATGTTTCTCATATCGTCGACACACAGAGAGTGAGTCGACAGCATTAGCCTGTTCCTTATCCAGTCACAGTGCACAGAGAACCGGACACGGCCATCGTACAGCTTGTTTTCGCAATTAGCGAGCGGCGAGGGAACGTGTGCGCGATCACGCTTACGCGACGCCCGCTGTTGCAACGATATTACACACGACGGCGGAGAGAAAGAGCGAGAAATTGGAGGGCGGCGAGAAAGGAAGGGTAATTATTTCGAATTCAGTGCGCTCGAATGAAAGGCGCATCCGATTGATTATTATCGAGTCGGGCAAACGAGGTCCGCTTGATCGAGGCCATTCAAGCATTCTCGTCGAAACGAGGATTTACTGTCGTACATACGTGTAACCGTATCGTTTCGCACATACATCTCGATAATTGTCCAACGAGAATTCGAACTGTGTAATTAAGTAATCGCCCCTCTGGGGGAAACGCAAACTTTATGGTAAAAAACCGTTCCTCCATAAATGGAAAATTATTCGATTTGTCTGAAAAAGGGTATTATTGAGGTGTGGACGTTTTTATGTAAAACGTAACTAAAGTTTGATAAAATACAAATTTTCCTTTGGTCTGAGAAATAGAGGAATACAGGGTGAACTGTATATCGAAATCAAAAGTTTGAATTTTAGGTCATATTTTTTTTAGTCTATCGAACTTAAGAAAAATAACAGCTAATTGAAAATATATTGTAATTATCTTAAGAATATAATTCTTTGGATTATATTGCATATTTTATTATACAACAATTATGGAATAATTACGTATAGAATATACAATAGTAGTATTCGTTTTTCTTCCTTTTTGTAAAATGGAAATGTTCAGGAATGTAAAAATATGCACTCAGTACTTTCCAGTCTGCATTCGATACAGATTTGATAACAGCACCGATCGATTTAGCATTAATCCCTTTAGTTCGATTATGATCCATCATCGTGCCAAAAGTCGTTCTTTCGAAATTGAAAATCACTGTGCTAATACACATTATAGTAAAGTGTTCATAAATTACACAATCGTATCGTTTAAGTTACACATATTTTCGTTTGCAACATTCATCACCACACAGTTCATGCGATGCACCTTTCGATTTCTTTAAACTGCCCCTAAAGGTATGCAATATCTCGCCGTACATAACCTCAAACCGTAACAGGGGAACCGAGTCGTCTTATTTCGAGAAATAAACCCTCCATGCCCCCGGTGTCGAATATTTCAAATCCACGCAGGCCCGATAAGCTGTTTCGGATCGAGAAGTCGGCTGGAAGTTCGTCGAGAGGGGGTCCTCTCCGCGTGCAAAGGTCGTTAGCGGAGTTTCGAGCGGTGCATAGCAATGAGCCTTGAAAACGGGGGGCAGAAAACCTCCTGGGAATCCGGACACCCGTTACGTTCGAGGCTCGCGCGAGACGAACGGGCTGGCCCGCAACAAACCGAGGGGGGGCCAAGTCCGGGACACAAAACTGACTCATGGCAGAGACCGGGATAATCGAACTCGTTACCGAGCATTCTACGGATTCGCTTCGTGCGTCGAATAACGTATACGTTCCTCGTTTCCGGGTTTCTCGCGTGGATTTCGAACAATTTGATCGGCGTTCTCTACGCTTTGCGTGGCGGTCCTAAGTGACACTGATTCGATGTCTGTCGAAATGAAAAGGGAGTTTGGAGGGTGACAGGTGAACGATGCTGCCACCGTACTGTAGAAGGGATGAAAGGTGTAGCAGATATAGTAGGTATAGTAGACGTGGAAGATATAGCAGGCTAGTTGGTAAGAAAAGGTAGTACTATAGTAGGTATGGTAGATACAGCAAGTATGTTTTGTATAGAGGGTATAGCAGATATAGCAGGTATGCTGCAATAATATATTTATTATATCTACTATATCACAGGTATAGTGAGTAAGTATAGGTAGTGTTATAATAGGTATCCTAGATACCACCAATATAACAGGTATAGTAGATATAGCAGATATGATGGAATAATAAATGTATTATATCTAGTATATCAAAGGTATAGTGAGTAAGTATAGGTAGGTTATAGTAGGTATATCCTAGGTACCACCGATATAACAGGTATAGTGGATATAGCAAGTATGATAGATATAGAGGGTATAGTGGATATAGCAAGTATGATGAAATAATATATGTACCATATCTACTATATCAGAGGTATAGTGAATAAGTATAGGTGGTGTTATAGTAGGTATCCTAGATACCACCGATATAACAGGTATAGTGGATATAGCAAGTATGATAGATATATAGGGTATAGTGGATATAGCAACTATGATGAAATAATATATGTACCATATCTACTATATCAGAGGGTATAGTGAATAAGTATAGGTAGTGTTATAGCAGGTATCCTAGATACCACCGATATAACAGGTATAGTAGATATAGCAAGTATGGTAGATATAGAGGGTATAGTGGATATAACAGGTACGATGGAATAATATATGTATTATATCTACTATATCACAGATATAGTGAGCCAGTAGATGTAATACGTATACTAAGTATAGTAGATATAGTAAACGTAGCAGACATAGGTTAGTAAACACAGTAGGTACAATGACTTCATTAAAAACACGGATGTACAATACAGCTGGACTACAAAGGAACATATTCTGCGCGAACTCCTGCTTCCAGAGGCACAAACTTCATCAAGAATTCTAACTCTCAGAGGTTGCATTCGTATCGCGTACGTGCGTACACCGCCCTTATTCAAACACCATTTCCACTTTCCCAATCAAACTTATCTTGAACCAACTGGAAGGCAACACCCGCGGAGACTCAAGATTATCACGCGTACCGTGCTCATCGGTACGTCAACGGGAAGTACGTATATGTAGAAAGCGTGTCACCCGGCACGCCGGGTTGTCACATAAATCACGAGCCTCTCGTTTCCTTGTTGTTGGTCACGAGTCAAACGACGCGTGTTGAATCCACGGAGCGGTTTGTCCCTCGTCCTACAATGTACACAACCCGAACCGCACTGGTTAACATATTCAGTGCGGGGCCTAGACGCGGTTGCCGCGTAAGTTTTGTCCTACGTATGCCGATGCGTTAATTAGCGACGCCATTTAAACTGGTTTCAGTTTCAATTGATGCCTGCGGTCAATACTTCTCCGGCAACTTGTGGGCCTCAATAGATATATCATGCTAACGCATTTAATATAGGGCCGCATAAGTTTTGTCCTAAGTGAGCTAATGCGTCAGTCAATGGCAGTATTTAAAGTAGTTTTAGTTTCAATTGGTGTCTACGGACAACACATTTCCAGCAACATCTGGGCCTTGATAGATTAAATCCATTCAAAGTGAGGGGCCTAAAAGACTGTCGCATAAATTTTGTCCTACACATACTAATACATCTATCATGGTACCATTATAAAACGATCTCTATTTCTATTGGTACCACTGGGTCAATACTTTTCCAGCAACTCGGGATCCACGATAGATCTAACGCATCCAGTGACGCGCCTAAAAGACTGTCGCATAAGTTTCGTCCTACGCGTACTAATGCGTCGATCGTTAGCACCATTTAAAACGCCAATATCGGCCAATACTTTTTCAGTGCTTCCCGACACATCTATCACAGTCGTGCCGAACGTATTAATGAGCCTAAATACGCGAACAAGCGTAGTCGAGAAGAGGGAGGAAGGGACCGTTACCAAGCTGGAGAGCGTTCACTCTCTGTTCGTGTGCCTCATCGCTCGCAGGAAACGTTCCTCGAGGTCGAAGGAAGGGTCGAGGCAGCGGACTGGGTCTTGTTAGGCCTGGCGAAAGGGGAGCCTGATCAACGAACCGTGCCGGCCTTAAGGGCTCTCGCTACCGTAGACACGCTTCGTTTCTCGATTGATTCTTTATTTTACAATCGCCGTGACATCGTAAAGGCCGGCGAACGGCCTGCTGGCAGCAGGCTCGATGCACCACCCCTGAACTTGTTAGACCCCCGCAGCCGGTCGACCACCACTCGATCGATCCTCCACGCTTTTCCTCTCGTTCGCTGCTCTTCGATTCGCTTCTCGCTTCGATCGTGCCACCGACGGTCATTATTTTTGGTACGTTTTGACACGGACAACAGGGGTTAGATTAGGGTTAGGTTCGGGTTTAGTTGATCCAAGGAGCGTTTCCAATGGAGGGAAATTGAATTTGGAGGTGTTGAAAATTAGGTCTCTGTTATTTTTGCATTAAAGTTTAGGTTTGGGTTAGGTGAGGGTTTAGTTGACCCAAGGAGCGTTTCCAATGGAGGGAAATTGAATTTTAAGGTGTTGAAAATTAGGTCTCTGTTATTTTTGCATTAAAGTTTAGGTTTGGGTTAGGTTCGGGTTTAGTTGACCCAAGGAGTGTTTCCAATGGAGGGAAATTGAATTTGGAGGTGTTGAAAATTAGGTCTCTGTTATTTTTGCATTAAAGTTTAGGTTTGGGTTAGGTGAGGGTTTAGTTGACCCAAGGAGCGTTTCCAATGGAGGGAAATTGAATTTTAAGGTGTTGAAAATTAGGTCTCTGTTATTTTTGCATTAAAGTTTAGGTTTGGGTTAGGTTCGGGTTTAGTTGACCCAAGGAGTGTTTCCAATGGAGGGAAATTGAATTTGGAGGTGTTGAAAATTAGGTCTCTGTTATTTTTGCATTAAAGTTTACCAAATATTATTTATTTTATATATATTAAATCATAAAGAAAAATAAACTAAATTAAACAAGGTCAAATCTTTACTATACTACTATAGACTACTTCAGTAAAAATTCCTAGCTCACGTAAAAGGAGTAACATTTTTAAAGCAGTAGCTGGCAATTTTTAGGTTAGATACTTATACGAGTACAGTCTAAACAAACAATTTTTGTCCAAAGCTATTTTATGTTTTGAATCAACCGTGAGCCATATTCTAAGAGGATAAACGCATCGTCCCTTCCGCTCTGTTTCCCAACTCCCACAAATTAGCATAATGATCGATTGTTATCACCGATTGCTCCGTTTTTATTTCTTCTTTCACCCGTCCCCGATTTCCAGAAGGAAGCCACTCTACCGAGTCTTCCGGTTCCGGATCTGGAGTCGACCCTGCAGAAATACTTGGCCCAGGTCGAGGTGATCGCACCGAATCATCTGCCGAAGACCAGAACCCTGGTGAGGGCTTTCCTCTCTGGACCTGGACCCAAGCTGCAGCAACGACTTGTGGAACGTCGACAGAAGATGACCAACTGGGTGAGTGCACTCTTCATATTTCTCTCGTTTCCTTTTTCGGTGTCTGCATTTCTCTATTTATTATTATTAGTATTATTAATATTAGCTTATGTGAATAAGCTAGCATACGAGGAAAAAAATCGTACAGCTGTATATAAACGAAAAATTGATTAAAAAAGGAAAAATACAATGTGGAATCAGAAATATTTATATAAATCAATAGCTGTACGATTCTCGTTGGTAGACTGCGGATTTTTATGCGTTTATGTAAAATTTGAGAAACTATAAAATGTATATAGCATGCAGAGGGATAAAAATTTATGGTGAAATCTATTTCTATTGGGTAATAATCATAATAATATTCAAACACTAGTGAAACTTAGATTTTTATACTTTTCACTTTAAACAGAGGCACGATAAATGTTGAAATTGTATTGAAATCGTATTGTTTTCTACGCTGCTCGAATATTTTTGTGATCGACTGTACTTATTCCAAATATTCATTTTACCCAGTTCATGGGTATTATTAAAATTCTGTTTCAAATTTCGAGAACTCCCTGTACGCAAATATTTACAGTTGTTTATTATGCTGTTTCACTCGAAGTTGCTTTTCGCGTTCGAAGAAAGGAAAATGGTAAAAAAATGGCGTCGGCGTTGTCTGGCCTTTTTTAAAAATCTCCTAGCTGCGTGACGCGACGCGAAGCTTATGTAAGCTGTCTCGTTAAATATTCAAAACGTAAAAGGCTCGACGGAACGAGACGCGAGAGCCAGACCATTCACCAATGATAACGAGAAAGGAAACTTCCTGGCTAAGCCGCGCAACGCCATTTTCATTTCAATCCGTGCTGTCTCGCGAGTGACATCCCTCCCTCTCGGTTACAGTCTTTCGAAACCGGATATTTCAATAACTGTAAACGTTTCCGCTCCCTTTCGCTTCTCTCCTGAATACGTAGAATGTCTCACTGAAAATGTCAAACCTTTTTTTACCGTTTTGCAACAATTCAACTTTTTGCCAATTTTTAACGTTACCCTTTTTAGACTATCCAAAAAAAAGGATATTTTGTAACCGCTAAATGAAAATTATCCACCTGACATTATATTTAATTCCACGTACGATGAATGCAGAGTCATATTAACCAGGGTGTGGTACAGCACAAAATGGCAGCGAAATGGTAACAAATTTTTTTGTTAGAATCACATAGAAAAATAAACGTATTTCAAATGAAATAAAATGTAACTTTTTGAAAATGTACTTCTACACACGCGATCTCAAAACGAGAGCAAAGGGTTAATACATAAAGTACAACTACCAAATTAAAAATCCATTTATCAAATCATTCTAAAATTCTCGAAATACAACAAAATGGACACCCCAAAAAGAACTACCCCCTAGGCAATCTTAAATATTCATCGAAGGAAGTGCAAGAAAAAAGCAAATCAGTCGCGGGAAGCAAACCTTCTAGACAAAGGGGTGGCATGGGGGAGGGGTTGGCGTGTTAAAAATTCTCAAAATATAACAAAATGGACACCGTAAAAGAAACTACCCTCTAGGCAATCTTAAATATTCATCGCGAAAAAATGCAAAAAAATAAATCAGTCGCAGGAGGCAAATCCCCTAGACAAAGGTATGGAGGGTGGGTGTAGGGAGGAGGGGTTGGTGTGTTAAAAATTCTCAAAATACGACAAAATGGACACTCCCAAAAGAAACTACCCCTTGGGCAATCTTAAATATTCACCGCGAAAAGATGCAAAAGAAAGCAAATCAGTCGCAGGAGGCAAATCCCCTAGACAAAGGGATAGTATGGAGGGTGGGTGTAGGGAGGAGGGGTTGGCGTGTTAAAAATTCTCAAAATACGACAAAATGGACACTCCCAAAAGAAACTAGCCCTTGGGCAATCTTAAATATTCACCGCGAAAAGATGCAAAAGAAAGCAAATCAGTCGCGGGAGGCAAACCCCCTAGACAATGGGGTGGCATGGAGGGTGGGTGTAGGGGGTTGGGGTTGGTACGTTAGTACGTACGTTCTTCCTTCGTCTAAGTGGCACAACAGCGTTTTCGTTTCAACCCACGTTGCCTCCGGAGAATTTACTTCGCGCGGGCCGCGTTTCTCCGTGACTTTTGCGAGCTACCCCTCCCGAGCCCTATGGTCCCGCGGGAATCCCGGTTCGATGCACGGCCCCGCCGTAAGCCTCTCCGCGCCCCCATCCGGTCCTGGGCTCCCGTGGCACATAAATAAATAAATAAATGGATTTACGGGGGCTCCGGTATCTCCTACCCCCTCCCTCTTTCTCTGTCTCTTTCGTAACGGTTGGCTGGACTGGCATGATCCAGGAGGGGGGGACGTGGAGTCCGTTCGAAGTTCGCCGGAACAATGCAAATATTAACTAGAACTACCCCAGAGCAGTCAAAAATTCAGTTTAAATATTTGATATATTTCATATATGCAAAAATTTCAGTCTTTTTCAACTCTTTTTAAATTTCAATAATTCCTCGCCCTTTTTAATATACATAAAGCTTGAAAATATTTGGCACATAGCATCGAAGCTAGGAAAAATGTTTTGTAGGTCAATTTAAAATTCCTGTGTTATACATAAATGAAAAAAAAATAAAAATCTAGTAAACAAAAAAGGGGATATAATTTTTTGGGCTGTTAACAATAGAACTACTCTAGAGCAGTCAAAATTACCAATTGGTAATTATTCATAACGACCTTATAAATTCTCTGTGGTGAAGCTTCCAAAATTTTTTGCAGAAGGTGCAAATAAAAATTCGATATTTTTTCGTGCAATTTTCAATTTGATTTCTTCCATGCAAATAAACACACGTTAATTGTCGGTAGTTCTAGTATTAAAAAAGATACTCGCCGGAAACGAACGATGCAGCCTCCGTCAGACGCGGCCATCGATCAGTCGAACTCGAGGAGGCGTTGTAAAAGAAACTGAAGATGGAAGATCGAGCGAATAGGCAATTCGTAACGCGCACGCTTCTGTTCAGAAAATTGCTTTCGCGACATTTCCAGGGGCCAAGCACCAGATTGCCCCAGCCCTCGCAGACGAGAAGCGAAAATGTGTTTCCGGATGTGTGTACCGGTGAATCGAGGTCTCCGACCATCGATTACTGGCCTCCCGTTTCCCTCTGCGCGTGTACGCGTACGATTGTCCGACCGAACGACATCCATTTCTGCGAGGATCCTTCTATCGGTTATGGTGTATTCTTATTACGTGGCGATGGAACTTATATCGCGGATTCGAGTCACAAAACACAAAGTTTAGCGACAGACGTTTTTTATTCCGAATTAGTTTTTATTATTCACTACTTTCCATTATTATTATTATTTTTATTGTTACTATTTTTAATCTTCATTACGTTTCATTGTTATTATTTTTATTCTTACTATTTTTCATTGTTGTTATTTTTATTTTTACTATTTTTCCTCGTTACTGTTTTTATTTTTCGTTACTTTTGATTGTTATTATTTTTATTCTTACTATTTTTCATTGTTATTTTTATTTTTACTATTTTTCCTCGTTACTGTTTTTATTTTTCGTTATTTTTGATTGTTATTATTTTTATTTTTACTATTTTTCATTGTTATTTTTATTTTTACTATTTTTCCTCGTTACTGTTTTTATTCTTCATTACTTTTCATTGTTATTATTCTAATTCTTACTATTTTTCATTTTTATTTTTATTTTTACTATTTTTCCTCGTTACTGTTTTTATTCTTCATTACTTTTCATTGTTATTATTTTTATTCTTACTATTTTTCATTGTTATTTTTATTCTTACAATTTTTCATTGTTATTTTTATTCTTACTATTTTTCATTGTTATTTTTATTCTTACTATTTTTCATTGTTATTTTTATTCTTACTATTTTTCATTGTTATTTTTATTTTTACTATTCCTTCTCGTCACTGTTTTTATTCTTCGTTACTTTTCATTGTTATTATTTTTATTCTTACTATTTTCCACTGTTCATATTGTATCATATTATTCGAATATTTCAAGTACAATGACATAGTAGAATAAAAATGGTATTAAATATAACACGGTTGTGTTCAAATATCGGGTTCAGAAAGCGTGGGATTAGTTTCGAAATTTTTGCCCGAACAAAAGTTTCGCCAGGAGATTACGCGAACGGTTATGAGATGGAAACTGGCTTCGCCACGCGCGTTTTGCCCAAGGGAAAATAACTGAAATTGGATCGTCGAAGCGAACCGCGCCGTCAGCCGTGTTTGTACGTATTTCTGGGAGAGCGAACGTAGAAATGGAAACAAAGGTAAAAACGGTGTGTTGCATTCGAGAACTCGTTTCGCGAAGGAAAGCTAATTGAAAAGAAACAGACCTGAAGCGCATCTATTGCTCCGGAGAAACGCGTCAGTCATCGCCTTTCTTCAATTCAACCCTTAACTCTTTCGGTCACTGAGACGAGGACACGTGGCTGAAACATTTCTTTCGACCACCACAAATACGCTAAAAATGTTACGCATACGTTTTATACTTATACTTAAAGTAAATTAATCATAAAATAATATATTTCTACTTAAAATAAATTAAAAAACCGAATTGAAACGTTGAAAAATAAACATTTACGATTGAATAACGTCAAATTTCTTTTAACCATCGCAAGCGCAACGACAAAACCTAGATATTTATTTCTAAAGTAAATGAAAGGGGAAATTAGAAGGAAAATAACGGGTTTCCATGGCTTAATTTGCAAAATGCAAAAATTGAAACGCTAATTGCGTGATCCCTAGTTGTATATGTTAGAGAAATAGAGATAGGGGGAGAAAGAGTGTGAAATAGAGAAACAAAGATAGGGGGAGGAAAAAAGTGAAATAGAGAAATAGAGAGTGGGGGGAAGAGAGGGAGTCAGAGAAAAATCGAGATAAGGGGGAGAGATAAGAGGAGAGAAAGAGTGAAATAGAGAAATATGAGAAGTGAGAGAGAAAGAGTGAGATAGAGAAATAGAGAGAGGGGGTGAGAGAAAGTGAAATAGAGGAATAGAGAAAGGGGGAGAAAAAGAGTGAAATAGAGAAATAGGGAGAGGGGGGGAGTGAGAGTCAGAGAGAAATAGAGATAAGGGGGAGAGAGAGGGTGAAATAGAGAAATATGAGAAGTGAGAGAGAAAGAATAAGATAGAGAAATAGAGAGAGGGGGCAAGAGAGAGTAAAATAGAGAAATAGAGAGTAATGAAAGGAGAGAGTCAAATAGAAAAATAAAGAAAGAGGGTGGAGATGAGATGAGAGGAGAGAAAGAGAGAGCAGGTCCGAGGGGTGGCCAGCTAATTCGCGTCCTTGTAACTCGAATTGAATTTACCGCCAGGAAAGGTACGAACGGACAGACGGACCGGGATAGGGCCAGAACGGTCCGCGGATGAATAATGGAAGTTTCAATGAAATTTTCCAGTTCGCCGCGGGGCACCGTAATATTAGCTTACTGCGCCGCCAAAGCCCACCCCCAACCAAGCCCACCCCATGGCTGCGCGATTTTATAGAGACCGGCCTTTCTCGCCTCTGAGAACGCGAGAGACAGTCTATTGTCGAAACAGGGGGGGACGCAATCCGTCGGTGAACGATGAGGAAAATAAGCATGGAATCGTCACAGTTGGGTCAGCTCTGGGGGAGGGAGGCCGAGTTGATTAAAACAGCGGCGCAGGAACGGATCTACTGGAATTTATGTTTCACTTCTCATATATGTCCAACCATTTTTTTTTTTTTTGGAGGGTCACGATAAGTGTACTCATTGTTGTAGCTAGGATTAAAATGGAAGAATTTGGATAACACTCAGAGTAAAGTTCATTTTTGTAATTTTGTTCATCAAATTATGAATTCGCATAAAAATCCGCAGTATACTATTAACTGTAATATATTATAAGTGACCTATACACGGTGACTCACAAATTTGTTCACATGTTCTGGACCTGTCACCTTTTTTCAAAGGTACAGTCAAGTTTTTTATGTTACAAGTACAAAATTTGGATGTAACACATGTAAACTATTGGAATTATAAATTAATGAACACTTATGTTCCAAAAAGAATTGTTCCGTTTCTAAAAAAGCAATATGTAGCTTGTAGATCAATGTGAACAGCAATGCGAGTTCAATTATTTAATAACCAAATAGATCCACCTTAGCAATAATATCTGCAATCATTTTGCAATAATTTTTTGTAATATATCCCTATTTTATTTGAATATTTTCCTACAATTTTGCAACGTTTGCACTATCAATATCACAATATATGTATATATAATTTTTTCAACATGCCCCACAAGTATTAAATACTTTCAACTTCAAGAGATCATCATAAGTAAAGTGTAAAAGTGCAAGAGAGAACAAAATAATTTTTATAATTTAAATACATGCGAATAAATATGTGAATCACTGTAAACGTATTATAGTGATGTAACTATGCGTGATATAATCTTACTGTGAATAAGTTGTAGCTACGCTAGCCGTGAGTAATTGGAAGCAGGTTAAACCTAAAACCTTTGGCATTAGTTACCTTTCGCCGCGACAAAGTGAAGACTCGCAGGATACAAAGAAAAACGTGGGCAAAGGGTGTATTAAAGCTCGATGTGCAGGGCACTGTTGCAGAAAAAGTAGCTACAGGAAGTTCAAAGAGAATCGGTGCTAAGAAAGGACGAGAAAATTTGCTGGAAACGCAGGAAAGAGGACAGAGAGACGAAAAAGTACAAAGACGTTGCGTTTTGTTAGCTGTGACAGCTCTTATATCGTGGTGTATTTAAGTTAAAAATTTTCATCCCTCTTTGAGACCGTTGAAAAAGGAGAGGGTTAATTATTTTCTCGCACAGAAGTTCGTCGTTCTGCGCGTAAAACAAAAAAGTTAAGCGGAAAAAATGTACGAGGTGTTGGTCTACGATTAAAGTTGCAACATTCATAACGTGTCAGGTAAGAGGGGAAGAAGATATCTCGCAGCCAGATGGACGCTTCCCCAAAAATATCGTAGACACGTGCAAATGGCTGTGTGTTAAGACTCAGAGGGATGCTGTTGGCCCTATACTGTGGGGAAAAGTAGCTCGCCTTCTCGCTTCCTTCAATGGCGGGCAGGAAAGGAGTGAGGCTGGGGAAAGAGGCAATAAAGTTTCATGGCTCAACCGGTAATGTGCCTCAGACTCGACCGGAATCCTCTTTCCAAGCATTTCAACCGATATAACTTGTTTCCCTGGCGTTCGATAAGCTTTTAAAAAATTACCCGCTGATGTGTTTGATCGATGCTTACTCGAAAACCATGATTCAAATATTTCACTTTAATCGAATCATATTAATGAAAGACAGAGGAGAAAAAAGTGGCAAAATTCACTTTTTTAAGAAGAGTAGAGTAGAGAAGAGAAGATGGCTTAAGAGAGTAGCTGAGGACAATAGAAAAACTTCAGAATTTCCCGACTGAGTTTAGCAAGTTCGCCCCAAAGCCCTGCAAAAGTGGTTGATCCCGTAACGACTAGGCGACGCTTTATGCCGCAAGGGGCGCGGGGAGGGGGAAAGGGAGAGGGAAAAGGAGAACGAGGACTGGTTGGTATTTTTCTAGAAACCGGGGTGGGTACATCTGTGGAAAAGTTGGCATCGGGAATCACCTCGGAGCACGGTAACTTTTCTTATGAATCCCCGTGGACACCCGTCCTACACGCCATGGGGAAAAGGGGCAGGGGAATAGAGGGAGCGACGGTTCAAGTTTTTCTCCCTCTTCTTGCGCCCTCAGACTTTCTTTTGGTCGTTCCTTCTTACCTCCAGCGATGTTCAGAAGAAAAAACATAGCTTCACCGTGCGCTAAGTACAGTCTGTGTAACAAATATGGTGAAACGATATGGACGCTAAGTACAGTCTGTGAAACAGATACGGTGAAGTAATATAGCGCCAGGTACAGTCTAAAAAATAAATATTGTGAAGTAATATAGCAGTCTATGAAACAGATATGGTGAAGTAATATAGTCCCAGGTACAGTCTAAAAAATAAATACGGTGAATTAATATAGTTCTAAGTACAGTCTGTGAACTGAGACTGGTAAAGTAATAGAGCGCTAAGTACAGTCTGTGAAATGAAACTGGTAAAGTAATATAGCGCTAAGTACAGTCTGTGAAATAGATATGGTGAAATAACAGGTACAGTCTAAAAAACAAATATGGTGAAGTAATATAGTGCTAAGTACAGTCTGTAAATCAAGATTGGTGTAGTAATATAGCGCTAAGTACAGTCTGTAAAATAAATACAGTGAAGTAAAATGATGCTATGTACAGTCTGTGAAACAAAACTGGTGAAATTGATCGATTTTACGACCCCGCTTGCTTCTCGCGAAATTCTATCAGTTTCTTGATCTAAAACTGAAGGAACAGCTCGCTGTTGTACAACACATATAGTCGAGAAGCGATAAAGTCGAAGGCTCGGGTAAATCGATACCCTTTCAGGAACGAGCGAGATGCCTCTTTTTGCGGAGGCCTTTTTTTTAGCCGTTTCCAGGAACTTTTTCAAGGCGAGAAGTGAAGCAAATGGAAGAGGAGGTACAGGACCGTCTTTGTCAGCCGAGACGAGTCCTTAGCTCGGCTTTGCTACCACTTCATTATAGGTTAGCCGGAGGAAGGTTGTTGGACGGATTAACGGCTCACAGGTTTGATGTTAGCGACGTTTTTTCGAGGCTCTTTTTACTCACAAATTGAGTTACGATTAGGGTGATCTATAGATAACTCTCAATCATTCTAAAGCTCCAGATCTGTGTAAAATTTGATATTTACCATTTACCGTTAGGACCATTTAACAAGAAAAAAGAAAAAACTTTTTTAAACTAAACGTGAATAACATAGACATAGTGTCATCTATAAAAAAAACTTAAAATATAAAAATTAGAGACAACATTTATCGTGTAGCATCAAATGTTTAACTTCGAAGGATTATTCGAGGGCAAGAAACTGACGTGATCCTTGTATTTAATGCATTAACGTCGAGTGAGCAACCAGACGAAATTATAACGGGCTCCTCTTTGGCTATACTTCACCTTTGATCTCGAGCGAATCGTATTTTCGCCGCAACTCCGAGAGCCTCTTTTGCGGCACGATCTGAGAAGTAAACAGCGCTCCTCGAAGGGGCGAACAGAAGGGTGAACGGAAACACGTTCCGTAAACGTATACATAATAGATAATAGAGATCTTCCGAGCTTACACGAATCTCCTACTCAGCTCTGTATACAACTACCAACAACTACAGCAAAATTACGTTGTACCTGCAGATATAACGGTCGAACTATCGTACAAATTTCACATTTCACGAAACCTTCATTATCGAGCTCGGTTCCTCGACGCGAAATTTAACCCTTTGCACTCGAGAGGTGACCGTTAGTCGTTTAACGATACCAACTTCAAAAATTTTCAAATTCGAAATATTCACTATGATTCACATATATTAACACTAGAACTACCACAGCAGTCAAAATGACTGGTTGATGATTACTTATAGCAACCTTATAAATTCACTGTGGTAAAGCTTCCAAAATTTCCTATGATTTTTCGTAGAAGGTATAAATAAAGATTTATTTCTTATGTATTCCGTATTTTTTTTCATGTAATTTCCAATGTGATCTCCTCCGTGCAAATAAGTACGCTTTGATCGTCGGTAGTTCTAGTGTTAAACTTCATTTAGTTTAGTTAAGTCGTATATTAAAATTTACATATATATATAACTATTTAACGTCCGGGTCTGAACTAACGTCTGAAAATTTGCGAAACTATCATATGCTAGGATTACGATGTCCCGTGAGAGGGGACAGCCAAGTGCAAAGGGTTAATTTCGAAAAAAAAGTCCCTAGGCTGACGTTTCGCGTGTATCGTAAGTTAAGTTGACGATCGCTGATTTTGAAACTCGCTTTAACGATCGCGAACACGCGATCACGTGAAATAATAATATTCAAAGATGCAAATTGCGGTGGGAGATAGCCGCGGGCGAAACACGTACGAATTAAAACGATAAGCGCTCGTCCCGCCAGTGTATCCTCGCCCGGGGTAACGTTGCGTTTGAATAGAAATTTTCGCAGGCCTCTATTAACCTGTACACCCGCAGATCGCACGTTTGGGTGTTCGTCTCTGCGATAGGAGCTGCTTGAAATTCGTTGCACGGCCAGAATTCACTGTGTCGAGTGGATTTAGATAGCGGAACGCAGGTAACTAGGATTTGCAAGCAGAGGATCTCTAAAAAGAATTTTTTTGTACTATTTGTTGCACAGAACAGTGTACAGTTCGATGCAAATCTTTGCACAGACGACATTTCACCTTGGAAATATCTTTTTCAACATTTTTAGTAACAATGTTTTATTTACTACTTTTATAAACAAGTAAATGCTAATGCAAGCTCTACAGCAGTGGTTCTCAACCCTTTTTAAACGGAGAGAACTCAATTTAGTTAAGGTTATAATTTTTTTTTTTTTTACACTGGCTCGTGACACCTCTGTAAGTACAGTATTGAACAGAAGTTTAAGACGAGAAGAAACTGTAAAATGGAGTACCACAATTTTTAAATATTATCCTTTTTTATTATTAACACGATAGTATAGTACTTATTGATTTCTATTGTTAATAAATTTGTCTATCGTGCTATTTCTCATATAGGGTAGTGGACGAAAGTTTCAGACAAAAAGGGTCAAAGGAAATAAATAAATTAATTAATAAGAAATAACAGTATAAATAAAATTTGTATTTTATACTAATCAATAAATAGTGTTCTGCCATAATGATAATAAAAATGAATAGGTAAACAATAAATAGATAAAAATAAAATTTTGTTTGACATTGTCCTGCTGCCTTAAACTTTTGGTCTTAAACTTTTGACCGTTACTGTACTAAACACCAAGCGTTGCAGGGTTTGAGAAACGATGCTGTAGAGTTAAACGGGTCAATTTTTGTTCTGCGAATAATTCGAAACTCTCGCAAATTAGATATTTTGTATTCCAAGGATGTCACCCTCTCCCTGATAAATCCTTTCGAAATGACGTCACGAATAGGGCCCAAAGGTATTTACCCCCAGCGGTCGGAAAAGTTTCGCCCGCGCCGACCGCTTCGTAATCTTGGCAATTTAAATGTTTGTCCCTGATACAGATACGCGGGATCGCGTACCGTTCAGCTTAGGGAAGCGCCGGTAATCCCTTGTTGAAACAGCGTTAAGCCCTTACGGATTGTCTGCGGGATCGCAGCAACGATACGACAGAAACGCTTGCTAGGGCTGCTCACCCTTCCCCACAGCTTTCTCCTCGGTGGTTTGTCCGAATCCTGTCGTTTTCTTCCGCCCGTTGCTTGTCACAGCAAAGAGTGGCAACATTTTTGACACACTCGTACAGTGATGGACAAAAGTTTAAGACGAGGAGACAATGTGAAACATAGTTCTACGGTTTGCAGATATTGTTATTTCGATTAGAATACGAATTTTGTGTATCCTGCTGTTTCTCATAAATTGATTCGTTCGTTCTCATTCACTGTTTGGTCTTAAACTTTTGTACGATACTGTATCTAGGGAATTTCATCGGACGCCTACCACCAATAATCATAAAAACATGAAATAAAATAAAAATTGATAACGATATTATCGATGGCATTGGCGGCAACGTAAGGTAAGTCAAAATTAATGTTAACATTATTGGTAACGTTGGCAACAATGATCTATTCATAAGCCCGATGAATAAACTGAATTCCAGAAATCCAATTTTCCCTTCCCAACACAATCATCCTTTAAACAATCGATGCATCATCCGTTGCTCATCAGAATACACTATCGAGGTACTCGTGTACTCGTGTAATGTATTTCTAAGTATAATTGATGAATTACAGGAGGATTAGTTGAATGCAAAAATCAATCTAACACACCAAGCGTTTCTGGGAACGATAGAGATCAAGACCAGAGCTGATCAGCGAAAATAAATTAATTAATTTATAAAAAGTGGCATAATAAATAAAATTTGTATTCTGTTATAATCAATAAACAGTATTCTACCCTAACAATAAAAACAATAAAAACACAACGTGCGAAAAATATTTACAACTCGTGAAACGTTGTGTTTTACGTTGCACTCTCGTCTTAAATTTATGTCGCACACCGATGTGCGTGTGCAGCGCCATTCTGGAAATGAATTTCGCGAGAAGACACAAGATCTGAAAGCAATAGTACCAACGTAAGCGAGCCCCAGAGACGGGATCACGTGGAATAAACGTAAAGGAACGTCTTCCTCGAAATTGCTCAATACGTTTCATACGTGACGGGTAAATCGTTTCTCTACAGAAAGGCCAATTTTACCCTAGAGAATTACCAAACGCAACGAACATCGATATTGAACGGAACCCACCCACCCAGAATGATCTACCATAGACCATGACTAATTTCGAAGAAAATAAATCCTATAAGATACCATTTTGTGATGAAAAATCAACACACAACAATTTTAGTAAATTTTTGATAAATATACAGGCATACCTCTAGCTTTGGTACTAGCTAACTTAACCTCAAAATGTCTTCCAATTTGGATGAATTAAAAAAAAAAACGTGCCAAAGTATTAGAAAACAAGTGAAATCGTGGGAGGAAGAATTTCCCGAGTTTCTGTAAAATTGAACAATCAAGCTCAGCGATTTCCCTAAGCAGACGGGGCAATTTTAACAGGGGTGGAAGTGGTGTTCCGTGTCACGCAGCCTGTTCTTATATTCCAGAGGCACTTAAGAGCGCAAATATTTATGGTATCTTGAACTCACCGGCAAAAAAACAAAGGCCTCTCTATCGATGCAGAAGACGAGTTATGGAGGGGCGAAGGGGGGACGGAGGGGAGGAAATCCGTCCGCAGCAGGCACCGTATACCCCGCGGGATTAACCTTTAATTCTATCCTGACTTGACAGCCCCTTCGTCCTCGTGGAGGAGCCCTCTGCGTGCACATCAAACGTCCTCGAAGTTCCCGCATCGAACGGTAACAAGATCGAAATGAAATTTTGGAGATGGATCTTCCAAGAGGAGCCTTCTCACTTAAATTATTGCCAAAAATCGCACAGGGTTGGCTAGCGATCTTCGGTAATAGAAAAAGGGATACAGAGAAGAAATATTGATGCTTCCAAATGTGGAAAAATATTAATACTTTCAGGATTAATAAGACTTTAAATATTAACCATGAAGGATGAGAAGAAAGATATATTTTTAATAAATCTGTGAAAGATCTAGGAACACTCGGATGAGAACGGAAAGATGAAGATTTGTGTCGTACAAATAGTCCACTTTGCTGTTGAAGAATTATACCATGGCGAGTTGCATGAAAAATTCATGACGGAAAAGTGGAGCAGCAACCACATCGGTATTGATGACGTTGACATTGGTGTCGCTGTAATAAGTCAAAATGTTTCTTCGTGATAAAAAGAAGTTCACGAAAAGTTTATCCAAATTTTTATCATTCAATTATTCGCACCGCTTGTACTAAACGGATGCATCAGCGAGAATGACGTGCATACGAACGTGGAGATGCAGCAGAAGTGGTTTTATTCGGAGACAATAAAGTGGGACAATCGGTGTTCGTTTTGATGTGAAAAATTTCGGCACAGTGGCGAGGATAAATTGCGCGAGTATAGCAGGGGGAAGCTGGCTCGTGTTTCGGGCGTGAACACAGGGTGGCGACAACGCCAGGTCAAGTGGATCGATGCAGGTTACCTCCGAACACCTACACTTTCGTAGTGTCTGCCACGAAGAGAACAAAGTCCCTCTATAAGAACAGATCTCCTTCATTCTGTTCTATGCGCTACAGAAAATCTTTAATAAATATTTTTCACCATTTTATCAACCCTCCGTAGTCACACCTGCTTTTCTAAGCTTCTAAAAAATGTGATAAAATTACTCTACGAGTAGGATCAACCCTCGCTATACACTTTTGTTAGGGTAGGGTCGTTCTACCCTTTCCCTCAGGGATATTCAAAAATGAAAATTCACTGGGGACAAAATGGACCAGCATACTATATTTATAAAACCTCTAAGACCCAGTTGGAGCCTACCAACAAACCAAAAAGGAATAGAGATTCCACAAAGTGAACTTATCGATCAAAGCCAAAGTTAGCTCTCCTCGACAAACAGCTAACCACAGTGCCAGAAATTCGTGTCCCCTGAGAGCAGTCCTGCAGCAACTAAACGAAGAACGTACACCGAGGTACAGGCTGTTCAAACTTTGCACAGAATCGATGAAAAGCGAGCAGGAAACAAGTTTACCTTGCTCTGTCGTCGGAGATAGAACGGTCGAGCGGAATATTTCACGAAATACGGATGCACCGCGTGGAAGGTGCAAAGCGGCGAAGGTGCCCTCACAGAGGCAGCCTGGTAAATGCGCAGAATCCAGGGTAACGATTGCAGGAGCAGCAGCCGAAGGCAGCCATCGTACACGTACAGGTGTAAGGCGAGACCTGGGTAAAGGCTGATCTAGGTCACCACGACCTCGTCCCAAAGGCCGGACTTGTTAGAGGTTACGACCCGCTTAAAAAGTCACTCGACCTGCCATCGATCGACCTGCTGACAGACTATTTTATCTCGGTTCATTGTTAATCCCCGCCCGACCGATGTATTATTGCAGAACTGTCCCAGGTGGTCAATAACATCTTTTATGTACCGATGATCTAGGTCCCAGGTTCTCGGTTTATCGGTTAAAGTGCCTTCGAGAAGGTTGCACGACTTATTTTTGGTTGACAATTTTATATGTCTTGAGCATAATAAGATAATTAAATGTAAAATTAAAGAGTCGTGTTCGAAAATAACTGTTTTATGGAAAGAGGAAAAAAGTTGAAGGAAAATTCGATCGACCATTGACTTAATCTTGATCCCTGCGTTACTTTTGTTTCCCTGACTAAATCCTCTATGAAAAATGACTGATAATATTACTGTTGCTACTTTGTGAGGTTAGGTTGGGTTGATTCATATATCTATGGGAAGCAAAAACGTATGTACGGCTTCACGGGATCCTCGACTTGACGAGAAACTCTGAAAGAAATGCGAAAGATATCAGGAGGGTTAGGGGCTTACGGTCGTGATAAATCCACGCTCGTCTGGATTACTGCGTGTTAGGTTATGTTCGGCGAAACGGTGATTCCTGGTTCCCGAGAATGATTAATTTTTCTACGGTTAAACGTACAGAACGGGAAAGCTGATGGCAAGAACAAATAACATGGACAGAAATGTTCAACGAACAACTGTTTACTGAAGTTGAAGTTGTATAATGGAAAGCGATGATGCAATCAGCTGATTGCACGAAAACAAGTATGGCGTACGTCAAACTAAACATTAAACTTCGCTTCGTGAGATACCAATAAACCATAAGTTAGTTACGAAACTCAGAGTAAACCTCTCTATTTATTTGCATGAAAATGAATGAAATAATGCAAGTATTGATCTTTGTCCATTTTATTTGTTGCCTTATTTTATATGCATCACCCACAAAAAAAAAGTTAGGTTATTTGCAAGAACTGATATTCGTCCATTTTATTTGTTACCTTATTTCGTACGCGTCACTTGCGAAAAACGAGGAAAGTTCGTCGTGTGGCAAGGAGGAGGGGACAGGAAAATTAATTCGAGATTTTGGAAAGCCGTAGGGCTCGCCGGGATTGAATGCACGCTTAGTTAATCTCCGCGAACGCGAGCTGCCAGCGAAACGAGCAACTTCTTGATCCTCTTTCCCCCCCGTGGATCAGCAGGGATCCCCGCTTCGACAGTGGTCCGTCGAACTCTCCTCGTCGAGGTCTCCACGATCGATCGCGTTCCCCACGTCCAATTGCTGCACGCAATTCGGATGATTTTAGTGGAGAAATTTCTAACGTGACAACATTCCAAAATATCCTTTTTTAAAATTATTTCGGTGCTTCGAAACTTTTGACCGTCAGTGTACACATTACAATAAAGTATTTTTAGAGGTTAGATAAAGGGAAATAAAAATGGTGCAAAGAGAATGATTCTGCTTCGGATAACCTAAATTCTATAAAAAGAAATGAAACCAACGGTAATCTACAGTTTGCATGGTGAACCAGTGAGTGGCGTGATTCTGTTGAAAATAAACACAGGAAGTTTCTATTATTTCTTCCGATTGTAGGATCGTCGATAATGCCGTGCAGTCTAGTAGGAAACGAAATTAGCATAATTCACGGTTTCCTGTAAATTGCTTTGTACGACCTTTACCATTGTTTACCGTGCTTTCGCTGTCCGCCATTATGGTGGCCGTAGTACTCCAAAAGCAGTTTTAATTTAGCACACCACGTTGTCAAGCTGAAATAATCGCGAGAGGGAAAGTGTAACTGTGTCCTTTCACTTTCAACTGCTGTTGGTACGTTTAATTAACGTTGAGGATAAGTGAGACTCTGAACTCTATTTTTAAAATTCGCTATACGTTCAACTAATTTCGGTTCCTAAAATTTGTTCTGCCACGTATAAAAACACAAAATGCGGTTTCCCTATATTTTTCCACTGTATATCATACTGCTTTAATTTCGCACGGTAACAAAAGCTTTCCCAGTGAACTTTCAAAGTTATCGCGACTGGTTCTCCCTTCCAGGGAACTGATAACCTACACCGACCTCTCTTGTTCAACCCTAGCCTTATCAAATCCCTGTTGCCCTCCTCCCTTTTTGCCAAAACTCCTGGCTAGCTCTCGTATTCCTTTCGGAAGTCTCGCTATCGCGGGGGGGGGGGAGGTTAGGTATCGAGTTTCCCGTTTAACGCGATACTTCATTAGCCACGGTGAAAACGACGGGTCGAGCCCTGTCGTGCAAAAGGTTTCGCTGAATCGATGGATCCTGGCATCGTTTGCTCTCGGACCCTACGGCCACGGATCGACCCCTATCGTTTGAGCGACGATGCAGCTGTTTTGCATGCGAGAAAACTGATAGCCAAATATTTCGTCCAAGCTTTGCAGGATAGCTTGTTAAAACAACAGTACAACGAAGGGTACTAGGTTAACATATTGATGTGCACCTGTGAATAATAACATTTAGGGAAGGCAAAACTTCGAAAGTATCACAACACAAGCTTTCTCTTAACTCAGGAAATTTAGTATGAATAAAAAATAAAATTGGTGAAAGAATATTTGAGCCATATTGGTCAATGTGGAACAATAGTGAATAATCACAGTGTGTGTCAATTATTTTTCTGCTGGTCAATTGTTTCCATACCAACAGAAACGTGATGAAATAGTCAAGATTTTACTACAATGCTTTACAAGAAATGTGGAAAGACCTAGAGAAAAATGTGTCACGAGGTCCAAAAGGATTTCCCTTTGCTGGATAATCTGGCGATGTCCCTTGAACCTCTTTGAGGTGTGCAGAGGTGCACTTTGGAAACCACTGGCACGGAGATACACAAACGTCGTCGGTTGCGTTCCGGCTAGTGGTCGATAACGCCGAGTTTGCGCTGACAGAGAGCCACAGAGCAAGTTAAACACACTCTACATACACGTGTGTACACCTATACACGCACCTGTCCACGTGCAACAAGGACAATGCATGGAACGTTGCAAAAAACTAGAAGAAGGAAGAACGAAGGAACAAACAGATATTTTTCGTACGAGGAAAAGAAACGAAATAGTGGAAAAGCTGGAACAGTTGGATAGAGACAGAACGTTTGAGAATTCCGTGGAAACTGGCGTGGCATCGTGTTCGAGCATCTGTTGAAATCTCCGTAACCTGACACCCCCAGCGTGAACTTCGACGAACGAGGTTGATGTCTCCGGGTTGATTCCGGTGGCGTTGCACCCCAACAGAGAGATTCCCTAGATTGATAGGCAATACGCCATCTAGTGTAACACACCCTGATACAAATTCTTGATATTTGAGACATTTCTCGATAAATGAGACAGAAGAGGTATACGTTGTTCCTCAAAAGTGCCCTTTCTGTGTCCAAACACAAATTACAGTGTCAACTGTTGCAAAACATTTTTTTTTATAATTTGTGAAATATATAAGTCATTGATAAATTTAACTACGAACAGTAAGTATGCATAGCACATCCAATATAACTATAATGTGAGTAGTTATTCACAAGAGGTACAACAAGTTAAAAATTGTAACGAATTAAGAAAAGAAGAACTATTTAATTAAACGTACAATTAGATAGTATTTAACGTTAATTAATCCTCGCACATTGCATACTTACAACGAAATGAACGAACGATATTTTGAAAGACATGCGTTCATTGTCCATCATTCAAACGTCATTACAGCTTGATGGCGAAACCGAGCAACGCAAGATCTAAAGGATCATGGATCGCAAACGAATGTAATTCAATGGGTAATCCATATTACGCGGGAAGAGCTTTAAGATATCGGTCACGAGCAGAGCGACGTCTCATTAAGTCACAGGAGATGCTCACAAATTCTCACGAAACGAAACGCTGTGTTTCGCAATGCATCGCGTACTACAGGCCGAAAGGTAGAGCGATAGGTCGAGCTGCAAGCAGAGTTACTCGTTCCATTTTTTCTAATTAAAACTAAACCAACAGAAAAGGAGAAATCGTGTTTGTTTCGACCTTTCTCTTCAATTTCGTGGAAAAAAATGACACACCTATACGTATAGTTTACGACTTGCGGGAATTAACGCATTCGCGAGCAATTATCTCGATAAATTTGTATACACAGGGAAACTTTAATGCCATTTTATGGATCACTTTGAACGAGTATTAAATATTTTATGGCGGATTTTTATATCACCTCGTGAAAGATAGCCAATAAAATGTCACTGGTCATATTTTTCGGTGACAAAATATAATCGAAGCTTAGCTGATACCCAATATCCTCAGAAATATATATTTTACTTATATGGTATAGTAAACACGCATAAATGTGACTTTGTGATCGAAAAATTCCTGCTGAAATTCTGCTGATTCGATTAAGATCGTAATTGTGTTGTTGATAATTGCCTGGTGTAAAGGTGATTCAAGAAAATGAAAGAACTGAAGTTTCTTTACTTTTATGTTCACATATGTAGAGTGAGAAAGCGAGGTGTACAGCACTATCAAGCACATCATCAAGCGTCAGCCACATCTATTGCCCCTATCTACATCCTCTTGAGAACGCTTCGACTACACGCCTACATTTTGCTTACTCGTTTGCTAAAGCATTGCACGTGTTCCAGCTGGCGTAACATGTTACCAAAGATGTGTCTCAACACGTGTTTTCCGGCCGACATTTCTAACGCGTCTTGCAAAAACGTAGTTAAAAAGGAACCGTACCCAGCTTTATGCACCGGGACATTTCTATTGACTCGTTTGAATATTTTATGATAATGTGGAAAATGGAGATGGTATAGATCAGAGTTTCTTAACCTGTCAACCAGTCAAACAAGCTGCACTGCTTTTCATCGCACACCATCAGAGAAAACATTTTTAATAAGCAGAAATAATAATTTCACAGCATAATTTTGACCTTAATGTGTTTAACATACTTACTATGATACTTTCAACTAAAAGTAATTGCGACAACCCTGAGAAAACAGTTGGGACACGCATAAATTACTAGATTGCAGATTTTTATGCAAATTTGAATTTTTACAAGCACACCTAGAGAAATGGAATTCAAATAGAAATTTACAAGTACCTCACCCTCTGAACAGTGTAATATATGCTGTACTCGAGATATTTTGTGCATTTTTGCATATTATGTGCATTCCACCCTTTTTTGCATACCTGAATTTTCTATATAAATATCAAAAAATCCCATAGCTTATAAATTACTAATAATAAATTGTGATTTGCCTGACCAGCTACAAAAAAATATAAGAGAACCTAGGTATGCCACCCAAATTCCACTGCATCTACCTTCCACTTATATTTCGTACATTTTTGCATATTATGTGCATTCCACCCTTTTTTGCATACCTGAGTTTTCTATATAAATATCAAAAAATCCCACAGCTTATAAATTACTAATAATAAATTGTAATCCCTCTGACTAGCTACAAAAAATGTAAGAGAACCTAGGTATGCCACCCAAATACCACTGCATCTACCTTCCACTTATATTTCGTACATTTTTGCATATTATGTGCATTCCACCCTTTTTTGCATACCTGAATTTTCTAAATAAATATCAAAAAATCCCATAGCTTATAAATTACTAATAATAAATTGTGGTCCGCCTGACCAACTACAAAAAAATATAAGAGAACCTAGGTATGCCAGCCAAATTCCACTGCATCTACCTTCCACTTCACCCTCCAGCAGTCCATGACCCAAGTAACCCATTATCCGACTTACAATTTCCTTCCCTGTTCGATGGAAACCTCACGAGCAAGCAAGAACCTCTTCCAATCAACGCCACCCCTAGTTCCTCCTCGCCGGGAACAAGGAGAAAAAGTCTCCCGTAACGCATTGCCGATCATCAAGCCGAACAGCGACATGGCGTGTAGTAGAATCGTTGGAGGACCTTCGAGGGCAGGCACAAAAAAGAACTGGGCTATAGCCACGGACTCGCGTCGAATAAGAGACGTCGAACCGACTGGGTATATACGTGCGAAAGATCGTAATCGTCCCCTCGGTTCCTCGCTATCTGGCTCGATCTGCACGTGTACACGCCGACGCTTATAAGTACAGTAGCTGACATAAGTTTAACACGTTCGTCGCCACGTCACCCATATTTGGGTGACGCTCTTTTTCTTCAAGTTAAATAGGATTTTAAATTGGAATTTTAATAGGAATTCAATGGAATAAGCATTGAAGTATAATATATATGTAAGAGAAGTACGCTGTCTTCACTTATAGATATCGATATAGATATAGATATAGAAGGAGCTATAGTTAGATGACATACGTGCTGAATAAGATTAGGTTACGGAAAGATAATTATAATTTATAATACAAAGGAGACAGAGACTTATAAACGTTATAGGATAACAAAATAGAGAATAGACTTTAATTGTCGTTTCTCTTTTTACAGGTAAATGTATATATTGTAAATAATTTAACGATTAAGAAAATAAAATTAAACTCTTTTTACAGAGCAACACATTGTAATTTATTCTCTTATTGAAAATTCTCAACGATATTAATTACCTTATATATATAAATATAAAATACATAAAATAAAAGTAAAAACATAAAAATTTTTGCTGGTTTTATATCTTTTTACCCCAGTTTTCTATGCAATCGTATTTGGGCCCAACAAGAAACTCAGTCGAATTACGCTGGGTGACGAACGTGTTAAGACGAAAGAATGTCATCAAACAGAGTACCACGGTTACTTAAGTATTAAGTATATACATCCATTTCGATTATTCATACGATAGTATAGTGATCGGTATAAAGCGTGAAGTATGTTCATTGTGATGTTTCTTACACGTGAGTTACTTTATTTTTCCTAACCTTTCGGTCTTAAACTTTCCTACGCTACTGTACGCATTGCACTGTCTGGGAATTCGTGCAGATTTCTTATTGGTAAACGTTGGAAAAAAATTGAAGAGAAACTTGACTCCTTGTTTGGAAAATAGGATTTTTTAAATTATCAATCATTGTGCCTAAAAAAAAAAATTTATTATAGTACCGTTAAATACAAAATCTGTATTAGTACTTCTTGTTAAGGATTACTATATTTTTCTTAAATTTGTAAAAAGAAGAAAAATTGCAGCGTCTGTGGCTGTTCCTTTCGATTGCGCAGCTTTAACGAGATTGCGAGAAACGGGGTTCAGCCGCCGGGAAAATATTGTCCCAGACGAGGGACAAGTCGGGTTTATCAACTGATCCGTGTTCCTGTTTGCGCCAAGGCGGGCACCGAGCGTGCACCGTCGCGCGCTGTTTGCGCAATTATGCGCAATGCGCAGCGGAGCGCACGATACAGGGGACGCTGAAACAAAGGCACACAGACTTTGCTTTTCTCTCTCTCAAAAATCGAGGAGTTTATGTTAAGATTGCAAAGTTGAATCTTTTAATTTTTCTCTAAAAAATCGAGGAACTTCTGTTAAGAGATAAACTTAAAAATTGAAAAAGTTGAACCTTTTAATTTTTCCCTCAAAAATTAAGGACCTTCTGTTAAGAGATAAATTTAAAAATTGAAAAAGTTGAACCTTTTAATTTTTCCCTCAAAAATTAAGGACCTTCTGTTAAGAGATAAGCTTAAAAATTGAAAAAGTTGAATCTTTTTATTTTTCCCTCAAAAATTAAGGACCTTCTGTTAAGAGATAAGCTTAAAAATTGAAAAAGTTGAACCTTTTAATTTTTCCCTCAAAAATTAAGGAACTTCTGTTAAGAGATAAACTTAAAAATTGAAAAAGTTGAATCTTTTTATTTTTCCTTCAAAAATCAAAGAGCTTATGTTAAGAAATAAACTTAAAAATTGAAAAGGTTGAATCTTTTAATTCTTCCCTCAAAAATCGAGGAACTTCTGTTAAGAGATAAACTTAAAAATTGAAAAAGTTGAATCTTTTAATTTTTTCCCAAAAAATCGAGGAGTTTCTGTTAAGAAATAAGCTTAAAAATTGAAAAACTTGAATCTTTTAATTTTTCATTATTTTAATAACTAAGTCCAAGTATCAAATTTAAATTGCAAAGCTGAAAATAATGAAATTGTTATTAGAACATTTTTCCTTGACATAATTGCTCGCGCTTATTGTTAGATAAAATTTCAAGGAAATAGTCACGCTATTTCCGCGGCTAGCGTAGATAAAAATAAGGCAGTTTATACGAAGACTAACTTTTTGTTATAGCAGAACGTATACTCGGCTTATTGTCGAGAAACGGTTAGAATTTCTTTTTTAGCTTTCGATCGGTCTCATCTCGAATTCATCGCTTTAGAACGCGTAACAGCAACAAGCGCGCAACTCCGTGTAACGTAGAACTCCTTCTGTCCATAGACGATTCTAAAAAAAGATTGATCTATCACATGAATCCAGAAACCAATTTAATGCACGTTGCAATGAAAACAGTGTTCTCGTTTTACAGTTATAATAGATATACGATATTAATGTTTATTGCATTTATAATGTTACATAATTGCGATATTAACAGTAGAACTACCAGAGCAGTCAAAATGATCAATTGGTGATTATTCATAACAGACTTATAAATTCACTGTGGTGAAGCTTTCAAAATTTACTACGATTTTCTACAGAAAGTATAAATAAAGATTTAATTTTCATGTAATTATTTAATTTGATCTCTTCCATGCAAATAAGTACACCATAATTTTCGGTTGTTCTAGTGTTAATATTTATTTCATTTATAATGTTACATAATTGCGATATTAATATTTATTGCATTTATAATGCCACTTTTGACATGCATGTAACACGCAAATAAATCACTAGGGAATTTGGAGGTAATTGCTGTTCGCAGCACCTGGCAGGCCTGACACTTTTTTAAAAGTTCAACGAGGATTACCGTGGCGCGTCATTAAATACGGATTAAACAATGGAGCCTTGTTCCAGCGGGACACTTTCATTTTCGCTTGCCCCGTTTACGTATATTACGTATAACTCAAACCTAACCCGAACCAATCATCAAAATAATTGTGTCCCCAAAATTTAGAATTGAAAGAAAATATTTTTTACCTTACCGCAATAAATATGGTATCTACATAAATTTATGAATGTATTATTTCCATTTTTTAGAGACCCTAACGTCACCTAACCCGAACCAATCATCAAAATAATTGTGTCCTCAAAATTCAGAATTTAAAGAAAATATTCTTTACCTTACCGCAAAAATATGGTATCTACATAAATTTATGAATGTATTATTTCCATTTTTAGAGACCCTAACGTCACTTAACCCGAACCAATCAAATCAAACTAATTGTGTCACCAAAATTTAGAATTGAAAGAAAATATTTTTTACTTTACCGCAATAAATATGGTATCTACATAAATTTATGAATGTATTATTTCATGTGTCAAAGGGTTAAGCGATAAACAATTCGTCTTTCGTCTGTTAACAGGCAACCGAATGGTGGTTAAATGATATGTACCTGTCCGTGCCTCTGGCCTTACCAATTAATAGTAATCCCGGCCTCGCAGCGAGACCAAAAACGTTCAGCAACCAAAAGGAGGCTGCCGTGTTCCTCGCCAGGTTCCTGACAGAGCTACTCAACTATCAAGAAGTATTAGATAGGTAAAATAATTAACATTTTTCACGTAGAACAACAAAATTCCGAACCTAACCCGATCAAGCACTGTAAACGTATCAGGCGAAGTAAAGCAATATCAAACACTCTTTCCTATAATTCTCATTTCAATTATTTATTTATTTATTTATCAGATGTATACCCCCTCATACATACACAAACAACATACAGACAAATAAAACAAGGTAGGATAAGATTTAAGGAAAAATTTAAACCCTATCTGGGATCTACAAATCAAACACTCTTTCTTATAATTCTCATTTCATTAATTTACTTATTTATTTATTTATTTATCAGATGTATACCCTCTTATACATACATGAACAATATACAGACAAATAAAACAAGGTAGAATAAAATAAAATAAAAAATTCAGACCCTGTTTGCCATCCTCAAATCAAACTCAAGAGAAAAGAACGATTGGAGAGGAGCAGTCTCCAAATCTTTCTTAAAACCTTCGTTCCTGGAACACGGTTGTAACCTCCTTCCCCCCCCCCTTCGAAAGCTGACTAAGCTAATCGTCGACACGAGGCTCAGAGGAAAGGAAAAGCGCGCGAGCTCCTCTCGAAGGAACAGCGGTGTCATTCGAGACGGTGATTCGAGCCGAGGACAAAAAGAAGCCGCACCGAAATCAATTTAGCAAGGGAGGGCCACGTCTGCGAGGAAATCCGGCTTGTAGGATCTATAGAAGCAACCGTAAAGAGAGACGAGTCGCGAGGCGAACGCAAAGGATGTGCTCCTCCAGAGAAAGGCTCAGAGCCCTTCGGTGTCCTGTATCCGGTCGGGGAAGGAAGCGCAGGAAGGCTGGAATGCTTCCTATTTTCTTCCCGGGAATTAACGCAAATTTCGTCTGAATTTGACAGTAAATTATTGGCCACTGCTCATGCTTTCAGTGGATCAGACTGTTCTTGGGATTTCACAATTTCTTGTTAATATTGTATGATAAATGAGCTGAAGTGATTTACATATATAAATTCATATCTTTAAATCTCATGGGTGTTTATGTAGTTTTTACAGAGTTTAAAAGATGTTTGCAATTTTATTGTATCAAAAATGATTTGAAGAAATTTACATATGGAATTTCATATATTTGAATCTTATGTTTGTATGTATAGTTTTTACAGAGTTTAAGATACTTGCAATTTTGTTGTATTAAAAATGATTTGAAGAAATTTACATATTGAATTTTATATCTTTAAATCTTATGTGTGTGTACATGTGGTTTTTACAGAGTTTAAGATATTTCCAATTTTGTTGTATGGCAAATGAGCTGAAATGACTTACATATGTAATTTCATTTTTTCAAATCTCCTCTGTGGCTCTGGATGTATGTGTGTGTGTGTGTGTGTAGTTTTTATAAAGTTTAAAATATTTTCAACTTTAATTTTTGATGTTTTTAGAATTGTCATCTCAAAAAAGCTTTCCTTAGGAGAATATTAAATATTCTAGCATAAAATGTGATTATAGTTAATTGAACTATATTAAAAGTAAGTTCCTGTTATTGCAGATCCGGTTTAGAAATTGATGAAGTGAAATCGAAGGATGGAAAGGCTATGCAACCACTTTGCATGGCCCAGCATTATCAAATGTTCCGGATATATCGACGGCCAGGCGTGAACGGTGATGAACAAGTTATTCTTGATAGGACTACGTCAGGGAACCATATCATTGTTGCACATCACAATCAGGTACACCCACAATAAACAAATTAATAAATTCCCACAAATGTGTTCTGGTGCTACATTCACATTTTATACAATTTCATTCCGTTATTCTAGCAAATTTTTTAAATCAGTTGTAGACGATTCAGTGATTTCATTTCGTTTCATGTTTATTTTACAGAAACACCAATTCACAACAGCTGCTGTATTTATACACGGGCGATTATGTTTGCATCTATGATTTACTTATTTTAAGTTATGCAATGTTAAGTAAGTGCACCAATTGATTTGTTTTATGTTCCCGAAATAATTAAGCACGTGTACGTGTACATTAATTATCTTTCTAATGTTTGTACCGTCAATTTTTTTGTACACAATTTAATAATTAGTTAATAGTAATTAATAATAATTAGTTGAATTCGAAACATCTGTTTCTTATAGTTTTATAGCGTACCCGTTAGGGCCTCTGACCGAGGTCGCATAACGGAAGACGAGTTGGTCCAACAGATTTTAAAAATTATGGAAACTAAAGCTGATCCTAGAACCCCGCCAGTTGGTATCCTTACAACGATGAAGAGACAAGCTTGGGCAAAGGCAAGAGAAGAATTACTTAAAAGTAAGTATAATTGTAACCACCCTATTATTGAAAGTAATTATAATTGCACTATTATAACTAATGACTTTCACTATTGTGTTGGTAACTTATAAGTATTAATTCTTAAAAATTAATTAAGAATTGAATAAACGTATTAATTCTTAAATATTGGTTGATTTTACATTCTTCTGTAATTTATTATTCAATGAAAATGTTACAGAAGCAATTTTATACAGATTTTGTGATGTATTTCACCCAAATAAAATCATGATATCTTTAGGCAAGAAGCCTATAAGCAATCCCATAGCGAATTTTCCAACAACCCTTGCCACCACGACACACCCTCCCACCTAACCACCATAATTAACCGGCTGTTCTGCTCTCACCAATATTCGCAATATTCCCATTAACCCTCCTAAACCCGACCTTACCCAACGACAACCTGCGACAACCTACGTCTACAAATCGAATAACGTGTAACGAACTAACGAGAAGATCAGTCTCATAAATTACTTATTAAATTAAAAATTTGAAATTCACTGTATTAAATAAAAAAACTCGAATCTGTTCCTATTTTCATATTTAAAAACAATTAATTTGCATCCCTAATAATATGTATACGTTAAATGTACTTGACGCTTAACCCTTTGCACAATTAAGAATCATTTTTCAAATTTTGTTGCCAATAATTCCCTACTATTTTAAGTGCTTTATTTAAAATTTACTTCAAAGGACACTTACTCCCTTGAGTGGTACTTATTTTTTTAATTAATCATATTAAACATATCTTTCAAGCTTTGTCGTAACTTATATTCGTTTAATTACGTCGACTCTTTGGCCTTAAACTTTTGCCCACTACTTTATTTAAAATGGCACTTCAAAAATGTCGAGTTATAGGTCGGGTCACACTCGACGAACGAGTGCAAAGGGTTAAAGCGTCGAACTAACGTTGAGTAGAAGAGCTAGAAGGAAAATTGGACAAGCAAATGCTGTGTGAGATTTATAGACGTTCCCAGGGGGAAGATCAATGCTGCGAAGAGATAAAAGTGGAAGTATTTTACAGGCGAGCAGAATCGACACAATCTGGAACTGCTGGAAAAGTGCCTTTGCGTGGTTTGCATCGACGACGAGGTATTACCAGCTACGTTCAACAATCCCTTGAAAAAGGAGGATCGATGGATCGGCGACCGAGATTACGCGAACGTGCTTCATCATGTTCTCCATGGCGGTGGCTCCAGGCATTTGGGTGCGAACCGTTGGTTCGATAAAACTTTCCACGCTATTCTCGGCAAGGTATATACCTGTCTCTGTAACTATATCCTCGACGATTAAGACAGATAGATTGAAGTAACAACTTCTGTTCAGTAGGATGGCTATTTCCATTCGCTCGAACTATTTCTATTATATTCAACGATTTTTCTATTTAAGTCGTCCTATGAAAGTGTACGGTGATATATAGCCTTTGCTTCTGTTTATGGCGAATAACACGCTTCCCTCGCCTGGTAATTCGCGATTCCTTATTCACTTTGTCGCGTTGAGTTTGAAAATAAATACAGTAACAGGCAAAAGTTTAAGACCAAAGGGTCTAAGAAGATTAATTAATTAATTAATAAGAAATAACACTAATCTATCTTTGCTCATTTTAATCATTTATATCTTCTTACACTATTGGGGCTTCCCTATCTGTATATGTACAGTAGCGGACAAAAGTTTAAGACCAAAGGGTCTAAGAAGAATAATTAATTAATTAATAAGAAATAACACTAATCTATCTTTGCTCATTTTATTCATTTATATCTTCTTACACTATTGGGGCTTCCCTATCTGTATATGTACAGTAGCGAACAAAAGTTTAAGACCAAAGGGTCGAAGAAAATAAATAAATTAATTAATAAGAAATAACACTAATTTATCTTTGCTCGTCTTGTTCATTTATATCTTTGTGCACTATTGGAACTTCCCCGCCTATATATGTACAGTAGCGAACAAAAGTTTAAGACCAAAGGGTCGAAGAAAATAAATAAATTAATTAATAAGAAATAACACTAATTTATCTTTGCTCGTCTTGTTCATTTATATCTTTGTGCACTATTGGAACTTCCCCGCCTATATATGTACAGTAGCGAACAAAAGTTTAAGACCAAAGGGTCGAAGAAAATAAATAAATTAATTAATAAGAGGTAACAGTATAAATAAAATTTGTATTCTATGCTAATCAATAAATAACGTTCTGCCATAATGACAACAAAAATGAATAGGCAAACTTTTGTCCGCTACTGTAGCTATTATGATAGATAACGTGTTTTCCGTGTAATCTGTTATACTTTCATATAAACTTTTATCTTCCTGTATCGTTTATGCATCTGTTTCACCTTCTTGCTTGACGCAGGATGGAATGTGGGGCATGAACTATGAACATTCGGCTGGCGAAGGCCCAGCAATATTTATTACGTTCGAGGAGCTAACTGAAAAGGTGGACGCCATGTCACCACCGGAAGAGAACACTGTGCCATCGCATCTGCCTGCACCAGAGAAGCTCGAATGGCACCTGTCCGAGCAGAGCCTCAACGATATCAGAGATACCATGATATCCTTTGATGCGTAAGTGACGATAAAAGAAAGAATTCCTTTTTTAAACATGGGGCCCATTAATGGTTAAAATATAATTAACCCTTTCCACTTCTTTGTGTGTGACTCGACGTCAATTTTTATCACAATAACTTCTAACATTTTTGAAGTGCCATTTTAAATACAGTAGCGAACAAAAGTTTAAAAAGGTTTAAAAAATTACAACAAAACTTGAGAGCTATGTTTAATACAATTAATAAAAAGAATAGGTACCATTCAAGAAATTATCCTTTGAAGTAAATTTCAAATAAAACACTTAAAATACTAAGGAGTTATTATACAATACAAAATTGAGAAATATAAAGAGTTATATGTTTTCTTGTCTATGTTGATTATATAGGCTAGTAGAAGATCTGGACATTTGCATATTGTGGTTCCAAGAATACTCGAAGGAGTTCATTAAGTCTCGTAGAATTAGTCCTGACGTTTACATACAGCTAGCATTACAATTTACACATTTTAGGTGAGTACTTGCACTAATTATAATCACTTTGCATATTGGGGTAGTAACTGAAAATTTCATCCTAATAATGTTACTTTTATTCCTAATTTTTAATTTACATCTGTTAAACTGTTATTTTACTTTTTAATAGAAAGATATGAAAATGTAAAAAAATATGATTCTTTTTACTAACGATAAGTACTTTTAACTGCACGTAGGTTACATGGAAACCTGGTAGCAACTTACGAGAGCGCAGGCATCCGAAGATTCGCATTGGGAAGGGTTGACTGCATCAGGGCGGCCAGTCCAGAAGTTCTAGCATGGGCTAAGGCGATGTGCCAGGGGGACCCTGAGAGCCAGACCGGAAATCAGCAGAACAACGCCCAAGACGAAGGCACCAAAAGAGTTCAGTTCACCATTTACAGTGTAACTGAAACTTGGCTGTATTTCGTAGAGATTTTCCTTTGTAGTGGCGCGATACATTTGAAAGGCGACGTGTAGCAGAAATTTTTTAACGTACAGTACTCCATTCGAGTTCAATCCAAACCCAACCTAACTAATTTGTACTTTGGTACAGCAAGATACTACTTTCTTCTCACTATGCTTCTTGAATTCAAAATACAGTAATGGACAAAAGTTTAAGATAAGAAGACAATGTGGAACATAGTTTTATGGTCTGCAAATATTTTTATTGTTATTATGGTAGAACCCTATTTATTGATCAGCACAGAATGCAAATTTTGTTTATCATGCTATTCCTTATAAATTAATTACTTTAATTTCGTTGACTCTTAAACTTTTGTCCGCTACTGTACATGTTAAATTTTCATTTTCTTTACCTTAGTTTTTTTTTATTCATTATTTATTATTATTTAATATTTAGAAACAGTAAGAGACATCCAGAATTCAAGAAACAACAAAATAGTAGAAGAAAGGTACACCCTCAAAAAAAAAGGCAATCAATTAGATCAGTCCGTGTGGTTGGTCGGGTCTCTCTTTCATGTTTAAGTGTTTGCCCGGCTCTCGTGTGGCCTCGGGCGAGTTTCATGGGGGTTTTCCGTTTGCTTTCTTTCCACGGGTCCACCCTCACCCGGAAAGTGGCACGGCGAACTTGGCTCTGTTGTTTCTCGTTTATCACGATGTTATTTCAGCCGCCCCGTTCCCTGCAATTACTTCGGTGTTCATCGAAAATGCACGATAATGAAATTGACTCCCTTCTCGCGTGTAGTTTTCTACCCTTAATGAGTCCACCGTACCAACGTTTCCGTGGCTACGTTCATTGTACACAGGGTGTCTTGTAGTTTGCAGAAACAACAGAAAACAGGGGGGGGCGATTGATGAGTTCCAACATTCTCGTGCAACCTCTAGAATAACGTTCTGTTTTTACACGAAGCATAGTATCGATAATGACAATGAAATATTTCATAGTAAATTACTATTATTAATAATAAATCATTATTGATACATTGAGTCGAGTATTAATAGAACCGTTTTGTGTCCATCTAATTGCTCAAAGTAAGATGAGAAGATAAATTGTAAAGGACATTGAAAGTTCTAATTGCAAAATTCAAGAAGTACTAATTACGTGTGCTAAACACGTTTTCCTTTTTGTCGCAATTGAAACGGTTCATTTGCATTGGCATTGCAGCAAGAAAGAATCAAAGAGCTGTTCGACCTGGCGGTGCAAAGGCAGACGAAGGAAATGAATGACAACATAAATGGTTATGGAATTGACAACCATTTAATGGGGCTCCGTTACGCTGCAGAGGAAGCCGGAGAACCGGTCCCAGATATTTTCACCGACCAAGCTTATAAGATCGTCAATCACTTCGCCCTCTCGACGTCACAGGTCAGACATAATGATAGATAATAATCAATCGATGCGAAATACTCTTATTATCCATATACCTCGTAAGATAATGTAGTCATTATATATGATGACTGTAAGGATTTGTAACATACAATCATCGTCATCATTAATCACGTTGTTTCTGCTGATAATATCGATCATTGGTAAGCAGGAAAACGTCGATTATTAGTTGCACCACTTGATGATCAAAGTGGGTCCCAAGATTATTGATACCGAAACAAAAGTTCTTCGTTACGTTATTTAATACAATTTTAATAATTAAATCGGTTAACCTTGTAAAATTTAGAGTTAGAAAGATTATTGTAACAATTTAAATTTCACAAGTTAAATTCCAAAGACGCGAATTGAAGTGGTTCGGGTGGTAGGAATTCCCCTTTGCCTTCGTGAAAATTCCTATTTCGAAGTTGGCAACAAAGGTAACTCCCCCTGTATTTCCGAGTGTGCACGTAGAACGGATGCAATTCACGAGACGAATTTGAAGAGCGGAAACGCTATTGTAATCCTCAAAGGCGTCGTATAAAATAGAAGTAACGACCAACATTCTTGAAACATTTACAGCAGTCCCTTTTTTATCACTTTAAAGGACATAACAGTAAAAAGTTAAAAAATTGTTCATGCCAATATTCGTCTTAAAATTAAAAAGTTTTTGTTTTTAATGACATTGTTACCATTTAAAAATCATAAAATTAATATTTTAAATATCGACTAACGAAGATCGTTAAATTTTCAGGTAACTTCAAAGAACGATGCGATCATTGGCTACGGTCCAGTGGTGCCGGATGGTTACGGCTGCGCTTACAATATAAGAAGCAACGGCTTCATATTCTCGGTGTCTGCTTTTCATAGTGATGGTAGAACTAACGCAACACGCTTCGCTCAAACACTCGAACAAAGCTTGCGAGATATGGCGAACATGCTGAACAAAGCGGATCTCAGATAAACAGGTTACCTAAGCGAGGAAGAAATTCCTTGAAAAGGAAAGTATGAGAAAGTATTAGTAGTTAGAAATACAAAAATGTTCCAAATTGAAATTCATATCGAGATAAGGTATACTTGAGCTTGTCTATGAAAGTATTTGCCGTAGCATGGTATAGTAGGTATCTAAGAGAAGTGTTTATCATTAGAGCTAGCTATTCAAACTCGCACAATTAGATGTCGCTGATTTGATATCGTCCGCTCTGTGAAAGAACAGAAAACTGTCATTATTTCTAGATCCATTTTTGGACAAGCTGTTCTTCAACGATTGGATCTGAGGTAACGATTTAACATATCATCGTAAAAAACAAGCAACTCTTTACAAACATGGGCACTTGAACCTCGTTATTCATTGTTAAGTGCACGCGTGCGAATGTGTTTATCCAATGGTTGGCGACGAAAACAGAACGAACTGAAACGAAAACGTTGAAATCGTAGTCGCTGCGTGTAGTAGGCAATATAGATCGATCGATCATCGTGAAACGCTAGTACTGTAACAAAAATCCTCGAACGTTTATGTCCGAGCGCTGGAAGTTCCTTTCCTCCGGAAGCGAACGATTTAGTTACTTCTTAAATCGTACATTAACGATAGTTGACGTCTAATTATTAGTTTAAGCCTGTATTGTTGAACTTATCGGTGCTTTGATTAGTTTGTTCTTGTGATTTTAAGTGTTCTATAGAGGAATGTATCCTTAGGTGTAATTGAACAATTAGTGATATTTAGAGATATCTATGGACTAGGAAAATGTCTATACACGTGATCACTGAAACCGGTTCGGTGGCAACATTGCAAAATTCGAATAATTTATAAATAACTCGATGATTAAACGAGACGTATAAGTATGTTTGAAAGTAAAGGAATTTTCTTTTATTGTTAGCTCCACGAGCATAAATTTTATTGTTAGTTACTTCACTGTGAGGCGCAGATTTTATTAACAAGATATAGTGTTCTGTCTCGTGCAAAAGCTTCAAAACAGTAATGTTCAAAACAATCATACCATAAATTCTTTAAACTCAAAGTACAAAATACATTAAAGAATATATGTTTCACTGTTTTTATTATTTACTGTTATAGAATAAAAAATTTATTTAAGTCCATATCAGGTAAAAATTATGAAATTGCGAAATACGTTCATGCTAACCTTTGAATACTCATCGGTAACTTTAATTTTCAATTTAAAGAAAACGATAGCATTCTTTTATCATGAATTATCATTACGATAGATACAACGAAGAGGCAGAGTACACGACTAGAAGTTGAAGAACCAAATAAGTCAATAAGGTAGAGAAAAGATTTCTAGCGCACGGACTTCGTCTGTCGCAACACATTCTAAACGTGGCCAATCATTCGTGTGTTGGCGCCCGCACAGTAAACTCTTGTCCAATTCTTAGGTAGGTCGACGGTTTGCTCTTCTCCGATAGACTGGCAAACGTTGACGGTAGCTCTATCTCTCTATCACATTAACGATCTACGTCTAATTAACTACTACTGTAACTAATGCTACTTTTTTTAAGTACCAATAACCTCTGTCGATAATGGAAAATTCGACTTCCTCTTCAAACGATAGAAAGTTTGTTATTCAACGAGTAAATTAATATTACACCGGCATTCGTTGCGTTCATTCTATTGTATCAGATGGTAACAATTTATTGTGATTTTAGAACCGAATAGAAAAATTATATATATACATGCCTATACATACATTAACATGCGTAACACGTGTTACATACTACTGCACATTTGTTAACATTATTCATATTTTACCAAGATGTTCATTAGCTTTGTTGTAAAGTATATAGGTACTCTTCCAGCTGTGCAAACACGCATGTTTTTAGGGTTGTCATTAGTTAAGGTTTGGCGAAGTTTTTCTTGCTGTAAAAGGTAAATGTTCTATTTAAAACAGAGTTTTATCTATACTGTCGTTAGGCGATGAATTTGTTGTTGTGTATTAGATTAAATCGGAAGTTTTATATTCAAAGTCTAAGCAGTTTTGCTTTCACTTGCAAGCGCAGAGTGAGTCTTCGAACAACGCGAGGAATTGTGCTGGTTCCTTATTACTGTTACTAAATAAAATTATAGATAAATATAAACAATTACACGTACATGTATGCACATATCAGGGCACGTGTTCTCAATATAAATGAAAGAAAAGAATCTATAGGTGTTTTCAGGCATATATGTACGGTATATGAAAGTGTTCGGTATTATTTAGTCCTAAGCTATAAATACTTACTAAATTTAAGGTAAGATGAAATATCATTATTACTGAAAGTATTTATGCGTATCGCAGAACTATTGCGATCGCATCTTCGCGGCCAAGAATATCGCGCATATCAGGCGAAAGCCATCACAGCGATGATTTTATTAAATAGGACATATCATCCTAAGCCTATAGAATTACTTATGAAGTAATGTTAACTGAACTAAAATTATATATATACGTATATACATGGAGGTTCAGTTATACACTATTTTAAAATAAAAATATTCCTTACGAAGACTGCTGTTGTTATTGTAAAATTATTATACAAGTGCATCATAAAATGTAATAAAATAATATACAAGAATCATAATGGTAAATAACTTACAAAATCGCAAGCAAATTATTCACGAAGTAGTTGTCTTCGTATGCAATATGTCTAGTAATATTAATGTTGTAAACACTTCACTTTCTGTTTATATAGAAAGTATACACAGCATACCTCTATAATTAACTAATTTGCGGCAAGTATGTTGTATCATGTGTACGTTTTCTTGTGCAAGAATAAACACTACTGTGACATCATCTATCATTTTTATTTTCTTCTTTCTACAGTATAATTCATTTCAATCACAGTACAATGTTTAATTATAAACAAAAAAAATTTATTCTATCCATTAGAAAATAAATTAAAGTACACTTATGAGTGCATTATGCAAATACCTTTTTAAAGGCAGGAATGTCAAAAATTTACGTACATCAACAGCTGTACAATATTTTGTTATTAAAAATATTTCTTTTCTTGAAACATCTTAATACTGCATAATCAGTTGTTTAACGAATTAAGTATCTAATTTTTGTATCTTTTTTACTCTTCCATTTTTTTTTCTAGGAACTGCAGATATGTATCAGGAAAATAAAAGAACAACCGTGAAATAATTGAGAAACTGGTCATCATAGAAATATATCAATGTAATTTAACCTGATGCAGGTAATAATGATGTTGCAAGATTTTCAATACTTCCGAATTGAAAGAATTTACAGATCTACATTTATATTATGTTTGATAACTGATAAGTCAGCATTAACATCTTCGTATGCCTGTGCAAACGGAAGCGTAAGTAATGCAGTTGCCGTCCATCTTTTCTTTGGGTCATGTTGTAAACATTTTTTAACTAAATCAATACCTTCGACGGATAGATTTTTTGGTAAAGCTGGTGTTTCACCCATTCCCACCTAAATAAGTTAACATATAAAATAGGATAATAGGCATGAAAAATAGTATAAAACAAAGCATAATTACTACAACTTACCTTAAACATAATTTGGTAATTAGAATCGTAATCTGACCAAGGTCTTCGTCCGCTCGCCATTTCTATGACACAACAACCGACTGACCAAATATCAACAGCCCTACCATGACCGCTGCTTTCTGATTTCATAAATACTTCTGGGGCCATATAAGCTACATTCAAACGTAAGACATATAAGATAAATTAAAATTTGTGGCTTTACTTTAAGTAAAAGTTGTAACTAACCTTGAGTTCCAACGAAACCCTGTAATTCGCCCGGCATAGTAGTATGTGCTTTTATTTGCACAGCACTTCCAAAATCACCAAGTTTCAAACTATTACCCTCATCCGTTAAAAAGATATTTGCAGCTACGCATAAGATAAATATTGCATGATTTACATACATATCAACAAAATGGTGTTTTGCCAATATATTATAATTTAAAATATACTTTTAATGTCACGATGTACTATTCCATGAGAGTGAAGTACTGCCACAGCTGAAAGGAGTTGATGAGTATATTTTCTGACTAGCGATTCTGGTAAACCATTTCCGCTGCCTGCTACTAAACTTTCTAAAGTTCCCTCGGCACAGAATTCCATAAAAATTAACATTTCCTCCTATAATCAGCCCCATATGTTCAGTACTTATCTTTCAAAACAAGAATCATATATAAGCATCGTATTAAGCATTAACTTACACGATGAATTTCTAGCCCATAATATCGTACTAAATGTTTATGTTGAATTCCTTCAAATATTTGTAATTCTTCAGCAACGCGCCTAATTGCTTTACAATCTCCAGGTTGCAGCTGAACTTCTTTCATAGCTAACAATTCACCGGTTTGATTGTTGACTATGGTATATACTTTACCAAATCTTCCTTGCCCTACAATATTTTATTATAAATACAGTGAAAATTTAATTATTTGAATGTGTAGTTGAGCTTACCTATTTTAATTCCTCTTTGCCAGGTGAAAGTAACTCTTCTTGCTTTAATACGAACTCTATCAACAGCTTTTTTGTCCGTAACTTGTCCAATAAGTTCGCGACTTCTTAGTCTCTCGTCAATATCATATTCTACTTTTCCTATAGCCTGACTAATTCTTTCCTGCCTTGATAGAATACGATCAGATGTATTTACCGTAATAGCTGTGTTTCCATCAACCATAGTGGGTGAAAAAGGTTTTTTAACATTGGATGGAGTATCAGGTGATTTAAGACTATCTTTAGATTTTTGAGAATGACTTAAACTTGCAGTTCTACTTCTAATAGGACAAGGTGAAGACGTTCTTGAATGAGATAACTTTTTTAAATCTAGAAGGAAGTAAATTAATTAACATTTGATCAAAATACAAGCAGATCTTAAGAAAACAGAATTACAACGGAACTTTACTTTCTGTTTCAATATTTGCAGCAGTATTCGCGCTTCCAACAACATGTGAGATACAACGATCCATACAGGTCTTTAGTTCTTCAAATTCCTCATCGGTTAAATGTTTGGTATTATGCGGTTCGCATACTGTAATTAAAAATTCTAAACCTTGATTTGCCCATCTAGGTCTTAAACCTCTCCCACGTTCACACCGCTTTCTAACGAATTCCATCCATAAAAAGGCAAAAGAAACTAAACTTCGAGCTAAAACAGTTTGTTCTTCCATTGCAAATAATTTGTACATTTCTTTATGATAGTCGAAACCCATCTTATAGGCTTGATGAAGTATTTCTCTTACTCTTGAACACAGAGCGGATCGATCAGACTCCGTATTCGGTTCTTTTGCTCCATCAACATCATACTGAAAACTTTGAATAACACTTATGATGTTGTATCTCAGATCCATTACTGTTTCCTAAATAAACGAAAAATAATTTTTTAGATGCATTCCTAATGTAATTCTTAATCATTCTTACCTTTAACATTATTAATGACTGTTCTAATTCTTTATTAAAAATAGACCACTTTTCGATATCACGTTTTAAACACTTGGCAAGAGTGACACTTTTAATTACTTTCTCTCGAGCCTCCACAAACATTCCTTGCCATTCACGTCTCATAAACATAAGCTGAAATCTGAACCATATATCAAAATGTAACGAACATTTAAGAAGCAATTTATAAATAAACAAATCACTAATTAATTCTTACCTGTTTGACCAATGTTCCTCGCTCCAATCTTCAGTAGTTCTTCTAATTTCTCGAGGTCTTTCATTAAGAAATTCTTTAACTTGCTCGATCATAGTCTTTACAATTCCGCTATAAATGAAAATGTTACATAATTTTGTTCATCCATTTACCAAAATTTACTTACCAAAATTTAGCTCCCGCAATCTCATATCCGTTTAATATATTTCCTACTATTGACTTCACAAATGTCCACTCGTCCATAATTAAATTTTTGTGAAAACTATCATGCTGTACCATATCAACCCATTGCTGTAGATAGTCTAGATACACTTGGAAAACAGCTTTTAAGCTTTCATCGAAGTCCTTTACATCTTCTTGAAATGGATGCTCGCAACTACCGTTATCACTAGCGACTGCTGCACACGAGTGAGCAGCAAATCTGTCGCGATGAATACATGCAATTCTGATACCTTCCCTAAGTTCACGCATGAGCTGCCGAACCGATAGTGGACTAGGTTGTTCTGGTTTTTGTTCTAATCTCATTCTCAAAAATTCATGGACAACATCTAATGGAACACGTGATAGAAACACAAATGCGGCTCGATATGACGGAAGATTTAGTTCTCTCGCTTCAGGACTCCATACACCATAACGACGTAATTCCACATCACCTTCGTACTCTTCATTTGGAATATTACTAGATTGATTTACATCATTTTTTTCTAACGTCAGTCTTGCTTTTCTTAGGATAGATGTATGTAATCTTTCAAGAAAATTTAAACTTTTCCTTAAACCTCTAGTCTTTAATACATCTTCGATATACTTCCTATAAGCTTGTCGATCGAACTCGACTAAATAGAAATCAAGCTGCTCTGTTTTATCGATCTCCATATACGTGAATGAAGATTCTGGAGTAGAAGGCCAGGATTGCGCCAAAGATATACCAACAGAAGAGTTATTACTATTATTACTATCCGAGGGGCTGGAGTTTTCTTCTTGTTGATTTGGCACTTCAAATCGTACCAAAGTTTGCTTGCACTCTGAAGAATCCACCGTATCTGAAGATCGTGAACTTATTCCAGAATCCCCAGTATCATCGTGTTTTTTCTTCGTATGCAACATCATAAGTAATCTTCCCAATATTTGTAATTTAAGTCGATGGTGTTTAGTCATGTTATACCAAAGACACATTGCTTTTACTCTATTAGTGAATTCTGTACTTTTGTATAAAGGATAATGTGCGGCAAAAGCTTGGGACGAAGGATAAAGTGCTTCTGCTGCTTCCAGTCTGGACAATAAACTTTCCACTTGCTGTAACGCCTCTCCTTGTGCTCGTGCACAAGCTCTACAATACATTGATAGACAACCTGGACAAACACCTAACTCTATATTTGGACTTGATTCAGAGTTTACTATACGATCAATACACATGGTATTTGGATCAATCCAAGGTGTATTATCTTTCACACTTGCAATGGGATCATATCTGTAAACCAACGGTATTATTCCACTTTAATTCTACTCTATTTTTACAGCTTTAAGAATTTTGTTCAATTCTAATGCAATTTACCTGTACTCCATTATTTCTGTAAGTAAACTTTCCACAGACTCGCGTTGCTTACATAAATATTCATCTTGGGCCATTGGACTACGATCAGCATAATGAGCTTGTAACTCTAGCCATATTAAATCTTTCAGTTCATTTTGCCATCGAGTTTCCTCGTGACTCATTTGACGACGGCAATTACGTTCTGTGCTTCCCTATGAAAATATAATTTAAGATAAGAAAATCTTGACTATAAACATATTTGTTATGAAGCCTACTTTCACGAAACGTGTCAGCATACCAATTTAATTAAAAAAGAAAATGTATCATGAAATATTTCTCGTTCTTTGAGACTTTGCGTTTTTGGCGTCTGCGCGTTCAATTCTATCTGCTCCAAAAGCGCTTCGTTAACTTCAACCTTTTTCTCTTCTATGTCGACAGGTTTTGATCGCAAACAACGAAACCTGTTTCGAGTTTCAATCTGTAAATACCTTCAATTAATTTTCGTCTGAACAATAATCAAACAATCGTTTGAAGTACTAGGAAATAATTTCGTTGTCATTCATTTATTTTATACCTTTATATGATTGGGAGTAGGCACTTGGTAATGATCAAATTTTTCAGCATAGCTGTAAGCTGCATCCATATCAAGTTTTAAATCCCTTTCGTTCCCACGTAACATCTTCAAACTCCTTTTACATTTTCGACTTCCTTCCTTCGCTATATCTTGATTCGCCTCATTCTCGCAATCCTTGTCCGCTTTATCACACATTTCATTGAAAATTATGTTGTCCAGGGTGTTGCGTCTTCGGATCGCCGCCTTCAATGGAATCTCTTTTTCGAACGACCTTGTCTCGCTAAAAAGTAATTTAAATATTAAATTTACTGTAATCAATTAAATCTAATATAATTCACACGTGCAGTTTATAATGATCTCTACTAGCTGAAGCACAATATATTTGTGAATCGCTCGTGAAACTCCTACTTTCACTTCATTTCACTAACAAAAATGATTTATAATATATTCCTCTAAAACACGGATAATATAAGATCTTCGATATTTGCATATACTTTATATCGTATACAAAATAAAATTTTACAATGAATTTTTGCTGTTCACTCATGAGTAAAGTTGCATATTAGGGACAATCTCACCAATTTTAATGAAATTTAAATATATCACGAAGGACAATATTTTGAATAACTTTTTCCTTTGCACATGATAAATAATTGGTATATTCGCAAAAACTTTTCGATAATATACAACTGAAATTTTATTGTTTTATAAGCCCATTGCGGTGGCCCGTAACTACTATAAATGATAGGTCAACAGAAACATCAAATTTTTATTTTACTTGTTCTTCTCTCGCACCATCGTCAATAAATATTTATATATTTTTTTATGCTGTTTGTATGTTTAAAATTCCCGTGTGGGCGGGCATTCAACGGCATTCTACTACTGCATTAGTGCAAGGTCTACAGGCACGAATGCTGTTTTAATATAGCCGGTATTGTTCAAAAAATTGCCCCTTATAACATATTCAAGCCTATTAAAATCGGCGAGGATGTAGAATTTCGCCACATTCATTTCAACTAAGTCACCCGTTATATATTTTGATCGCTGGTGGCCGCGACGGTGTGTGTATAGTAACAGTAGATAAACAACAGTCCCACGCTGATGCATACTTCATGGACGCGTAAGTACAGGCAGAATTCAATGCACACCAGTAGTAAACATATTCTGGATAAAAGAAAAAGTGGTTGAAAATATCGTCCTCTATAACATACTGAGATTTCATTGAAATCGGTGAGATTGTCCCTGATATGCAAATTTACCCAATATTTATAAGGTTAAATACAAACTTCATTTTAAACGATATATCAAATTGTATTTTAAACAATACTACACGGCATTATCAAACGTTATTTCAAGTGATACATTCTACGGTACTATCAAATTTTTCCTCGTTGTTCTCTTTGCGACATCATTAAAAGAACACACAGTTCCATTTGTTAACTTGGTCATTATTCTTTATTAACATGTACACATTTCGCAACAGCCCGCATGATCACGAACACAACAATTTTATTATAGATAATAATATTTTTATGTTCCAGATGAAAATGTAATGCATGAAAACGAGAAACTGAAGAAAATATCGAATTTCGTTCGAAACACCGTTTTTATCGCGTCCGAGATTTCCTTGTCAGCTGTGAACAACGTGTGAACGCTAGAGTGTATAAAAATGTACTGGAGATGCGGCAGAATGTTAGAACCGTTATCAGGATAAGATAAATAAACACTAATTAACTTACCCTCCATTCAATTTCTGCTTCATGTATCGCTTCTTACGACTCATCCGAGTCCGTGGCGGAGTCTGTCCATAAATATCACACATTGCTTGAATCGACTCATCAAATTCGCTCATTGGACCACTCGAATCTTTCTTGCTGCGAACAATTTTTTTAACTGTAAAAACTGAAACTGTATCACCGAAACTAACCGATGCTAATAAAGAATCTTTAAAGCGCCATAAAAATTCCGTTAATACGTATAATTGTAATTGCGAAGGGCCCCGGTAGTTATCATAAGGAAATAATCTAATGTAAATATATGATGTAATACGTATGAAAGGTATTTAAGAATTTTATCAAAATATTTTAAATGTATATAACTTAACAATTAAATTGATTTAACGATATTTATACTGTTATATGCATTCAAGGTTCGTGCTTGCAATATATATGTACATAACATTAAACCTGATTTAGTTCTGTACAGAAATGGATCAATAAATTTCGTTAACGTACGCTTTTGTTTTGTACATCTATTTCCTTTAATTATAAGTTATAAATAACGTAACGCATTCAAAAGAATTTAACATAGTCAAATATATACTCGTCACACCGTTTAAAACTCTGCTCACGTAGTTTCGCTAGTTCGTCTCGAATATTCGCATTAGATAACTATTTGATTAAACACACGAGTATATACGATCAGCTTTATACCGACCACAGTTATCTTCCAATGTACCATTTTACAGGTGTCATATGAATATTATACTAACGAGCACCGTAAATAATATTATTCGCACGGCATCAATCAATTGTTTTGACAGAAAGAATCGTTAATCACTTTTATGTTTTTAATTTGAAATTGACAGTTTGCCACGAACAAATGCCAAAAGCGTAAAATGAACTGCGAATAAAATGATAAATATCGTCGATACTCAAACAAGACTTACTTTGCGCAGGCAACAAACGTACTCAGTGTCTTTGTTATTCGTTGCATTCGTTCCATTTTTGAACGTTAAAAATCTCACAAACATCGAGTGACATGTAGACAACATGTAAACATCACACTAACCGTGACTCTCACCGGTATTAATTTTGTATTACACTTTGAACTATCGAAACCACGTGTTGTCTCAGACATCCAAAAAAAACTTACCTAACATAACCAGTGTCGTCGTCGGACGAATCTGAGAAAGGATTTTTCATGGCATAGCTTTGTTGATCGTAACGCAACATTCTTTGTACATAGGCACATCACACGACCAGGCCAACGCTGTCGACGTTCGTCGAAGAACTTAGTATAGACGTAGTATATCTACGTTGTTGCCGTTCAGAATATTTCTGGGCACGTTTATACTAACTTCAGGCACATAACAGTGAAACGGTACGATTCCCAGGAGACGAGAACGACGGTTCTATCATAAATTATTCTATGCACAAGAAACTATAGCGGCACTGTACGAAATCAAACTACATTAAAAAGAGGCATTGAAAAATTTTAATAACAAAACTAATTTCACACACCTTTCACAGTTGTAATTCTAGTGATCACTATTAAATACACGTTAAATCTGTGATCAAAATCCCAATTTTGTATTCGAATAATATGACGTGTAAACAGATATTAAAAGTTTCCCAGTTTTCGCAAATTCATACGAAGCGTTTGTCGTAATTATATTGTAAAATATTGCCTGATCACTTATGCGAATCACCACGTAAAAATTATACAAATATTCGTATTCTACACTGTACAATTAATTATAAAACAGAGCTTTTACTTGTGTTCAATAAAACAAAATATAAACTGTCAACATTGTTTTGATTATTTGTGGCGCTATCTGTTCAAAAAGTGTTCAAATTTATCGTACATCTTTCACATGGCTCGAGGATTATTTTATTACCGGCTAGATAAGTGCTGAATTTTTCATTTCTGCGGTCAGCGCCATCTCTTGTTTGGCGCGCCGAAGCTCCGACTTCGTGATAGGAATACATAACCCACAAAGAGGTCGTTGCTCGAGCGGAGATATTTTCGCCGGTAATCAAAGAGAAATAATTAATTACGTCTAAACGAGAAACAATTTATGAACTTTTAAGCATGCATTCTGTTCCTGAGAAACTGTAGAAGCTTCTACAACGCGAAATATATAAATATGATGCGTAAATTCGGCGAATAAATTAAACATATATTAGAAGTGACAAGCATATACAACACTTGTACCTAAAGAATAATTAATAACTTCAAAAACAAGCAGGAAATCGTAACCAAATCGACATAGGAAATTAGCTAAAGGAATAACGTTTCTATTAAGCATAATTAGGTTTCTAAATGATCACTCGTAAGATTGTAATTAATGATACAAGTGTAAGCGTGATGGCGTTCTACAAATGTCGCGTCGGATGGTCGGTAATAATTAATTATTTACAACTGAAATTGTTCAAAATTCTTACTCAAATCTATATTAGAAATTAGTTTAGGATATCAGCTTTGTGTTAAAATTCTAAAAGTTCATAAATTATTCCTCGTAAGAAAGTTATTAGCTGTTTCTCTATGGCTCCCGCCAACAGTATAGCCATGTTTGTCGTACTATATATACCGGCCCATATCTATATGTCATGAATACCTCCATGCCTTCCTATGTTCCTATTCAAGAGTCGGAGCTTCCAGTCGCAAAACAAGAGATGGCGTTGATTTCAGAATTATTATTTTGCCTTATATATATTAATGAATTTTTAAATGGCGAGAAGTGACATTTGTTGTTTGACAATAAGAGAGTGCTTTTCATCGATGCAAATATACACGTTTAGCGCGTGAAATAAAAGTTTTTAAGGAAAATAAAATTAACCCTTTGCACTTGAGTGGTGATTGTTAGTCCCCAAATGATAGTTTCGTAAATTTTCAGGTTATAGTTAGTTTGTTTACTTGTCAGATTTGGAGGTTAAATAGTCATATATGTAAATTTTAGTAAATGACTTAACTAAATTAAATGAAGTTTAATATAGGTGAATCTTATTAAATGTTTCGAATTTTGAACATTTTTGAAGTCACTATTATTAGACGACTAACACTCACCTCTCAAGTGCAAAAGGTTAAAATTAAAGATCCGTAACTGAATAAGAAATTACGTACACCATTGGTTTTAAATAAAATATACTTTTATTACTTCAATTTGTATTACATGTTTATAAACACAGATATGCGCAGAACATTGGTATAATTAATCATTATTAATTGCAATCATTGTATATTATATAAATTAATAAATATATAATAAAAATAGTATTTTTAAATCTAATTTTTGTTAATAGCTCTTTCCTTTGAATATTATATGTACAATTTCTTTTTACATTTTAAAAATATATTTCACAATATAGAATTATTTAAGCCCTTTAATTTTTTGACAGGTTTATATACTATATTCGCAGTTCCAGTTTTCTTAGGAGATGTTTTCTTATTTGGTAATTTAGCTTTCATAGAAGTATTCTGATTTTTATGGACATTCTTATCATTCATTTCTTGTTTTTCATCATTGCCACTGCTCCAACTGTAATATACAACAAACATTATGAATTTTTACCACAAGTATTCAATATTTTGTTATAGGAATGACAATTTCATATTATTTATTTTACAGTACCTTGTAGATTCTGTTGAAGTCGTATTTTGTTTGCATAAATTGAACTCATTATAAAAATTCACCATTCCTTGAAATGCATCCGTACAGTCAGTATTTGAAGTAGAAATATTTGTCTTAAATTCTTCTTCATTGAAAACCTTTGTTTCAATATTCTCTGTATTAATAAATAAAACATGAGGTTTTATGTCAAGATAAAATGATGTACCTCAAACTTTTAAAATAACATACTCCTTATCAATTGTGCTCCTTCTGCTTTATATTCAGCAATTTCTTCATCTTTCTTCTTTATTAAATCCAACAGAAAATTACGCTGATGAATAATTTCCATCCCTGTTAAACACAGAGGTTTAGTTATAATTTCCCAGAAATCTTGAGGTGTACCTTTCGTCAAGTTCAAAGCAAATTTCATGAAACCATCCTTTATTTTAGCACGTAATTTAATGTGATCCACAGATGCTTCAACAATATATTTTGATATATCGTTCAAAATATTTAATACAACTTCAGTATGATTAAGAGCCGTAACATTTAAAAGTGGATTCAGATTCTGAAAAAAATAAATTGGATTCAATTTATTAATATATGTTCTAATATTGATCAAAAGTAGCATGCGTTATAAAATGTATATCATCATTAATTACCCGACATTTTTCTAAAATAATTTCATCTGTTAATTTTTCCATCCATATTTCAATAAGATTAGTTAACAAAATCTTAATTACTTCATCTTCCTGCGTAATAGATATCAAGAAACTGTCATTATTTATTTTTATATTACTCCACATTATGTTTTGTTTGTATTATTTATAAATTATGTTCCTAATATTAATATAATTTCCACTTTAAAAAATACATGCTGTAATTTATATGTTAACCTGCACTTATGTAGTATAACCTACATACATAACCTATTTAACTGAATAACATTTTATTCAAACTTTTCTATGACATTTATATTCGACTTGAATTTTTTAACTTTATCAATATACGTTTTTATACATTATGTGTACATAATGTACAAAACATACAATTTGATATTAAGAAAAATACATTCTGCAGCCTCTACAAAAACTGAACTATTATTCTGCAATATGTGTATTGACATTGACAGCGAGTATTTATATTGACTATAAATAACTTTTTAAATAACAAGTTTTTTACAAAATAAGTAATAATATAATATATATCATTATTTAAAATTAAATAACTTTTGTTAAATATACATATCACTAAAAGAAGAATTTAAATAAAATATTAAATGTTTAAAGCAGTATAAAAACATTTATTCCATACGATTATATCAAAAAATTAAATACAAAAGTTATATACGTTTCCTATTTTGTTTTATAAATCGAAGATTAATCGTATGAAATTTTGTATTCGGTACGTTATTAATTGTTTTGTAATTAATAAATTCCTCTTCAAAAATTCTGTTACTTGAAATAGCCTGTAATTAAAAATTAATACAATTACTAGTAAACTGTAAATTTCTTTTGCAAAATTTGATGTTAAACAAACCGTTTGTTGTGAATCATTAGAAGTAATGGATAATATATTCTGTTTAGGATGTTTTAACGACGAAATTTCTTTCCAAGTAGTAAATATAACTGGTTCCTTTCTGTTGGAATAATCCTTTGAATCTTTATCGTCATTAAATCTTTTAGAATTTCTAAATTTATGAATGTTGACAACTTTCGTTAATTTATGATTTATTAGATCACTTGATGTTTTCTTCTTTTTCATTGTTAAGTGGTTGTAAATAGAAGAAGTACTGGATAATATTGAATTTGAAGTATTTGTTTCCACATTTTCTTGATCAATTATTGTTTGAACATATTTTTCATACTTTGACATTATATTTTCATCATATTTTGTTATTTGATTTTCATCAAAAATTTGTCTTTTTGCTACATATACAAATATGTGTATAGAAGAAAAGCTAATGGAAAACTTTATATTTAGATTAAAGAACATTATATAAATAAATTTCTATTTTTATTCATAGGTGTTATAAAATAATTGCAATAATTACAAGAGTTTTTGTATAGTTTCTTTGTGGCATGTTTGTCCTTACATCGTATACTGTCAGAATTTTTAATAGCTTGCTGATCAGTACACTGAGTTTCAGCATTACTAAAAAGTCTCAATTTCAAGCAGAGATTTCCTTTGCTATCTACATATTGGGATGCTATTGCATGTTTTGAAGCTACCTAGAAAATTAATTATACAAAAACATTGCTTGCATGAATTTGTCTATAAATATTGAGTATAGTTTATACAATAACATTTATTTGTAAATTAAATACCAATTTTTTTAATAATTTTTGTTGCCTGTTATTTTTATTTGATAAGTGACTTAAAATATCTTTTGTGTATGTAGTTATTTTGCTTGTAATATTAGATAAATCATTATATTCCTTTTTAAGATGCTTGACAAGAGTTTTTGTTTCAGGAATAGCTATATCAGAAGCATTATGGTTTAGAAGCATACATGATACACCTACATCTTTTACTAGAACTGCATCTGGACAATTGCTATCACTTTTATTACTCCTATAGAAAAAAATAGTTTTGAACCACATAAATTAGTTTCAAACATATTGAGAAGTATAATTTAATCTGAAATTAAGCAAATAATAAGATATAGTGATAAAATGGCCAAACAATAAAAGATAACAACAATAGTAACCTATAGTAAGGAAATTGGAAATTATCATAAATTGTAGAACTGCTCATCTTATCAAAAACACAATTCTTCATGGGAACAATATCACTATATACATTTTTGTTTATACTGTTAACAGAGTTGTGATCTGATGTCGATATTTCAGCACTCTGATTAGTATTATTTCTTTTTGATGTTGTAGAAATAAAACTCTTAGAAGAATCACCAGAAATGCCAGTATGTTTTTTCATTTGTGGTATGTTATTAACTGATGCATCTCCTGCTTCCGGAGGAGCAATAAGCACACCCATCTCAAAGTCATGATTGTTAAATTATCCAATAATTGTTAAATTATTTCAAAAATCAATAAAGTTATTAACATAAAATTTATATTAATAATTAATATTTATTCATGTACTATAAAAAATCAAAATTAACAAAATGTTCATAATAAAAAATGATAAGCATAAAAGATAACCAAATGGGAATAATCTTTTCATAAAGTGTAATAGAATTAGTTTTATGATTTACCGAAACTCTAAATCTCCTCTGCCCCATTACTGAAAAACAGAAGCACGTACATGGATTGTATTTCTGTTGGATTTTGGATACATCCATTACATTACAAAATCTCAAAGTTACCAATTAATTTTGAGACTAACGCTCGGGAAAGGTTACGTTTCTGCTACTCGAAATATAAAACAAAATATAGCTATAAGTATTCTTTGGTAAAATGAAAAAGCTACTATCTATACATATTTGAATAAAAAAATTTAAGGCAAAGCGGGAATTTTAACATCTTTTTCATTTTAAATAAAGAATACAAAATATAATGTTACTCAATCGTTTCGTTTGACATTTCCGGAATCTATGAACAGTATGAAATTCATTTGTACCCTTTGTTCATCAATAAGCTTAACAAGATCTGATTATTTTTTGAACTAATTATTTTGATAAGAAATCTTAGACAATTAACGATATGAAGGTTTTTCAAAAAGAAATCATGGAAGAAACATCACACAATTTCATACAAAACATCCACAATTTCGTATCTATAAAAGAAATTTGTCGCAGAATCCCCGTCGTTACATATCTTGTACACCGAACCATTTCACATAGAACTATTACAATACATTTGTATTTATGTGGTCAGAATTAATAAGGTCTTATACATATTCTAGATAACGGTTTAGAGCATTTAATATGATAACATACAACTACAGAATTATATAAATAACAATATAATTCATCAATTTATTCAATTATTAATTTTGACGATTTCTCTGAAACACACTAGTGTCCCATAAATACAAATACACATTTTTAAATAAATAAATTATCCAGTTCAGTTATTCCCTTCCAATGGACTCCAATTTTTAAAGTAGTCATTACACTCAAACAGTGTGTATGTTTCTTAGAATCTGGAAGCAAGTTAGCTAACCAATAGGTTTTCTCACATTCTATAGAACTAACAGAGAGAGTCAGTGTCGTAATCTCATCTAAACCTTGAAGAAACTTGGAAGGAAACAACGTTTCAAACACACAATATCCACAGTATTAAACTTTCCTAGTCACATAATATTACCATACTGTTAAATTACAATTTCTAAGACATTTAATGTACCTGGATCTAATTAATCAATATATAAATGCTAAGATCAATATAATAAGATACCAATACTTTCTTTAATCGTCTTTTCACACCAATATTGCATTCAAGCAAATTGCTGGCAAGGCTGTAACTGCCAAAGTCATTCAAAGTGAAGGTGTGCTAACCGATCCTGCAGGTGCTACGCCCATGGCACACACGTTCTTTCAGTTTGATCGGCATGGCGGCCACGGCACTCGCGAGCAGATCGCGTTGCGGCGCACGTAGAGTCAGTGGTTGGTCCGCGATCGTTGCGGAGTCGGACGGCTCCAGACGCGACCAGCTTTCATTCGACGATGAGGAAAATGGTACGTGTTCCTCCGATTTGAATCGGCGATCTAACGACAAACTGTCAGTTCTTTCTTTAATTTTCAAATCAGTGAAAAGTGATCGAGAAACCGATTGACATCAGTACGTACATACATGTAACGTGTGGTTTTTATCAAAATGATCCAGGATCGTGATGAGCCCGAGTGAGACGTCAAATCGAACACGGGGGCCGATCGAGGCCGAGAGATTCCCCGAGTTTTTCGAAATTCACGTCAGTGACGGGTCAGCCGCCAGTCGCGTTCGGTGCATTCGTGATCGGTGTTTCGCAGTGGTCGCTCTAAAAACCTGTGCCGATTAATTATTCGACTCGGGAGAAAGTCGACGACGGTTGCTCTGTGTGCTGCGACCGGTCAACGGATAGTAGGCGCCGATTCTAAGTCAAACGAGCGGGACTTTTAAGTTTACGCCTCCAAGTTGTGCATAGTTTTGTTATTAGTTTAAGTAAGTGAGAAATTGCATCAGATATTCTGTGCAAAAAATCGGCCACGAATCGACGTCCGCGAAATTTCTTTGAAAATGCCTTCCATCTGTGACTGTTCTTCGTTGAATCCACTCGACAGCCGGCGTTGGTCATGAAGATTAATGAAAATCGTCGCCAAAAAGGATAGTGGTAAAGGAATTCGCATAGAGGAAATCGGCTGGGTAATCGTTCAATAGATGTCATCAACGGAACTAACTGCCCTAGTGTTTCGATTTAACGTGGCTGGGCTCTACACAACTAGCCACGTATCGGCGTGTCGAATGCTGGTGGTTTCGTTGACATTTCACGTATCGTAGACCAATGTAGCGCGATGTCTGTCAGACTGGCCATCGTTGTTGCGGCGCTGTGCCTGTGGGACGGAGTAGGTAAGATATCATTAAATTATATACTGTTTGCTTGCATATATGCATTAATGGTAATTAGGTAATGCTACTTAATATTCATTTATAAATTGGTAGCGTTAATTTGTTACCGTTCATTATCATTAATTGGTCCATTTTTAATTCCTTGGGAATCATTGAAAATATGAAAATGGTACTTTACTAAAAACATTTGCTTTAGAGAATATCATGTTTTTATAGGAATTTTATTGTGAAGTATAATGCAAAAATATGATTCTACATGAATATATTTACCATTTTTACTGATATTAAGGTAATATAGTGTCCTCTTGGTTTGGAAAGTCATTTTACCAGCATTCAGCGATATTTAATCATATTTGTGGTTTTTCAGTCATGGTTTTGTAGCCTATACTTTCTAATATATCTTGGAGAAAGCGTCGAGCAGACTTCTTCCGATGCACACTTTAAACAAACGCGAAATCAATAAATGTACAGGCATAAATTCAATGAACAAACGATTGTTTGATATTCAGACAGATTGATTTGTTACTATCTTATTATTAGAATATTATTATGATATAATAATAACACGAAATAAAACAGAACTGAATTTGTTAATCTTGCATGTAGCAGAATCGCACGTTTGACTCAAAAGATTTCAATATCGTTTTTATCTTAAAATAAATATCAAATTACCTACTTTTAGTATTCCTCTTGGAGCAAATTTAATAAACGCAGTAACGCGTTTGCTTCAGTCGTGTTTCACGAAGTACCGCCATGAGCATTACCGATAAATTCGTCACAGCTTTCGACTTATAATGGAGATTCTCGCTTCTTCTCTCATGGACTAATATGACCTAAAACGGCACATTAGAATGTATGTCACTGTGAATATTAATAGACATTATTGTAATATAAATACAAACTATGCATAAAGAAAACCTGATTCTATGAAAAAAAAACTGCTATGAAGTAGTTTCAGTTCATTTGTTGAAAGGTATAATAACAAAACCATTTTGTACAGTAGCGAACAAAAGTTTCAGACCATAGAGCCAACAAAAATAAAAATTCTTATTCTATGTGAATCAATAAATAGTGGTTCTATCATAATAATAACAAAAATGAATGTACAGACAAAAAGCATAAAACTATATTTTACATTGTTCTTTCATCTTAAGCTTTTATCAGCTACTGTACATTCCTGGCAACATAATTTGCTAAAAGCTGGAATCTATCATTATCTTCCTTTTTCCTCCCTGCAACCCCTCAAACAGCGTTCACTCTTCATGCTGGATACTGGCAGTTTCATTTCACTGTTAGGGCTAGTTTACTTTCAGTTCACATTCCGTTTTGCCACCTAATCAATTGCTCTCAGCGAGTCGAATCGTCCAATAGGTCGCATGTCCACGTGTATCGCACCTACGCGACATTCCTCTGCTATTGCATTCATAGCCGCCGCCTTCGATGCAACAGATTCTGCCTGTTGCCAGCGATTCCTTTCTCTTCCACGTCGAAGCCGCAAAAAAAAAAGAAAAAGGGAAACGTGTTCGCAAAAATCGCCGTGGAACGTGTGTCGACTGTGTTGCAGTGCGGGGTAACTGAGACAGAAAACAAGATTGGTAACTTGTATGGTAAATTGATTTCAATGGAAAGAGCCTGGCATGGGCGTTCAAGCCTATGATTTACCGATTTGAATACGGATTTTCCAATCCAACGAATACCAGTTGGCAATACTGGAATCACCCGTGAACGGGTCTGTATCAGGTGATTTAGAGTGGCGAAGGGTACCGGTGAAAGTTGCTCGGATCGTTTAACCAATTTATCCTCTGTGTCGTTCGTTTTCTTCTTCCTTTCAAAATTAGTAAGTCTGCAGTGTGTATGTTAATCATCGATGATCGCTTAATGCGATCTCTGCAGAGGATGCTTCTTCATTTGAAGAAACAGAAGTCCATAGATCTGCAAAAAATTGATGCTTTAATCCTTTGCACTTCTTTGTCAAGTGTGCCAGTTCTTATCGCAATAACTCCTAACATTTTTAAAGTGCCATTTTAAGTATAGTAGGGGACAAAAGTTGAAGACCAAAGAGTTAACCAAATTAAACGAATATAAGTTACAACAAAGCTTGAGAGTTTAATTTATGTTTAATATAATTAATAAAAAAAATAAATACCACTCAAGGAATTTTTTCCTTTAAAGTAAATCTCAAATAATGTACCTAAAATACTAGGGATTGGCAATAAAATTGAAAAATAATTCGAAGTGCAAAGCATTAAAACTCCATCGTACACTACCCTTTAAAAGTTTGTCTCCTATGAACTAAAAATCAATATTGCATGGGTTGACAATAATTTTGTATACCTTTATGGGTTTCCCAGTGAAGAAATGTCTAGGGTAACAGCATTCTAAATTCTTTCTCCCTTTCTTCAAGTTCTTACACTGCCTAGAGCTCATGGTGCAAACTTTTGGCTGGTAGTATGAGTTGACTCGAAGCTCTCCAGAAAAAAGCAGCCTTGACAGCTAAAACGAAGTCCATTTACGTATCCAAACACCAGATAAATAGAAAGTCGTCGTCGTCGCGGTGGTAGCGGCTGAAAGACCCGCGCCTAGAATTCTTTTAGCCCATTCTTTCGTGAGACCTGCGCTGCAGGCGCAGATATGTTCCAAGCATCGTGCCTGGAATCGCATAATAAAAAGCACCACCGGTTTAGCTGATAGCTGATAACGCGAAGTTGCGACATGTCTGCGAAGATGCATGGGCTGGAGAGTGACCGCGGAGAATGCAAAGAGATTGCTGGATAAACACGTGGCCTAAGCAAAAGGAAATTACACGATACGTTGACTCGTGTTAATGGATAACTAAGAATGAGATCGAGTATAATACAGGGTTACTCAAATTTTGGTGTCACATCTTTCAACGGATGCCATTTTGCCAAAATAATTTTGTTAGCATCTTTCAGTACCCTTTCTATAATAATAAATTTTATAATTGTTAATGAATCAATTAGAAAATTAATTTATTACTTGTAGCTATATAGAAATCATCAAGCACGTTTACAAATTGTTCAGAATTATTTTAATCATTTTATTCAATAATTTATTACTTGTACCTATAAAGAAATCATCATGGAACCTTATAACATTCAACCACATTTACAAATTGTTCAGAACTATTTTAAATATTTTATTCAATAATTATTACTTGTATCTATAAAGAAATCATCATGGAACCCTATCGATCAAAATTACTTTAAACACTCAATGAATTTTTTATTTTATAATGAGGAGACGTTAAATGGTCACTTATTTGATTCGTGGAAAGTTGTGTTCCATGCTTAATTTTATAAAATGAAGTTTACATTAAAATAGAACAACCTAAAGTATCTCAAATACTTTGTGTTTCAATTTCAATTTAAAACGGTGACACTTAATCGAGTGTGCAGCTTACGTAACAATAAATTTGAGATAATTCACAGCCAAAGGTGTTCCCTTCTGCATTACATTGCGTTCGCGTTGGCAACGGTGTTTCTTCGTGGAAACAAGACAAGGATCGTTGAGTCGAGCGTATTAGCAAAGTTTGTTTCGCCCACAGCGTGCGCTTTCTCATCGTTCACTTCGCACGCTCGCCTACCTATCCCATTGTTCCCTTCAAACTGCACGTGCTTCCTGTTTAGGCAGCACTTCTCTCGGCTGCACACGTTTTTCCGTTTCTTTGCTCTTCTCGTCTACTCTTGCAGGCTTTTCCTCTTCCTCTTCCACGGAACAGACCGGCGGAGCTCAATTTCTCTTATGTATGCATCAACCATACAGGAAATTGAGGAAATAAACAGCATCCCTCATACCGTCCAATGGTTTCACAAGTTTGTTGCCGATAACTGATATTTATTCTGAAAGAATATATAAAATTATTAATTTTTAGGTGGCAGTAAGAATTGTTAGGTTTTCGCAGATTTTCTACCCGATTTGTTTTAAATCTCGCTTTAGCTTTACTGATAAATAGTAGCTAATAATTATTGTCAAGTAATAGTCCTATATATATAGTATCTTTACAGTAGCGTACAAAAGTTTAAGACCAAAGGGTCCATGAAAATAAATAAATTAATTAATAATAAATAACAGTATAAATAAAATTTGCTAATCAATAAATAGTGTTCTACCATAATTAAAGTTTAAGACCAAAGAGAATAAATTAATTAATTAATAAGAAATAACTGTATAAATAAAATTTGCATTCTATGCTAATCAATAAATAGTGTTCTACCATAATGACAATAAAAATGAATAAATGAACAACTGTAAAATTATGTTTTATTTATTACATACAAATAAATTGTCCCGTCCTTGAACTTTTGTCCGCTACTGTACATATAAATCCAAATTTACTGAAACCATTTGAATACTTATGAGCAATACTGTACACATACCACGCAAACTTTCATACTTTATAAACTACACTTCAATTATTCTACTTAAATACTTAAGTAGCAAACTATTACTTACCATCGTTTTGCAATTCGTCCTCACAGTTTACTGGAGACAATCTGTCCCCCATAAAATCTCAACTATTTCAGAAACTTCGCTATGAGCAACGCGACAAGAACGCGTCACGTATCGTCAGCCAACGAGTGGTCGTTCGTTAGATCGAAAGAATTCACGGCTGGTGCATCCACGAATGTCTGTGTGTTAATCGATAAATCGAGGAATGCGTTCCGGGAGCGACTTTTCCATACTTTTTGCCAGCGTCTGGTCGCAATGGTTTTCTTTCGTCGACGAAGACGAGCGGCACGAGCTCGAGGAATTCGAGCGAAAAAATGTGGAGCCGCGACAAAATAAAATCGTCAGCGATGCCTAGCGCCTAGGCTCGTTGAAAACTGCAGGTCGCATAATCGGGTCGGCAAACGTCGAGCAAGAATTTACATCCACAAGCTAATCGGTCGCGTCTGCACGTGGCTCGATCGAAATACGTACACGTTACACGGTTGAGGAGCTTTGGCACGGTTTTACAGAGTTATTCGGTCGATTCAGGTTAGGTTCAGGTTAGGTTTTGAAGAGGGCATCGGAAGTGTTCTTCCAGAGTTCCCGGTGCTCCCCCCAACACGCAAAGAGGTCACCGTGGAGGTTTTAGCGGGTAAAAACCCCTGTATAATCCTGCTATCCCCCCCAGGATGGTTCTGGTTAGGTTCAAGTTAGGTTCAGGTTAAGTTTTGCGAGGGGAACCGGAAGTGTTCTTCCAGAGTTCCCGGTGCTACCCCCCAACACGCAAAGAGGTCACCGTGGAGGTTTTAGCGGGTAAAAGCCCCATATAACCCTGCTATCCCCCCCAGGATGGTTCTGGTTAGGTTCAGGTTAAGTTTTGCGGGGGGCACCGGAAGTGTTCTTCCAGAGTTCCCGGAGCTTCCCTCAACATCCAGAGAGGTCACAATGGAGGTTTTAGCGGGTAAAAACCCCGCATAAGCCTGCTATCCCCCCCAGGATGGTGGGGTATCTTTTGAAGATTTCCTCCACGAAAACTGAAGATTAATTGCTTGAAATTAGTAAGTAATATCAGACTTCAGATTTAGGATCATTTCTAGACCTCTAGAAGGTACTCAGGTCTTCTTAATTCTAGTTAATAGGTCAAAAGTCTAAGGAGCTTTGAATACTTTGATGTATTTTGGAAAATGTAAAGATGCAAGATTAATTTGCAGTGTGTATTTATTATAGTAGCCCTTTTATATTTTATATTTTACTGTAGCAGTCCTTTTATACTTCATTCTTCGTTTTCTCGCAAGGAAATCACTGATGAGTTCCCATACCACGTGTAGGGGTATACATAAAGCTCTAAATGAGTTAAATCCGTGATTACCATGCTCTCTTACAAAATAAAAAAATAAGTTTCCTCCGACTGTAAAAACCCGATTCATTGCTGCCTAATGCAAACTTAAAACGTTCGCGATCTTATTTATTACATCACTACTGGCAACAGATATTTACGGTTGCGTCTGTATGGAGAACGTTTGAAAATTATACTTTAACGATGGTAACGGGGTTTCGTTTTAACCATGACAAACGATGTTTCTTGTCAATTATACCGCGTGTATTATTAAAAAGTTACTCGGTATTAGAATAACATTAAAATAATATTAAAAGTAAATTTATCTCTCGCGCAGGTGAAAAATTGTTGCCAACCTAAGTAGCCAATTATTTCCGCATAGAAGGAAACTCGTGTTGCATATATAGGTGTACTTACGCGTGATAGCGAACCAGTACCGAGCATCGTTCTTGTGCGAGCGTTCATGTCCCCGAGAGAGACGCACAGCGTGTTGCAGTGATTCAGGCGATACCTGTTCTATAGCGTTTTCATTAAGCTACTTGTAGAACTTAATTGGCTCCTGCAAAGCATAATAAATTGTACACGTTTAATTCTGTGTATAATACAACGCAAATAATTGACCGCATAATTGAACGAACGCGTTTAATTAGAACGTAAAGTTCATTTATTGTTTAATTGAATACACAACGAAATTACAGTAGCGGACAAAAGTTTAAGACCGAAGGGTCAAAGAAAGTAAATTAATTAATTAATAAGGAATAATTATTAAATAATTAATACAAAATAACCGTATAAATAAAATTTGTATTCTATAATAATCAAAAAATAGTGTTCTATCATAATAACGATAAAAATGATTAGATAAACAACCATAAAATTATGCTTTATTTATTTTATATATATTATTATATATGTCGTCTCCTCGTCATTTATATTTATTTAATTCATTCTACATTGTTCTGTCGTCTTAAACTTTTGTCCGCTACTGTACGTCTATAATTCTTCCGCTACACCATTTCATCTTAACATTATTACATTCGGTTCTGATCAGATGTTTTCTGATGAGACGTAAAAAAGTGTTAAATTTGCAAAACTATCCGCCATTTGAATATTCATCTGGCGAGTGTTTCTCGTTCGAAGTATCAGAGTTAAAGAGGGGGATATTTGAATAATCGAGAAATTATACGCGAAAGGAACATTTGTTCCTGTGCCAATAATGACTTAAACCGAGAAAGAGTGTTAAAAAAGCCATACCCCCGCTGATCAACGGTGTAAAGCCTTGAAATCTTTTCATCGGACTGCCTTGAGCCGGTCTCACCACGGCTGTACACGCCTCGTAACATTATATCCAGGCAAAAGTATTCGTTTCGCGGTTTCACGCATGCAGACAGGTTAAAATTTCACGAGCCCGTTTTCTTCTTTCTCGGCCACCTTGAAGGAGATCGATTAGTTACGTTTAAATTAGCGACGAACTTGAATTTTGGGAGGGGGACCATCGAACACATACGTCTTTTTTTTTATACATTTATCCTGAAAAAAGTTGTGTTTTGGAAAATTGTTTGCAGCGTTAGGGTATGCTATAGTTTGTAAACAAGACAACATACGTTTTTGCATTCAATTTGCATTGATTTATATAAATTTATAAAATAGTCATCAATTATATTTCCCTTATGCTTACTGATTTTTTACACAGAGCAACGAGAAGTTTTTAATATCAAACTTAAATGTCTATACAACAATAAGTAATTTTAACAGCATTTTTTATGAAAGGGAAATGATTCTAATTTTAGGTTTTTCAATTGGTAAGTTCAAGGAACCCCTCCTTAGGAGTTCTAGGGTTAAGAAAGGTGGAGGAAATGTGCTAAGAATGTGTGCCTTTTCTCATGGAAAATTACATCGTACGAGAAAAACAGAAAACAATCGTCTGTAAACGAATTTCTCGCCTTTCGTGCATGAAAGTGAAGCGTCATGCTAAGGAATATTTAAGGACCGACGATGACCTCACCGAAGTGAAAGTTCTCTGGTTCGGTTCCCCGTGGCCGTTCGACGGGCAAAAGGTAGAAAAAAAAAGAGGCGGAGGAAGAAAAAGACCAGCGCGGCCTCTTTCGAGTCCCCTTAAGCCTCCCGTGTATCCGCTTCCGGAAGGCAACGGCGTTCCTCGTTGACGTCACGACCTTGGTCGATCCCACAAAATCGATCCTTTCGAAAGACCAGCCACTAATTAACGGATCTCCCCGTTCTTCGGTTGTAACAACGTTGATTTCACATTTACAATGAAACCATATTAACCCTTTGCACTCGAGAGGTGACTATTAGTCGTCTAACGATACTAATTTCAAAAATTTTCAAACTCGAAATATTTACTAACATTCGTCTATGTTATTTAGTTTAATTAAGTGATAGACTAAAATTTACATGTATGACTATTTAACCTTTGAGTCTGATTAATAAACAAACTAGCTAGAGCTAACTTTCTCCTGGGTATCTATTTTGTGACGCAAATTTCAATGAAATTGCACTCGAGAGGTGACTATTAGTCGTCTAACGATACTAATTTCAAAAATTTTCAAACTCGAAATATTTACTAACATTCGTCTATGTTATTTAGTTTAATTAAGTGATAGACTAAAATTTACATGTATGACTATTTAACCTTTGAGTCTGATTAATAAACAAACTAGCTAGAGCTAACTTTCTCCTGGGTATCTATTTTGTGACGCAAAAATGCTGTATGAGTTTTCATTGCCTCTTTGGAGTATGGTTGCAAACAGATGTTTGTATTTGTCCACCTTATCTTTGTTTGCTCTGTTGAAAACCGTGGAAAATTTTTATAAGGAGCTAATACAATGTGAAACATAGTTTTATGGTTTGCAAATGTTGTCTATACACTGATTTTTGTTATTATCATGATAGAACACTATTTATAATGCTATTTTTGATAAATTAATTAATTTATTTTGTTAGCTCTATGGACTGAAACTTTTGTTCGCTACTGTATATGAGATTGTATGTCTTAGTACAGTAGAAAAATTAAAAATTTATTACTGCTAACAAATTAACCCTTTGCACTCGAGAGGTGACTATTAGTCGTCTAACGATACTAATTTCAAAAATTTTCAAACTCGAAATATTTACTAACATTCGTCTATGTTATTTAGTTTAATTAAGTGATAGACTAAAATTTACATGTATGACTATTTAACCTTTGAGTCTGATTAATAAACAAACTAGCTAGAGCTAACTTTCTCCTGGGTATCTATTTTGTGACGCAAAAATGCTGTATGAGTTTTCATTGCCTCTTTGGAGTATGGTTGCAAACAGATGTTTGTATTTGTCCACCTTATCTTTGTTTGCTCTGTTGAAAACCGTGGAAAATTTTTATAAGGAGCTAATACAATGTGAAACATAGTTTTATGGTTTGCAAATGTTGTCTATACACTGATTTTTGTTATTATCATGATAGAACACTATTTATAATGCTATTTTTGATAAATTAATTAATTTATTTTGTTAGCTCTATGGACTGAAACTTTTGTTCGCTACTGTATATGAGATTGTATGTCTTAGTACAGTAGAAAAATTAAAAATTTATTACTGCTAACAAATTAAAATTTATACATTTTGCAAGTTATTAATTTTAGCAGTTTAGAAGCTATATTTCTTAGTTTTATGAGAGGTTTTTAAATTATAAGTGTGCTCGTTTGTTTCAAAAGTCTGTGTAATGACATTTTCTAGATTTCTTTTCAAAAGGAGAAGCAGATCTGTAGTTTGATGATATCAAGTTACCAGGAACGTTTACAACCCTGTTCTGAAAAGCATCATTTCATGCTGTGCGGTGAAATTTTGTTGTGAGAAACGAGAAACCATCGTCGGCGTATTTTTGCAGCGTTCGGGCGAGAGATGGAAATCGAATGGTTCACTTTCAGATCCTGTTGCGTCTCACGTTACCCGCTGTTCTATCCGTTCCCCGTGAGTCACTCCTCAAAAACTGCACCTGTAACCGGTGCAACGATTAATCGGCTTTTCCAGTGAACAAACAGCTAGAAATCCTCTTCACAAAGAAACCTACAGAGGAATCTAACAGTTTTCAATTTCACATTACTGAAATTTGATAATACCGTCATCTCTTAAGCTTATGTCATCTATAAACGGTAGATTCTTATGCATATAGGAGAATCTAAGATGTGCAAAATAGGATATGCTAATAGTATGATGAAATATGCAAAATATCCAAAATGAATTTCACGTCACAATATTTAAGGGTTCAAACCAATCTTTACATTCCTTTAATAGTTATGCTGGTAATAATTTTTATTTGCATAAAAATCCACGAAATTCTTATCCATTTATGAGAATTTAAGATATGCAAAATAGGATGCTAATAGTATGCAATAAAATATATAAAATATGCAAACTGCATTGCAGATTATAATATTTAAGGGTTCAACCAAAATCTCTACATTCCTTTAATAGTTATGCTGTTAACAGTTTGCATTTGCATAAAAATCCATAGTTTAGTAATGTGCAATCCTGAAATGCATATAAATGCAAGTGTGCCAGGAAGTGAACTATCTCCCGTGGTTTCCTCGACGGCTGTTCCGTGGTGTAATTGTCCGGTTTCCGGAAACGCCGCGTTTGCAGGCATTTTCTTGGTCCGCAATTAAATAAGTGGGACGGATCGATTGACAGCCTCGCTAATGGTCCCGATTCGTACGCGACACCTGACTCGAGCGAGCAACAAGTAGATCTTGCATTTCCGACGCCGGTGAAAAAGCCATGATTCGACGGCCACACCGTCGTGCACACAGACAACCGCCAGTCCAGTCGTTTGGTCGCACTTTCATCGTCCCACTTTCTCCGTCTTGTTCGTTGCTCGTTGACCACACGCCGGCGTCCACAGTCAACCTTTATGCTCAATCAACTTTTCTTTTTTCTCTCCCCGATACCTTTTTACAACGGATAAAGCGCTATATAGGTCACTGGCAGAAACAGAATTAACTATATAATAGTTGGTTACAGTAGTACGTGAATCACAGTAGTGTAGAGTAATATTTGAATTACAGTAGAGTATGGTAGTATGTGAATTACAGTAGAGTACAGTAGAATGTGAATTAGAGTAGAGTACAGTAGCATGTGAATTACAATAGAATATAGTAGTATGCAAATTACAGTAGAATATAGTAGTATGTGAATTATAGTAGAGTACAGTAGAATGTGAATTACAGTAGAGTACAGTAGAATGTGAATTAGAGTAGAGTACAGTAACATGTAAATTACAGTAGAATATAGTAGTATGCGAGTTACAGTAGAGTAGAGTAGTATATGAATTACAGTAGATTATAGTAGTAGTATGTGAATTACAGTGAAGTATTATAGTAGAATGTGGATTATAATAAAGAGTAATAAGTATTTTAATTAAAGTAGAGCACAGTAATATGGTGATGCTGCAGTAGCAGTGCAGTAACAGTAAACAAAGTGTGGCAGTAGACAAAGACAGGGAATTCGGTTTCAATAAAAAGTTAGGAGGCAACAATTGCATAATCTGAAAACATGATGGGTAATATCGATCCCCGAACACAGCGGAAGGGTTAAACACGGTGTTCTCTTGGTTCCTCCTCGTTGCTCGCCATTGTCGATAAATTTCATAGGCCGGACAAATGAATGTTAAGCATAAACTGCAGTTGGGGAGCTTCTGCTATTGCGGTCGTCGCATTACAATGCAGGGTCGCTACGGTGTGCTTCTTAATTTCGAGCATCGTCCCACCAAACAGCCTGCTGTAGCGGTATCGAAGTCGCTGCGCCGTGAGAATACAGTTACGCGGTATTCCCGTGAATAATGGTGACCATTAACGCGCGGGACTCCGCCAGAGGGGAACGTAATGTTATTAGAGCCACGCTGCTGCCCATAAGTATTTCCTCGTTCATCGGAGACGTGTTCATCGTGGCAATTCATTCTGTTAACTCGATCGCCGCTCCAACGTTTCTGGACGTCTGAAAAAAGAAATTAGGTTTCAATCTTGTTTCGTGTTTTTTTTTTGCTTGTTTCTTTCTTTCTCTACCTCTTCAACTACAGTACCGGACATAAGTTTCACACTAAAGCTACCAGAACAGTTAAAGTGACCAATTGGTGATTATCCATAGCAACCTTATAAATTCACTATGGTAAGGTTTCCAAAATTTTTTAATGATTTTCTACAGATGGCATAAATAAAGGTTTGTTTTCTATGCATTTGGTATTTTTCCATGCAAATAAATACAGTTTAATTGTTGGTAGTTTTAGTGTTAAGACGAGGAGACAATATAAAGTATAGTACCATGATTTTTATTGTTAATAAGGTAATAGTACTTATTGATTAATGTATTTATTAATTATTTTATTTTTGTTGACCCTCTGGTCTTAAACTCTTGTCCACTATTGTACAAGAGTTTAATAAAATTAATGATAACGATCATAGAAATTGCATCTCTTCTTAAACACACAGTTGCAATAAATTCTTTTATGGTGGTCTTTCAATAATTCTACACAACTTTAAGTGATGTGGTACACCCAGTCACTTAGAGTTACTGATCATATAATTAAAGTTAAATCACAAACATTAATACTTTCAAAGTGGTGCAACTATCACATATTTCTTTTAATTCTTTGTCACCTAAAAAGTGTCAAGAAACTGAAATGCCTAACGGTTAACGTGTACAGAAACAACGAACAAGTTCTTCTAACATATTTTCACTAACAAACAAGAATCAAACGGATTGCGTAAGCAAACAAAATTAAACCAAAAATCAGAGTAAACACTTATAATACCGGTTAAAAAGAAAAATACGAATAAATAGACCGTGTCATCGCTGACGTATCACAGCCTTGATAAAAGATCTCCGGGAATCGATTACCATAAATTTGAATTGGATATCCTACGGAGGTCTAATCTTTCACGCCTTAATTACAAGGCCAACGTGTCCCGCCTTCTCCCGTGAACGTTTTGCGGATAAACGTGCAGAAAACGATGTTTCCCAGTTGTTTAGCTGCGAGCAATCGAAGAAAGTTGTCAGAGATAGCATCTGTAAGCTTCGACTACCCATCACGCGTGTGTGTGTGTGGTTCCCTGTTTCCAGAGTCTTCCTCGAATCAAGATACTAATCGACGTCCTCCATGCAATCATACTCGCGTTACTCTAATTAAGTAGCTACCGTCGTTTCCTGCGGCTGCTACCATTATTCCATCGTGTCTTTCACCTTCTTTCTTGCTTGCATCACCATCATCGTTAGCCGGCTGATTCTCACGATCGACCGTTATTGGTTTTCATACACAGGCCCAAACTTTTCTGCTTCTTCGTTTTAGTTTTTTGCCGAAGTTGGATGAACACGTTCCTCGCTGGTGAATTATACACGGTCCCTGGAAGCAGAGGCAAGATGTAATTTTGTGCTTGTTGATGGCAACAAGGTATCTGTGATTAATGCAAGCCAATTAACACGTTGCCTCGCATGGTGGCCAACAGTTACTGGGACTTACAGTAGCGGACATAAGTTTTAACCCTTTGGGGACGGGACGGGACGGTTTGAAGACGAACATTCCACGGGGTCTTTTTTTTTTTAACCCTTGGCACTCGTAAGGCTACTTCGTTCGTCTTCAGAAATTTTCAAGCACCAAGTATTGAAATTAAATAGATAAAAATCAATTTGTATTAAAAGTTATTTAGTTCAGATAAATCCCAAGTTTAAGGCCAAAGGGTCTATGAGAATAAATTAATTAATTAATAAGAAATAGTATAAATAAAATTTGCATTTTATGCTAATCAATAAATAGTGTTCCATCATAATTGAAACTTAAGACTAAAGAGTCAATGAGAATAAATTAATTAATTAATAAGAAATAGTATAAATAAACGTTGTTCTGTCGTCTTAAACTTTTCTCCACTACTGTAGATCTCTGTGAACTCCAAGAAATTTAACCCTTTGCATTCAAAACTACCAAATGATAACTTTGCAAATTGTCAAACTCAAAGGGTTAAACAGTCGTGTAAGTAAATTTTAGTACATTGCTTAATTAAACGAAATGAAATCCAATATGAGTAAATCTTATTAAATACGTTGTACATCTTGTTAGATATGTTAAACTTGAACAATCACTTTTAAGTTAGTATTATTAGACGATTACGTATTAAAGGGTTAATATGAACTGCCTGTTTGTAACTCAGCGTGTAACGTGATTGAAACTAAATCGTAGTTGCGAAACTGGCCATTAATGGCAAGGGAACAGTCTGATAATAAGGACTTTCTCTTATTCACACGAAAGCTCATTGGTATGCCTGCGTCGAAGAAACGCCGAGCCTTTGGAACGGCAAACAGTGTGCCGTAACATCAGCGAATAATTGCCGAGATCGCTTGATTTGTTAGCAGGCTAACGGAACTGTATTATTTAATTTCGTTGTTTTCACCGTTGATTGGTAAGAAGACTCTTCGTAGACGAATAATATTGTAGATAACAGGCTGCAGTTTGTCATGGGAACATCTTTATATAACAAGGTAGATGACGAAATAGGACATGTATTCGTAGAAATTCTTTTCATAAAGATCCACGTATCCAAAATAAAAAATTGTAGAAGACAGAAACACAGAAAGACTCAAATATCCACAATTAAAAATTTTTTACATAGAAGAGTATAAAGATTCAACTATAAAAGATTTAAAATTAAAAAGGTAAAAGAGTATACAAATTTAAATACCAAAGATTTAAGACTGTATAATAATAATTGCAGAAAATATGCGCAGCCTAGATCCATAAAGATCCAAAGATTAAAAATTTTTAATTTAAAAAATAGAAAACAGTTAGATTCAAATATCTGGGATTAAAAACTTAAAAGGTAGAAGAGTATAAAAATTCAAATACCACAGATTTAAGACTGTATAATAATAATTGCAGAAAATACTCGCAATCTAGCCCCATAATTGTTATCTAGACCCATTATTTCTTATTAATTAATTTATTCATAGTTATTATCTAGACCCATTATTTCTTATTAATTAATTTATTCATAGTTATTATCTGGACCCATTATTTCTTATTAATTAATTAATTTATTCGCATTGACCCTTTGGTCTTCAACTTTTGTCGGCTACTGTAACAGCACGATTTCACCGTGGATTGCTTCCACGTTTACGATGTCAAACGCATAAATCATTCCATTTGCTGCACCTCCCTTATAAGAGGTCGTTCGTGCGTTACCATGCCGTGATATAACATATGATCCATTCGTCGTGCTAGTTGAATTCCCCGGTAGCACAAGATCCCGTTGCGTCGAGCTGTTGTTGCTATTCTTGTTTGTGATTTCGAGATCTCAATCGACAGTTCTATGGCCGAGGAAACACTGTAATCAAAAATAGTCGCCGATATATGCACACTTTATTAACCCTTTGCGCTCGAGAGGCGACTGTTAGTGATAGTTTCACAATTTTTCAGACATTAATTCATTTATTTATTAATCAGAACCGGAAGTTAAACAGTCATATATGTAAATTTTAGTATACGACTTAACTAAACTAAATAAAATTTAATATAAGTGAATTGCACTTGAAAATCTTTGAAATTAATATTATTAGACGACTAACAGTAACCTTTCGAGTGCAAAGGGTTAAAAAGACGTGAATTCACGTCAGCGTGAATAATTTGTAATTAATTATTTTATATTTTTTTATTATTTTTACTTTTTTGCTCTTTTATTATTTATATTTAATTTATATTAATATAAGTGAATCTTAGAAAATATTTTGCACTTGAAAACTTTTGAAATTAATATTATTAGACGACTAACAGTAATCTCTCGAGTGCAAAGGGTTAAAAAGACGTGAATTCACGTCAGCGTGAATAATTTGTAATTAATTTATATTAATATAAGTGAATCTTAGAAAATATTTTGCACTTGAAAATCTTTGAAATTAATATTGTTAGAGGGCTAACAATCACCTTTCGAGTGGAAAGGGTTAAGAATCGATTCGAATTTATGCCTATCCTGAATAATACAGTAAGCTCGTATAAAAAATTTATACAGATGTTATTTCGTTTTAGTAATTACTGTACTTTTAAGACTATATAAACCATAAAGGAGTACGTCTGTGTGTAAAAAATTGCAGTACAAAATATTTTAGTGAAAAAAATAGGGATATAACAAAATGTTGATATATTATTAACTTAATACTATATAGCATTAACTTTGTTGTATTAATTTTAACGGACTACTTCTATCAACGAGGTAACTCACATTCCAGGGACCAAGTATAGTTAACAAAACGGGTAAAAAAAATTATTCTTACATACTTGTAGCAGCTTGAGAAACAGTTGGGAAACAAATACGCGCGTTTACATTGAATACACGCATAAAACAAAGTGAAGGGGAACGATCTGGGGAAAAAAGAGGAAAAAAACAAAGGCAAAACGTGAGCAGCTTTTGAAACCGAAGAGGAACAGACTTTTTGCAAACGGTACATTCGTTCCAATGGAAAAATGTCGGTAAACCAATTCTTGGTAACGAGATATTTGTTTTAAACCCATCGTCTGGAAGAATTGTTACAATAGCAAAGAATCGCGAAAACACAGAAAAACAGAATTTTTACAGCACACCATATAAATCTTATAAAATCGCAAAATAAATTACAATTCTACAAAAAGTATAAATTCTAGAATTATATTATTATATTTTAAAATAAAGAAAAGAACGTTACAAAAAATCGATCAAATACTTTCTTGATTTCTATTTAATTAATTGGAATCTAGTCACTAATTATAAATTATATAAATTAGTAAAAGAACGCAAAATAAGTTACAATTCTACAAAAAGTATAAATTCTAGAATTATATTATTATATTTTAAAATAAAGAAAAGAACGCTACAAAAAATCGATCAAATACTTTCTTGATTTCTATTTAATTAATTGGAATCTAGTCACTAATTATAAATTATATAAATTAGTAAAAGAACGCAAAATAAGTTACAATTCTACAAAAAGTATAAATTCTAGAATTATATTATTATATTTTAAAATAAAGAAAAGAACGCTACAAAAAATCGATCAAATACTTTCTTGATTTCTATTTAATTAATTGGAATCTAGTCCATAATTATAAATTATATAAATTAGTAAAAAAAAAAATTCACAAATGACGTCGATATTTTTTTTTTTGTTACAAAAATAGTAACAGTAAAAATGTACAGTTAGATTTTATTTTAAAAAAACGAGACTTCAACGTTTGATCGATTTTATGAGTCACACAGGGCCGTGCAAACAGTTTCTGTAGCCACTGCGTGCTCGTTTGAAAAAAGAGCGAAAATCACGAGGCCGCGGTATCTGGCCACAAACAGTACGAAAAGGTTACACTCTACTTGACGATATGAACTCGAAATCCAGGAAGGAATGCATATCAAGGCCGATCTCTCGAACCACCCGCGGCTCTCTCTCATTATCGTTCGGTAAATCCGTAGTTAATTAGAGCTCAAGCGGAAAGCCGTTTCGTTCTGTACGAACTAATCGGGTTCGAAGAGAAAAATCGATACACAAACTTGTCTTTACATGGTTCACAGAATCTCTGTCCGGATTGTGCCAATAAAATTGTACGATATACGTATGCAAATTCGAGATACCCAGCGCGGTTGCTGGCAGTTTCCTTTCGTGGAAACGATGTTCACTTTTGAGACAACAAATTTAACCCTTTGCGCACGAGAGGCGACTGTTAGTCGTCGAACGATAGTTTCGAAAATTTTGCAAACTTTAGTTAGTTTGTTTGTTAGTCAAACTCGGAGATTAAATAGTCGTGTATGTAAATTTTAGTATGTTAGTTAACTAAATTAAATGCCGTTTAATGTAGGCGAATCTTAATAAATATTTCGAATTGAAAAATTGTTGAAGTTAGTATCGTTAGACGACTAACAGCCACCTCTTGGGTGCAAAGGCTTAATACAGTGTTTTATCGCATACATTATACAGTGGGTTGGCTACTTATTGTTAATTTTAATTTAATTTAATTTAATTTTTATATGAGGAAAATAGGGAGGATTTAAAGGAACGGAACTCTCTTGTAATCCCACAGGGAAAGCTTTAAAGTTATCTTATATAACAGGTTGGCAACTAAGTTGCTGTAAAAAAAATTAAAAAATTCTTTTAAAGTTTATTTTTTAATAAAAATTAACAACTAATTAATCAATAATGTATTCCTTATCTTTGTTGTTTACAACTTCTTCCCAGTGATCAACAAGATTTTCAACATTTCTCGTTCGTAGAAATCAGTATTGAACGAAACTCTGTGCATAGAATTTGAAAGAGAACCAAAAAGGTGAAAATCTTCCTTGTTTTAAAAAAAAAACGAGGGCAACTTAGTTGCCAACCTAATAAGTGGTACTAGTGTTAAATATTATACAGTGTTATCGGTATTAAAATCCAGTATCTTAATAGTGAGGTATCAGTTAACTTTTTAATATAACTTGTTATGGAGTCATGTACGATTCTATTTTTCTTTTTAATTAAGGAAAATCGTTAAGGCTTTCAAGTGTAACGTGCAGGAGAAATGGATTTGTTGTTCGTGCCTTCTCGTAGGCGTGAACCGAGAAAAGGGAAAACCAAAAGAGAAAGAGGCGGTGTGAAAGCGGTGTTATTTACGTAAAGATATTATATTCCATTCCACCTGAGAATATTTTTAATTAAAATACCACGTGAAGTGCTTATTGATTTTCATGCCATTTAAAATGAATTTAAAAGAATGTGTACGACTTCGTTTAATATAAAATGTAATTACATGTTACGGGTATAGAAATGAAAAGGTTCCAAGGACACAAAGCATATTATTTCATTCGCCTCTTTTTTTTTACCATTTTCTCCTCTTTTCAGTTCCGTAAAATTGCAATCCAAAAGAACGAGGATAAAGATTAAACATAAATTAAATTTTATCTATTGATGTGAATACTCCAATACCTAATCTACGATAGTGAACACGTTATTCACTAAATTTCATTTTGAACGTAATTCATGTCCTGCTATTGATCGATATTAATCCTTTGACTGCTATGGGCGCATATATGCGTCTGACGAAAGCTACTACTGTGAAATATAGGCGCATATATACGTCTGAGAAAAGCTACTCGTTTCAACTATGGACTTGTCTACATACATCTCTGACAAAAGTTACTCGCGTGAATTATGGACGCATATATGCGTCTAATAAAAGCTATTTCTGTGAACTATGAACGCGTATATGCGTCTCTAGGGAAAGTTAATCATATGAACTATGGACGCATATATGCGTCTGACAAAAGCTACTTGTGTGAACCATGGGTGCATATATGCGTCTGACGAAAGCTACTACTGTGAACTATGGACGCATATATGCGTCTGACAAAAGCTACTCGTTTAAACTATGGACTTATCTATATGCATCTTTGGCAAAAGTTACTCGCGTTAATTATGGACGCATATATGCGTCTAATAAAAGCTATTTCTATGAACTATGGACGTGTATATCCGTCTCTGGTGAAAGCTACTTGTGTGAACTATGAGCGCATATATGCGTCTAATAAAAGCTATTTCTATGAGCTATGGACGCATATATGCGTCTCTGAGGACAGTTACTCATATGAACTATGGACGCATATATGCGTCTAACAAAAGTTACTCGTTTGAACTATGGGCGCATATATGCGTCTAACAAAAGTTACTCGTTTGAACTATAAGCGCATATATGCGTCTCTGGCAAAAGTTACTCGCATGGATTATGGACGCATATACGCGTTTGTCAATTTTTCTGATCTCCCATCTAGAGCAACACAATTGCTAATTTACCAGCACTTCGATCGGCAGTATTTAGCAGTGAAAGGGTTAACAAAAGGAACGCCGCTCATAGCACGATTAATTTGCATTGTAGGAAGTCAGTTCAGCGACAACACGCCTCCAGTGATGTGGATAGACCGAAATCTGGTGCTTCTCGATTCAGAGCCGGTAGGAAGCGTGGTGACTAGGGCCCGAGCCGAGGACAATGAACAGGATCAGCTAACCTATGGCCTGGAACCTCTTGGGCATAACTACAACGGAAACGACAGTCCACAGCCGCCGCTCCCTTTCTTCATCGACAATAGCACCGGCATTATCTACGTTAATGAAACGCTTAAAGGCAAAGTGAGTGTCCCTCTTTCATGCGCCTTAATTATTTTCGCGCTCAAACAAAACGGCGTGACACCGGCAGAACAACACCATCTTTTCTTTCTTCTTTCAATTTTCAACGCTCTCTTGTTCCTCGATGACTCTTCTCTCTTTCAATCCTTGGCTGTAGGTCTCACTGCTTGGACGAAAAATTTATTAGATTAACGAGAGTGGAGAAGAAATTGTTTACTGTACTGTGGTAACGTTTACTGAGTACAGTAGCGGACAAAAGTTTAAGACGACAGAACAATGTGAAACATTTATGAAAATTGTGGTATTATGATAGTTTTATGGTATTGCAAATATTGTTCGTATAATTATTTTTATGATCACTATGGTAGAACACTATTTATTGATTAGCATAGAACACAAATTTTATTTATACTGTTATTTCTTGTCAATTAATTAATTTGTTCTCTTTGGTCTTAAACTTTTGTCTGCTACTGTACACTACAGGGTTAAGAATTTGGAATCGCCTCGAAATTTCAAGAGACGTACGAATGAAAGGAAATTGAATTCTCAATTGTGATTTTTTTTATAAAACTCTCCTATATGTGTTTTCTATAAAAAATCAACTACAGTAAAAGAAGCTACTGTTAACGTCGACAATATTAATTTCAAACTGATATAAAATAATGTACACAGATTTAATGTGATTTCAATTATGAACTTGTTTCCAAATTATTCACCTGTTCCAATTACGAACGGGTTTCGAATTTGGAATCGCCTCGAAATTTCAAGAGACATACGAATGAAAAGAAATAGAATTCTCAATTGTGATTTTTTTTATAAAACTCTCCTATATATGTTTTCTATAAAAAATTAACTACAGTAAAAGAAGCTACTGTTAACGTCGACAATATTAATTTCAAACTGATAGAAAATGATGTACACAGATTTAATGTGATTTCAATTACGAACTTGTTTCCAAATTATTCACCTGTTCCAATTACGAAAGCGTTTCGAATTTGGAATCGCCTCGAAATTTCAAGAGACATACGAATGAAAAGAAATAGAATTCTCAATTGTGATTTTTTTTATAAAACTCTCCTATATATGTTTTCTATAAAAAATTAACTACAGTAAAAGAAGCTACTGTTAACGTCGACAATATTAATTTCAAACTGATAGAAAATGATGTACACAGATTTAATGTGATTTCAATTACGAACTTGTTTCCAAATTATTCACCTGTTCCAATTACGAAAGCGTTTCCAAATTATTCACCTGTAGCACAGTTTCAAGTTATCTCAATAGTGTTAGCCTGTGCTTGGAAGTCACCGGTAAACGTACAGTATACCACAGGAAACTGTGATGCAGCCAAGAGGAGACGAGTTCTCGTCGTTAGACGAGGGGGGACAAAACATACACAGGCACATATACGGTCATTTTTTTCCCCCCGAGTCGGGGACGATGAGAGAACGTAACACGAGCTGCGTGTATTACGGCCGACGTTCAGGGATTGAACGACGTTTCTTGCTTCTTCTTTCCAGGGAGGGCAGAACCTGTTCCTTTACGTGACCGTCTCCGACGGTCAACTCACGACAAAGACCGAGGTCTACGTCACCATCAAGAACACTTCAGGTCCCAATGGAGGACACACCAGGTGAGCTGCTTGTCGAGGACAAAATTGGTCGTGGTCGATCGATGAACCGATTCTGATCTGCCGTGCGCGCGCGCGCGAACGCGTTTTAACGCTAAACTTACCGACGGGTTAGAGTAGACTTATTCGCGAGGAAGAAATCAAATTGAAAATTATATTTTAAATAAAGTAAAGATCTTAGTAAATTTTCAAAGGTGTAGGTATCACAGTGAATTTACAAAGTTTCCATGAAAAATTGCCAATTGGCCATTTTTACCGGTCTTGGTAAATTATATTTCAGAAATACCCAATACAAGGGAAATAAACAGTAATGATTATAGTAAAGGTCAAATGATCTATCTTGTGACATTAATACATCACTGACAATTCTCTAGAAGTCTCCCTAGATTCCCAATAATCCCCTAAATTTGCGACTGGCCCAAAAATCAACAATCCTTTAACTTGGTCGAGCAACCATGGCGAATCTATGGGATTTAGCCTGATATATAGAAAGTTTCATCGATAAATCACAAGGAACAGCGGCGCGACCTTTCAGAGGGGCCTCTCAAGGGGCCCGTTCCATTATTCATGCTCCAGTTCATTGACTATACCCTCGAATCGACTGGAATCGTTGCAACAGCCAAGCGTGGCTTAACTCTGGCCCAATTTTTCTTCAGCAGGAGCCCGTTTCCGGGTCAGCATGGGTCCGGTGGTAGAATAAGGCCGCCCCTCTTGGGCCTGCCCAGCCTGCAGAACTATCCTAGGCCCGGGCTTCCTCATAAATCGGCGATACCCTCGTCACCGGTGGCCAGCATGCCGAAAACGACCAAGCTGCGGCCCGAGGACCCAAAACAGGCCCGCGAGGGTGATCCCAGCAGCACTAGCGGCCCGCAGCAGGCCGTGGAGGAGAATGAGGTCGAGGGGCCACCTCTTAGCTCGAAAATTGCACCTGCCCAGGCCCCGCCATCGCAAGATATAGCGATCACCTTGGTCCCAGTCACGGCGGTCTGCGTGCTGGTCGTGGGCCTGGGCATGGGGGCCTGGTCCCTGAGGAACAGGATCTGCGGGAGCAGGAAATCCAAGGAAGACACGGTAAGGCCCAAACTTTAAAGCTTGTCCTGTCTGAAAGAGTTGATGCAGAAACAGTGGAAATTCTTTGATTTTAACAAAGGTTTCTATGAAACTCGGGAAACTTAAAAGGTTTCCAGTGAAAGGATAACACAATTCGTTGGAAATGAACCAAGGACTGTAACAGGGTTAAGTGAGTTTAGGGTCGGACTGGTTTTTCTGCGTCGTTTCGGCGCGAGCAAGTTTACCTTGGATCTTGCACGAAACGAGCGTGTTTTTATTCCTTGCGTGCTTTCAGGGATGACTTTTTATTAGCTTGAAGATCATTTAATTTAAGAAATAAGACAGTGAAAGCACGCACATGTAACATTGTCTGTTTATCGTTGAAAGTCAAATAATAAAATGCTTCGCAAATTTTTAAAGATCTTATTTTAATGATTTTTTACCCGTTTCTTTTTTTGTACAGAAAGAACAAGCCTCGGTTAGCGTCTCGAACATATCGGACGATCCGTCGCTTGTTCTGAAAAGATGGCGTGGTCCAAAAGCTCATAACAATCGATACGAGCCGTGGGAAAAGGAGAGCCAAGGCGCGCAAAACAAGCAAGAAGACAAATGGGAATTTCCGCGACATCGATTAAAGGTTGGCAATCACACCAATTAAAAAACAAATCCTTGGAAAACGAACGCTGAAATTGTTCCATTAACTTTTTATATTTTTCTATCAACTTCTCTTCTGTAATCCTCGATAAATTCATTCAAACTGAATCTTTTCACAAATGTAACGTAACAATATAAATTAAATCGTACTTGTATATATTTGAGATAGAATGTTTAACCCCTTGACAAGCAAATAAAATGGAATTTGATATGTAAAATATGAAAAATACCATTTAATTTGGCTCAACTGAACAGTTATGTACAAACTTAGAAACAGAACGTTGTATTTTGAAATTTGCATTGATATACAACATTTAACATTTTTTGTACATTTACTTCTAATATTCATATGTTAAGGAATAGGTATACATCAAAAAGAATTTGAGATTGCAGAACTGAGAGGGAAATAGATTTGGGTATATGTGTATCAGCAAAAATTGTTAAGAATAATAGTAATTGTCTTTGCAAATCTTGCTTATGAGATCTAAAATCCGTCAAACCTAGTATTAATCAGGTTGATATATAATGTTAATGAACAATAATTAACATTACAAAATAATAAGTTAGTAGTTTTAAAAAGTATGAAATGCTCTGAAAGTCTATAATGGTACCTGAAATGGTACCTCTCCCAGACGTCATTGTATGTCAAAGGGTTAATTAGACAATGGACTTGAAATTGATTTTAATTACGCTATTATCGTTATTATTATTATTTACCATTATTGTTTAGGTGTTCAACATTCTAGGCGAGGGTTGCTTTGGCCAAGTGTGGAAATGCGAGGCTTTAGAGATTGATGGTAAATCTGGAGCAACTATAGTCGCTGTGAAGACATTGAAGGAGAACGCCACAGAAAGAGAACGTCTAGACCTCGCGCAAGAGCTAAGGGTCATGAAAAATTTGGATCCCCATCCCAACGTAGTCAGACTATTAGGCTGCTGCACAGAACGCGAGCCCATGTTCGTGATCTTAGAATATGTGAGCGGTGGAAAGCTGCAGAGCTTTCTAAGGGCATCCAGAGAAGAAAGGAATCACGGAGGGCCTGGACTTACGTCCAGAGATCTGACTGGATTCGTCTATCAGGTCCAATATTTTATCAAGAACAAAAAAACATTAACGTTCGCAATTATTAAACTACGGATTTTTATGCAAATTTACACGTCCACGAACAGAACTTCAAAAATGAAACTTAATTAGAAATTTCATTCATCCCTTAAGCAGGAGTGGTTTTAAATTTTTCATCATAAAATACCAGATTTGAAAATACTATATACAAAATACTAAAATGCTCCAATAGTAATTTCTTAACGTAGAAAAAATTTTTACACCATGAAATCTGCCTCAGATTTTACTTTACATAACATTTGCAAATTTATATGTCCATAAACAGAATTTCGAAAACAAAACTTAGAAATTTAATTCATGATTTAAGCAAAGGTGAATTTAAATTTTTCAAAATACTCCAAAAGCAATTTCTAACCGTAGAAAAAATTTTCTCACAATTTACAGTGAAATCTGCCTCTACTTTTACTTCATATAAAACATGCAAATTTATATATCCATGAACAGAACTTCAAAAATAAAACTTAGAAATTTAATTCATGATTTAAGCAAAGGTGAATTTAAATTTTTCAAAATACTCCAAAAGCAATTTCTAACCGTAGAAAAAATTTTCTCACAATTTACAGTGAAATCTGTCTCTACTTTTACTTCATATAAAACATGCAAATTTATATATCCATGAACAAAACTTCAAAAATAAAACTTAGAAATTTAATTCATGATTTAAGCAAAGGTGAATTTAAATTTTTCAAAATACTCCAAAAGCAATTTCTAACCGTAGAAAAAATTTTCTCACAATTTACAATAAAATTTGTCTGTATTTTTACTCTTCGCATAAGATATATTCTATTCACCTACACAACATGTGAATTCTGTACCCTATTAATTCATTCAAGTTTCTCATAAACGCATACAAATAATTACCATAGGGATACCCAGTATACGGAATAATTTATGTGTCGCAGATCGCCAAAGGTATGGAGTACCTGGCCTCCAAGGGGATTATACACAGGGATCTAGCCGCGAGGAACATATTGATCGACGAGAATCGCGCGTGCAAAGTCGCGGACTTCGGGTTCGCTCGGGACGTGGCCGCTAATCAAATATACGAGCGGAAGTCCGAGGGCCGGTTGCCCATCCGGTGGATGGCCCCAGAAAGCTTGTACGACAACATCTTCTCGGTGAAGTCGGATATATGGAGTTTCGGCGTGTTGATATGGGAGATCGTAACGCTGGGCTCCACGCCTTATCCTGGCTTAGCTGCAGCAGAGGTACGATCCATCAATAGTTTGCGCCGCGAAACTTTTGTCCATTGATTTTCCAGATTGATCGAAGAGAAAATGATCCGATCTGCAACCGTTGTCACGTGTTAAAATAAAAAAAAAAAATTAAAAAAAATGTATTGTTTCCGTGAAGAGGACAAAACTTTAAAAAAGGGTTAAAAAGAAAGGGTTAACAATCTTTTTTCATATTTTCTCGTATTTTCACAATCTTTTTTCTTTTTTACTTTTATTGATAAATGTAATGCGAAATGTTGCAGGTGATGAGGAGGATCAAAGAGGGTTACAGGCTAGACAGGCCGGAACACTGCAAGAGAGAGCTTTATAACATTATGTACTACTGCTGGGACAAAGATCCAGCGTGCAGGCCGTCCTTTGGGGAGCTCGTTAGTCTAACAGAAGGTCTTCTGCTGGACGAGACCGATTACATCGAGTTAGACAGGTTCCCGGACCACTCGTATTATAACGTGCTCAATCTCAGCGGAGAGAAACTGTAAACGATGTACCTACCATGAAGCCAAGTATCAATGATCTTCAAAACCGCGTACAGCTTTAAAGTGTACCTTAATTAATTGAAAAAAAAAAAGAAAAAAATAGGAATTTCACTTGTTTGGATCGAGTGTATTTGATCGTTGAAAAATTTACGATCCTATGTTCTCGTAGTGGTCCAAAACTTTTGACCGCTACTGTACCTTACGTAGCACGCGTGTTTTTTACCTGATTATTCAGCTCTTCAGTGTGTAAATACGCAGGATAATTTACAATTGTACTTTGCTGACTGTTGACTGATCGATGGAAAAGTTCTTCATTCATCATTTATCTGTTTTCCTAAATACTGACATTCTATTCATCTTGAAGATTTACGTGGATTGTAAAGTTATACGCATAAAAAAGCTTCTGTACGTTTCACAAATATGAACAAACTGCAAGTATTCCGAAGAGAAACGAGCATCGTGAACTAGTCAAAGTTCAAACGAATTTTTAACACACACTCACGTAATATTTTACATACGAAGAAACATGATATTACAAGAAAAAATATATATATATTTTAAAGATATTAAAAAAAAAAAATAAAAACGGAAACCTATAAAATCCAATGATTGAATTTGAACAAGGCGTTATGTACGAGTTAATAAATAATAATTGTTTCAACGATGAAACCTTTATACACAGATTGTACATATGTATTAAGTAAAACTTTTGATAAGTTATTGTATAACTATTTTTTGTAAGAATAAATCGCACTTTACTACAATTTGTACTTTTCTTCCCGAATGAATTTTTTTAATATAAAAATAATTGTCTTGATTAGCAGCTGGAAACATTTGTAATGAGAAGCATTCGTGGTAAATGCTTGCTGTAATTCATTAATAATGATGATACCGATTGTGATTAAGTTATCTCTGATAAGAGACTAAATATTGCTACATCAAACACATCTTATTTAGAGACACGTAACACTGCATGATATGAGTTAAATTTTAAACTGGATGTACCTTAGAAGGTAAGTTAAATTTAAAAAAAAGGAATTGTTATAATAGTAAAAGAATTAAACTTCTAATAACCTACTTGCTTAACTTCATTTAATTTCTTTTTTCTATTTTTGATTTTAGACTACTTTTGATTTTGTACCTTTAAACTTCGAATAATTCTGTATACAATATATTAACTTCATTATAACCAGTATTTTTTATATATAATACATTATTATTTGCACCAACACCACAACGTGGTAGCAGACGACGCAACGGCAGTAGTACACAGACAGCATCGGGCTGTCATGCACGCGTGTGTTACGGAGCATTTGTACAATTAATTTTTTTTTGAAATACGCGTTAGTTTTACTTGATTACGTTTAATGAAATACATACAGCTTTAATCAGTGACATTGACTGTGCTTAAACACGTTATGGAGCAAAATAAAAACATACCATACTCACGGACCGGTGATAAGGAAGAAGATGAGGTTAGTTTGTACTTCGTTACGAATTGGCAAGTAGTGAGGTTAAGAAAACTGTCAAAGTGACAATAACGAACCGTATACACTGTCACTATTGCATGAACGTACGTTTTAAAAGTTTAAAGCGTGTACGCCTGTTTATAGATATTATTGGAACCGTTTAGTTACATTCTACAAGTTCCCGGAAAACAGATCAGGGCCAAGTTAGCACACGCTTTCAATTACTGGTTAAGAATACCACAACGTGAACTCCGAGCTGTTGGAGATATTATACAGCTGCTTCACACTTCCAGTCTCTTGTGAGTTTACAGATCATCTGTTTTTTTTTTTTATTTACTTTTTATCAACTACAGTACCAAACATCTTTCTTCCATGAATGATCTTTTTGAATGTCCTTATATTTACAGAATTGATGATATTCAAGATAATTCAGTTTTGAGAAGAGGCATTCCAGTAGCTCATAACATTTATGGTACAGCAAGTACAATAAATGCTGCCAATTATGTTTTATTTATTGCTTTGGAAAGAGTACTTGCTTTAAATCATCCAGAGGTGAAAATAATGTTATGTACAATTACTTTTGGTAAAGATTAATTTTAATATTGTTAAAATCAATGTTAGGGTACACAAGTATACGTAGAGCAATTATTAGAACTTCATAGAGGTCAGGGTATGGAAATTTATTGGAGAGATAATTATATTTGTCCATCCGAAACAGAATATAGACAGATGACAATTCGGAGTAAGTCAAGAAATTGGCCTTGATTGACCTTCCAGTGATTTTATGTTTCAGTGATACATCATCTTTCAATTTTTTTCTTACAGAAACAGGTGGATTGTTTAATTTGGCTGTAAGATTGATGCAATTGTTTTCTGAATGTAAAGAAGACTTTACACCCTTAGCTGGGATCTTAGGATTGTATTTTCAGATTCGTGATGATTACTGCAATTTATATTTACAAGAGGTAAATTTAGAAGTTTAATAAATATATCAGCATAATGGTATGTATTAATAATTCTTATAGTATGCTGAAAACAAAAGCTACTGTGAGGATCTTTCTGAAGGAAAATTCAGTTTTCCCATTATACATGCAATACAAAGTCACGCAGAAGACAGACAAATAATGAGTATCCTCTATTCAAATGTGAATGATCTTATTTAGAAAGCTTTCTTATTTTGAACATTATTATTCCTTAATTATCATTAATAAAGATATTCTCAGACAACGAACTAAGGATATCGAGGTAAAACGGTATTGCGTTAATTTATTAGAAAAGTTTGGCTCTTTTGCTTACACAAGAACCGTACTGGAAGAATTGGATAAAAAAGCAAGAGATGAAGTTGAACGTTTAGGTGGAAATCCTTTATTACTTCGAGTTTTAGATGAACTAATGAATTGGAAGCATCAGGATGCTCAGCAACAAAGCAGAAAAGGTGCAGTTTAATTTCATTATATTTTTCGGAAATTAATCTATATTCGTATCTAACTTATGTGTATTCCATATCTTTATTACTAAATACACTTGGAGATTAAACATTTATTTTTTATCATATAATGTTTATAAACGGAATAAAATTATAGAGGTGCTTCTGATTCCTTTTATTTAACAGGTAATACAAATTATGGGCAATGAAAGTTAAAACATACAAAAAAATATCAACATTTTTTCCTATGTAAGTGATTTCAACTGGTCATTGTACTGGAAGTTCAAATGCTAGTTACCATATAAAGTATACTACATTAAAACATTAACTTAACAGTCTGTTAGATCTTTAATGCAAAATACAATAAGGGAAACACTTCTTAGTTGTATAAATGACTTATTATTAGTATAAACTTGTTAACGTTTTTTAATATGTAAATACTTTTAACTATATCAACAAATGTCCATTCTTTAAATTAATTTCGTATATACTAGCTCAGTTTTTCAAAAATAGTACAAATAGAGGCTATGCAAAGCTTCAAAGGATTTTCAGTTGCTTTTTTATATGTAATATTTTATATTAAATAATCTTAGTGAACCTGATTGCATAATATTGATAGAACGTTTATCCCGTTAATTATTAGAATACCTTAAAAACTTAAACATGCATTTGTAGTGCACAGCTATAAGAATGGGCAAATTAATTTAACCTTTTATGTAATTACAAATATATAAACAGAATAGTTGGCTTTGGCTATATCGTACTTTCAGTACATTTAGTATAAGATAATAATAAAACACGAAATTTTCGTTTGGTTCAAAATTAGATACATTTTTCGTTTGGTTCGAAATTTTACTACCGATCTGTACATAGTGCGACCATATAATGTACGAATTGATAATGTGATACAACGTGTATTGTTACATATAAAATCATTTGTAATTAATAAATATATATATATCTTAATAATATAAATCTAAACAACGAATTTATAATTTATTTATTTCATCACATTCTCATCCACATATTCCTTTATACACGATCTCAAGTAGAAGTCACAATTATACAAATTATAATAAATTTTAATTTTTTCTAACATTTAATTTACCCAATTATGCAGTCGTATAGTTATTCAAAAATTAGTCATGGATTATTGATTTCTATTAATTATCACCTTTATATTTCTATTTATACTAAAACGATTCCAATTTCTACATTAAATTATTATTTTAAATAGCGTTTGATATCAGAGTACAAACTTTTCAAATGACTGCCCGTTTAAGAAGATACCTGAAGTATCCAACACAGTTTAATTTCAGTAATATTAATTAAGAACTAGGGTTTCCCTGTGTAGCATAATATAACGCAATTATTTTGGGTAATTCTAAAGGAGGCTTGGTAGCTAAAAATATTAAAATTAAAAACAATCATATTTCTCTCTGTATTTTAGTTCCAATATCTGATAAAAGGTTCTTGAATAACTATGCGCTGCGATAAATATAGTTTGCGATAAGCACGTATTAATTTTTAATGTAAAAACGTGTTCTTTATCTTTTCGCTTCCATTCAGTCAAGCAAAAATATAAGCAGTCAGTACTCCACTTATAGAACAGTTAATAATTGTAACAATGATTTGCACTAGCAAGGTATAAGAAACGATTGCCGCATTTTATGTTAAAAATTGCAAAGCTGTTTAAATACAAACACCTATTTTAAGCTCTACAAGCTATCATCGTTTCTAGAAATACGTTTTTGGTAAATTAGCACTACAGGGTGTTCAATAAGTGGTGATGCAACCGCAAAGATCCTAAATGAAAAAATAAGTTGAAAATGTAGAATAATCTTTTTTTCCTGCATTTTACTGATTGTAAATTACCGTTGTGATTTAATTCAATTTTTCTTAAACAATTTTCAACTTAATTTTTTTTCATGTAATACCACCCTCTTTACGGTTGTAACACTTACATTAGTTACTGGACACCCTGTATATGAAAAACTAAACGTATCATTCAGTATATCACATACTCCATCGATCACTTAATATTATTCATCGTAAATCTGAGATTATCTCTTTATAATATTAGACTTTGTACGATAATAACCGAGTCAGATTGATTTAAATAAAGATACAAATTAACGGAGAAGAAAAACGATAGGTATATCAAAGTATTAGAAGTTATAATTAAAAAGTTGAGATCACATGAATGACTAGGGCATTGAAGTTAAGTACAAAAGCTGAACTTCTTCGAACAAGATTAAATTTTTACTTCAAGTAAAATAAAACAAAAAAAGTAAAATCAATTACGTTCTTGAAAAATTTAACCCCTTTAGAGGTACAAAAACGAACAAATTAATAAATATAATCATTTTTAAATTCTTTCACTTTCAATTCACCAATTACGATTTTCTCAAATTTACGTCATAATTTACTATCCTTGCACCAAAGGTCCTTATTACATTATCCTCTAATATTTGTTCCTTTCACAGTCGTCGAATTACAATTTAATTACAGTCGTTCGTTTAAAAACAAGAAACACACCTAGTTTCGAAAGCTCGAACAGACCTCCCACCATCTAAAACGTCAGCTTTCCTTAAATCAACATTTACGTTTGCGCGTATACTTTGTCGAAAGGAACTCTAAACGATCTAAGGCCGATTCGCAGAAACATCTGCCCTATCTAGTCTACGCTAAAACGGTTGATTTATACAAGATACTCAAAACAGGCACGAGTATACGTCTTCTGAGGTGTTCGAGTGCACGCAAACTACCCTAAGAAATGGGATCGTCAATTTTTTTAAATTAACATCAGTAATAAATGAAATATAATTTCGAAAAACTGGTTGCCCCACAATTTCTCGCAGACATCTGAGTAATTTCTGTCTACGCGTTTTATGGGAATTCCCATAACTTCAACCTCTCCACACACATCTACCAAGCTTCCACCGAACGCGTTGGACTTACGACCACCCTGTATTTTCAGACGGACCATACTCAGCCTACGGCAATAATTCGACAACGTTAACCCTTTCGATACGGGCGGGTTCACCGCCGTGACATTACTCCAAGACACCGATCGTCAGAGAGTGTACCACGACGGAGAACCCAAGCTGCAAGTTGAATGTTTCCGAACAAAAAAATTTGTCTCCAAAGGGTATTCCAGAATGTTTATAACGTCTTAGCATGCGCTCTTTAATTTACAGTATGGGAGGAAATAACATTATGCAATATAATATAATATAGTGGTATCTTATGAAGGGCCACTACAATGGCCCATGGTACCTCAGTGGCATCTTATGGACGGCCACTACAGTGGCCCGTGGTACCTCAGTGGCATCTTATGGAGGGCCACTAAGTGGTCCGTGGTACCTCAGTGGCCTCATATGGAAGGCCATTATAGTGGCCCGTGGTACCTCAGTGGCCCATGGTACCTCAGTGGCCCATGGCACCTCAGTGGCATCTTATGGAAGCCCACTATAGTGGTCCGTGGTACCTCAGTGGCATCTTATGGAAAGCCATTATAGTGGCTCGTGGTACCTCAGTGGCATCTTATGGAAGGCCACTATAGTGGCCCGTAATACCTTAGTGGGATCTTATGGAAAGCCACTATAGTGACCCGTAGTACCTCAGTGGCATCTTATGGAAAGCCATTATAGTGGCTCGTGGTACCTCAGTGGCATCTTATGGAAAGCCACTATAGTGGTCCGTGGTACCTCAGTGGCCTCATATGGAAGGCCGTTATAGTGATCCGTGGTACCTCAGTGGCATCTTATGGAAAGCCATTATAGTGGCTCGTGGTACCTCAGTGGCATCATGTGGAAGTCTACTATAGTGGCTCGTGGTACCTCAGTGGCATCATATGGAAGGCCACCATAGTGGCCCGTAGTAGCGAAAGGGTTAAATAGTGCACATGCATCGACTGGTAAAAAGACTCCAGCTACGCAAAACGAAAATGGTAATGCCTCGGTAAAAGTTCGATTTCACGCATACAGCACCCTCGGTTAGTTACGAGGGGGGAGAAGCACCATCAAGCAATTGTATGCGTCCAACAGTTCCTAACCCGAGCCTAACCCTACCACAAGACACCATCGATATTTATGTCGATCATTAACACTATTCCTACCACGACCGGTCAAATGACCGTTTCTAAAATTTCGATTAGAATTTCATATGTACAACATAATTGAACCGTCTTTAAACTTTAGACTTTTTCTTAAACATACCTATGATACATTTTTCAATATTCACTTCTTTTTTCATTGTTTATTTTTTGAGAAAAATTTGTAGTCTGTGTTACGTGGAAATGTCGCGATAGGATTATTAGGATTATACGTGAAGTGTCGGTAGGAATAGTGTTAATGGTCATGTTTCAGAATTCTTCATTATTCATAAACATCGTTTGATTTGTATTCTCTGCTTCCAACATCGAAAAAAACAGCCTCGGATGATCATTTTACTAAATTTTCCACCCATTCATTCGTTTCCCCCCGTTCTAAAAAAACTTTCGCCGTGCCCCATGCACAGAAGCCTCCTCCTCCTCCATGTTGGATTTTGGCACCGCTCGCGAAACACCGGTTTCTGTGTCCGGCACGAACGACTAAGATAACGTCGCTATCTGACACGTCCTTTGTTCCGGCTCACTGTCCTCGTCCGACTCGCTCGCCCACGAGGGCTGCCTCTCGTGTCATATTTCCCCGTCGCTGTCGCCCACTCGTCCCGTCGGCCCCGACACACCGTCGTCCAGCACCTCCGTCACCTTGCATCGTGGGGGCACAACTAGCTTTTAGAAACTGTCTTGCTGTTCCTTTGTTATCGGGGGAAACGGATCGCTATTCACTCGGGTAGGATGAACGACGGAACGAGGAACACTGGGGAACTTTCTTAACCCCTTGACGTACAGTCTGGGAGACGTCATCCATGTGCCATTTTAGGCTTTGACGTCTCAGAGACGTCAAGAATTGTCTACTTAGTCGAGAATGTTTTGGAAATGTTTCATACTTTTGCAAAACTATTAATTTATTATTTGATTTTACTTAATTTATTAACTTGAACAGTCTAGGAGACGTCATCCATGTGCCATTTTAGGCTTTGACGTCTCCGAGACGTCAAGAATTGTCTACTTAGTCGAGAATGTTTTGGAAATGTTTGATACTTTTGCAAAACTATTAATTTATTATTTTATTTTACTTAATTTATTAACTTGAACAGTTTGGGAGACGTCATCCATGTGCCATTTTAGGCTTTTACGTCTCAGAGACGTCAAGAATTGTCTACTTAGTCGAGAATGTTTTGGAAAAGTTCCATACTTTTGCAGAACTATTAATTTATTATTTTATGTTACTTAATTTATTAACTTGATTAAATGTTACAGAGCAATGTAGATTTCAAATTAAAATCTTCTGTTTTTAAGCTTGCACATAACTGTTCAGTTCAATCAAATTAAATAGTATTTTTCGAACGCATCAAATTCAGTTTTATTTGTATGTCAAGGGGTTAGCACTGAAGCTACCAAAATGGTAAAAATGGCTATGGAGTGTTTTACGAGTTTACTGTGGTACAGTTCCAGAAATTTATTATGCCAATGTTTAGCTGTGTGGTATCAATAGCATTCTCCATTTTGAGAATGCAAGACTGTTCCATTTTGGAAATTTAAAGAAAATATAAATAAAGATTTTTAATATTAAATTTCAAATTGGTCACTTTGACGAGCCATTTAATTGTTGGTAATTCCTAGTGTTAAGTAGGTAGGCAGTATAGGAGTGGTAAACTGGGGAGATAAATATTTTGGGAATTTTTCGATCACTATTCATCATTCTCATTAACTCTATGAAATCAAGAAATAAGTCTGCGATATTTAAGCCTGTACTACTGTATTTGAATCGTGTATCATGCTTGGATCAGGTTCAGATTGGGCTAGACTTGGATCAGGTTGGGTACCACTGTATATTTTAATCAGACTCGTGTTTGAAAAAGATGTCGATTTTCAACGCTTTAACATTGTCAACTACTTTAAAAAGAAAACTTCATCCATCGGAAAATCGCAATCTATTCTCTACGGTTTGATTTAACCGAGCTGCTGATCATGCAAAGAAACGTTGGCATCAAAGAAATGGAAACGGAGTCTCAGACGAGATACAATGTCAACATGCTGGTAGATCGATATCGAATAACGAGGGCAAATAAGGAAGAAAAAGGAGTTGGCGAGGAGAAGTCGTAGATATGAAAATTCTACCCCTGTCTAGGTCAACCATCCAACTCAAAATTCACAATAATATTTTTACTGTAAAGAATGACTACGGAGAAAAATTAATATATTACATACGAAATTTTCATCCCACTGTCTCAAGTAAAATATTGCAATAAAAATACAGATTTTGTTTTTCTTCTATCAAAGTACAGTCGGACGCATAAGTTATTCGTCCACCTATCGTGTGTGGGCTGTGCAATAATAAACAAAAATGTATACATGCAATTGCGAACACTGACTTTCAGAAATATTAACTTATTCTTTATTAATAAAAATTAACTTTTATATTTTTCATTCAAGTTTATGCACTTATGTATTTACTCTGATTTACTTAGACAGGGTGTTCGAACGAAGTTGGGAAAAAATTGAAGGGTTAATTCTATGCAACATTCTAAGACGAAAATCAAGAGTAACAATATTGCGTTTGACGCTTTGTTTATTAGTTATAAGCAATTTAAAAAACGGGCTGTTTAACGTGTTGCCCTTTTGCCTGCTCTCAGGCGTAAAGTAGCCCGCTTCTTTAATTGCTGATAACTAATAAACGAAGCGTCAAACGCAATTTTTTTACTCTTGATTTTCGTCTTAGAATGTTGCATAGAATCACCCCTTCAATTTTCTCCCACTTTTGTTCGAACACCCTGTATACTATACCGAATGCGATAAGTGGATAAATACTTATGTGGCTGACTATACAGCGACAATTATATCATTTTTTTTAAATTATGCAATATACCCTCACGTTTATGGACAAGCAAAATTCGTGGAAGAAGGAAAATGTTCGAAAGTATTTTCAATAACGGGATATAATATCAGCGACACGCCTGAGCTGTACCACTCTTTACGGTATGAAGGATGTCAGAAAGTTTGGACCCAGGGGGATGAGAAACGAATAAGTTCGAAAAATGGAACGAAGAAGAGGAGCGAATACATATGCAAATGCGTAGGGAGACTTTAGGGCTGCGAGAGGGGAAGCTATCGAAGAGAAATTCTTCAAAGTATCGGAACGCCACGAATGCAGGGGGTGGGGACAACGGGGAGGGGTAGGGAGCTTGAAGCAGAGGGTCTTGCAAAGATTTGTAAAGGACGTGCAGAGTGTTGCAGTATTTATTTAGTGCATCGTTTCGCTGTATTTTAACCTGTTGAGTGCATTTAAACAAGGTTTTGTTTAACACCTTACTTGAATTAATATTCACTGAACAGGTGAAAATATATGTGGACATATGTTTCTACAGGATGAGGAATCTGAGATTTCTCAATATATGGGAGTTAGTAATAAAAGACAAGATATTGTTATAAAATTAATTATTTTTCAACTGTTATGTTTAAAGCATCAGCTTTTTTTAAATGCAATAAAAAAAAAAACTGTGATCCTTTCATTATTTCATATACTATATTACTCACTAAAAACAGATATATTTTAATTTAGTACCTAAAACAAAAGATCTTACTAGATCCTATTAGTCTAGTATCATATTCACTCTAGTATTATTATTCTAGTATTTTATTTTAATATCATCTCATCACATAAATAACTGCATACTTTCTTCTGAAATATTTGAAGCATTTAAGCTTGGAACAGTAAAATTGAAGTCTACAAAGGGTTACACGCTTCTGAACTTCTTGAATAAATTCCCAAATAAATTTCACCGTTTAAAGAATTTACAAAAATGACTAAAATAACGAAAGGATCAACCGGCAGCTGTATAAATAATTCGAAACTACATTTTCCACCGTACCGTGTTGTAGCAGAATTTTTAACCGTGATCCTGTTACCGCCGAGGCGAGGTTTTACGTTTTTACGTGGCTGTTCACTTACCAGAACTTCTTCGAAGCGATCGTAATTCTCCGGCCTGGTGTTTAGAAGGCTCTCGCCAACCGAGTCCATGGCATTGCTCATCTGGCATGGACCACGACCTTCCAGAGCGCTCGACGTAATATGCAGCAAGGATAACACTGCCAAGAGTCCGGCTGCGGACATAAAAACAGAGGGAAAAATAACAGAGGAGGAGATATTTCTTTTCATATCGAGCCTGCTCTCGACGTTATTACTTAGAGTCGTCGAATCCTTGTCCACATCACTTTCTTAGTTTTCAACGAACGTTTAACCGTTACCACCATCAACTTAATAAGAACAGTTTAACAAATTATTTAATTGTTATAAAATTATAAAATAATTTCTTAATTTTTGATCATTCCACGTTCGAAGAGATCTTATTCGTCGGACGCAAACCAATTTTATTTACTGCTTTTTTAGAATAATTTATCATAGAGTCTTAGTATAGTCTATAATCTATGCAATTAATTATATTATGTCCAGGTTTATGTTCTTATAAACCCTTTTTTTGCAGAACTGAGAGGAAAATAGATTTAGATATATTTGCATCACTCTATCAATAATAGTTAGCAAAAATTGCTAAAATTTTCTCAAATTGACGGGTCCTGTAAATCTAGTGTTAGTCTTTCAGAGAAGTTTGAATTCGCACAGTCTTTTTAAAGAAAACATTCCTTGTTTCCACGATTACAATTAACCGCAGAGAAATCCATCAGGGGAAATTAGAAAGTAGAAGATTCAACCTTTAAAATGAGCTTAACACTAGAACTACCAGAGCAGTCAAAATGACCAATTGGTGATTATTCACAGCAACCTAATAAGTTCCCTATGCTATTCCCTATAGCTTCCAAAATTCACTATGACTTCCTGCAAAAGGTATAAATAAAGATTTGCTTTCTATGTATTCGGTATTTTTTCTTGTAACTTCCGATTTGATATCTTTTATGCAAATAAGTACACGTTAATTGTCACGTTAATTGTAACGTTAATCGTTAACAGTGTTAAAAATGATTGTGGTACGACTTCTTTTCAATCGAACTTACAACAATTCGAATGTCGACAAGGTTGCGACCTACTGTACGAATACAAGGGGGGGGGATAAGTGACTGTGTACGATACGGTGATAAGTTTGCCAAGTTACCAGCGACATAGGACAACCAAAGACTGTGCGGTTTCCATGCCAAAGTACAGGATAGCGGCAGATAAAACAATGCCCTCCGCCAGCCCCTCGTTATCGCCAGCACGGCCGACCAGCAGCAAGAACAAAGGGACTCGTCGTTCCTGAAAACAAAATATTATGTATACACAGAACGGTTTTATTGTTCTCGACGGCTTGCGCCCCGCGTGTCTTTTCGAATTAGATTTATGAATGCAATAAAGCGTGCGGTAATAAAGCGTTGTTAACGGGCACGGGAGAGTGTTATTGAGGGAACTATAATTCTCACGTGTGCCCGTCAGAAGTTTATGGGGTAGTAGTGGATAATTTGTGGCGTAATTGGACGCAGGATGGTCGTTCAAGTGATTTGAAACCGTCTCGATTTAACACGTTCGTCGCACATATTTGGGTGACGCTCTTTTTCTTAAAATTAAATAGGATTTTAAATCGGAATTTTAAAAGGAATTCAATGGTGTTGGAGATTGAAGACAGAAATACTACGAAGCAAAAATTAACCATAAACCAGGTTTCTCTTAACGTACTTTCTCAAGGGCTTGTTCGAAGAAGCTAAGCCACAGTTTGGCATTTTAGAAAGTTCGAAAACATCGGGAAACAGAACAAAAGGGACTGAAGGACCCGGACGGGGTTGTAAGAATTTCGACCACTGCGTTCTGCTAGTCCAGGGCTTCTGAAACTTTTGTCATTCACGACCCCATTTATGATTGCGAGTTTCTTGACGACCCCATACAAATATAAAAGAAAAATGAATTAATATTTTTTGATGATTTATTTATTAGGTAACAATATACATATACATATGAAAATATATAGTTTTAGAATTCGTTTTGAAACATACAAAAATCTAAAATTAAAAATTGCAGAATTTTGCTACGCGACCCCGTTTGGGGTCGCGACCCATAGTTTAAGAAGCCCTGTGCTAGTCTTGTGACAAAACTCGCTAGGTGCGGTCAAAATTGCCCTTCCTCGTGCTATATAAAAGTATTAATAAATTATCATAGTATTATTTCACGAATAAGAGTTTATTTCATTTAGCAATATAAGCATTGAAGTATAATATACATAAATATAAAATACATAAAATAAAAATAAAAAATTAAAATGTTTACTGTTTTTATACTTTTTTTACCCCAGTTTTCTATGCAATCGGATTTGGGCCCAGCAAGAAACTCAGTCGAAACACGCTGGGCGACGAATGTGTTAAACTTCATTTAGTATAATTAAGTCGTATACTAAAATTTGTTTACATGACTATTTCACTTCCGGCTCTGACTAATAAACAAACTAACTAAAGTCTGAAAATTTGTGAAACTATTGTTTGACGCCTCTCGAGCGCAAAGGGTTGATCGTTTTATGTGATTGTGTTCCCAAGCTTGTACATAAAATATATAATATTTGTTTCATATTTATTACCGGAGTTTGCCACTGCCCTTTTGCCTTAATATTCCATCAGATTCGCCAGGGACGTTTTTTTTCCGCCAGAGGCTATTCCAGCAAACAGCACCGTATAAGGTATTTCATTTTCCCGTCGGCCATAATAAGAAACGGCCGGTCGGGAAACGTTCGAACGACCACCATTCGTCGACGGGCACACTCGATATCGTCCACGAGGATATAAACCGCCGAAACGAGCGGTGTCGAGCCCCGGGATAGATCGTCGGAAGTTCATCCGCCAATAAAATCGTCCCAACCCCCCAGGAACAACCCTTCTTACGCCTGCAACCCTCCCCATACCCTTCGTTTAGGCCGCAATCGTCGAGCAGCTTCCGTCCACGAGAAGAGAAGTTCTTGCATATTTCCAACGCGTCCCTCGTCCCCCCTCACGGCGAACAGGAACCGGAAATTGGGACAAAGTTCGAGGAGCACCGATAATTACCGGTCCTCGGTTTTCAACGCGAGTTTTTCCACGGACAGTTTGTCCTCCCGCGCGTTTATTGGAATATTTCAAACGGTATCACAGAATCTGTGAGACCTGACTAAAACTGGTGACGTGTCGCGAGGAAATTCTCCGGACAATTAAAAAGGTTAAACTCGGGATACGTAAGAGTTATTTAACTAATTGTAACAATTAGATTCAACACGCATTTCAAGTAATTAATTAACCCTTTGCATTCGAAAGTTTAGTTGCTGTTAGTCATCTAATGATATTAACTTTAAGAATTTTCAAATTAATAATTTATTGAGATTTGTCTGTATCAAAGGTCATTTAGTTTAGTTAAGTGATACACTAAAATTTACATATATGACGTTTGTCCCCACGGCTTCGTCCACGTCCTCCTGCGCGTTTATTGGAATATCTCGAACGGTATCACAGAATCTGTGAGACCTGACTGAAACGGGTGACGTGTCGCGAGGAAATTCTCCGGACAATTAAAAAGGTTAAACTCGGGATATAATCGAAGAGTAACAATTAGATTTGAAACGAATTTCAACTAAATAATTAACCCTTTGCATTCGAAAGATTAGTTACTATAAGTCATCTAATGATATTAACTTTAAAAATTTTCAAATTAATAATTTATTGAGATTTGTCTGTATTAATCGACATTTAGTTTAGTTAAGTGATACACTAAAATTTACATATATGACGTTTGTCCCCACGGCTTCGTTCACGTCCTCTCACGCACGTTTATTGGAATATTTCAAACGGTATCACAGAATCTGTGAAACTTGGCTGAAGCGGGTGACGTGTCGCGAGGATATTCTCCGGACAATTAAAAAGGTTAAACTCGGGATACGTAAGAGTTATTTAACTAGTTGTAACAATTAGATTTAACACGAATTTCAACTAAATAATTAATCCTTTGCATTCGAAATATTAGTTACTGTTAGTCGTTTAATGATACCGATTTCAAAAATTTTCAAATTCATAATTTATTGAGATTCGCCTATTTTTAGCGGCATTTAGTTTAGTTAAGTGATACATTAAAATTTACGTATATGACTATTTAACCTCTGAGCTTGACTAATAAAAAAAATTTGCGAAACTATCATTCGGTGACCTGCGCAAAGGGTTAACACCTTAACTACTGATGACACCATGTAGCGAAAGATGTAAGTATACCTGACGCAGATCTGCACGAACAGAGTGATGGCCCAGGTAATCTCCAGGAAGAATATCAAGCCGGACGCTGCTCTGAAATAGAATCACACAAAAGTTACCATTTTAACAGTGAGACAAATATTTCGGTGTAAATGTTAACCCCTTGACAGACAACGAAGTTTGGAAGACGTTATTCATTTCATGTGCCATTGTAGACTTTGACGTCTGGAAGACTTGAAGAGACTTTACAGAACTACTAATTTATAATTTTGTAATGTTACTTAATCATTGTCCATTAAAATTATACATCAACCTGGTTAAATATTGTATAGCAATGCAAATTTCAAAATAAAATGTTCTGTTTTTAAGCTTACACATAACTCCTCACAGTTGAGCCAAATTAAATGGTACTTTTCGCACGCATCAGATTCCATTTTATTCGTATGTCAACGGGTTAACCGAGCCTAATCATCCGACTTAAATTTTCTCCTAATCATCCTCCACGTCTACCTTGTCCCGTTTACAATCCTACCAACTGTTTGCAACTCCGCGCAACAAACAACCCTCACAAACTGTCCACATTCGTTCGAACTTTTTTTCCACAGCCGCTCGATCTCTCTAATTAACAAACCAACACAAATTTCTCGTCGACTCGTTCAAACGGAACCCCTGGTTCTGATTGCAATTAAAAAAAAAAAAGAAAAAAAAAAAAAAAAACTTCGCTTGAAGCAAACTTTTGGTAATGGCCCCAAAATGGCCCCGATCCGGTTTCTCCGCGAACGACGACAGAAATACGCTCGTCAGGGACGGGAAACACGAAGAGGAACGTTACAACGGAATCGTTTAATCAGTCGAAGCGTGAAAAATCGTCGTTCGACAGATATTTCCACGCTGATTCCGCTTTATCGCCGCGCAGAATGTTATTTTACCCGGAAAATAAGTTTGACCCGCGAATTATTCTCGCTCCTCTGACTTCCCGCGTTCGCGATACAGAAATCTTTTGTGCCCTCGAATTCTATGAACACTATTCGATTAAATTTTATTATTTAAACGGAACCGTCGTCCGATAATAGTTTTCTGTTTTAACCCTTTGCACTCGAAAGGTGACTGTTAGTCGTCTAACAATACTAACTTCAAAAATTTTAAAATTCGAAATATTTACTATGATTTATTTATATTTGTTGGGTTTTTTAACGTTTAATAATAATAATAATAATAATAATAATAATAATAATAATTGTTGGTTATTTGGAGTTTTATTTTGTATTTTATTTATAGTGTATGGTATTGTAGTTTATTTTATTTTTATTTTCATTTTCATTTTGTTAGATTAAGTTATGTATAAGAAGATTGTAAAGGAGCGGAACGACCTTGTAATCCCGCAGGGAAAACAATAAAGTTACATACATACATACATACATACATAATAATAATAATAATAATACATTCTATAACTATTCTAAATACAATTTGATTAACTATTCTAAAATTCAATACGTCTGTTCGTATGCGCGGATCAGGGTGAACTGTGGTTGCCGAAACATGTGCGGTACAACCACGCTGTTCAATTGTTTTTTTTTTACATTTCCCCTTCTTTCAATCATACACACACACACGCTTACACTCAGTGTTCCATCTCTATCAATATTAAACTTCGTTTAGTTTAATTAAGTGATATACCAAAATTTACACGTATAACTATTTAGCCTCCGAGTCTAACTAATAAACAAACTAACTAAAATCTGAAAACTTGCAATACTATCGTTTGGTGACTAACGGTCACCTCTCAAGCGCGAAGGGTTAACCCTTTTGCACTCCTTTGTCGAATGTGACTCGCCACTTTGATTTTCCTTTATTCACAGAAATTGTCTTATCTTTTAAGTTAAAAAATTTGAAAAATTCAAGAATATAATTTACGATAAAGCTTGAGAGCTATGTTTAATATAATTAATAGAAAAATAATCGTTTAAAATGAGTACCAGTCGAAGAATTGTCCTTTCAAGTAAATTTCAAAGAAAACACCAAAAATACTAGGATGGTATTAAAAATAAAATTGAAAAATAATTCGGAGTGCAAAGGGTTAAAGAATTACGAGATTCTACAGTATTTTCTAAATTTATAAATTTCGTTGATTATTTATTAATATTTAACAATATTTATACTTCTTCTGGTGCCATTTTTCTGCCATTTTCATTCGCTAAATTTTCACCGAAATTTCCCTAGCAGCTTTTCGACAAACATTTTTAAGCACAATTAAACAAAATGATTCCACATAATTCTGTTCACTGAAAATGTTTCTTTTTTCCCGTGCTCAAAACCGGACGAAATCGATGAGAAAACTATTTCCGAGTCTCTTGCCTGATTTCACTCAACATTGGTCTGGCGTTATAGTAATTTCGCGGAAGGCAAGACGCGCTAATGTCACCGGCAGCACGCGCGGATGAAGCCCGCGAAACATGCACTCGACCGTCGGATATATGCATATTTGAACCGCGTTACCGAGTGGCTGATCACACAACGACCGAATCCACTGCGAACGCCATTCCACTGGCACCGTGGAACGAAAATGCTAATGCTATTCGAATGGGAATCCCGCCATCAAACGAACCGATATGTAATTCATTTGCAGCGTGATCTATAGCGTTTCATTTCTAGAAAAATATTTATTATTATTAATAATAATAAAAATTTCTATTCGAGGGGCTAGCGGGCCATTTTATGCATTAATGTTGAACAGAAATGTGAACGGTAAACAAAATAGAATTAAAAACGATAAGATGAGAGTTTTGCAAATTTTCAAACGTATAAAGAAAAACACAAAGACGCATAAAGATTTATTTATTTATTTAAATAATTTACGAGTAAGACCCATTAGTGTACATATGTAGAGTGTACTAATTCGAAACGGAGGACATTACACATAAAATAAGAATGAATAATAAATAATGAGAATAAAATAAATAAAGTGCAAAGATGCAAAATTAATAAAAAATTGGTCCTCGTAAAATTTCTGGAATTGAACAAAAATGATTCTAGGATACTTTTAATCTGCAAGGCGTGCCCCTCTTAGTCTACAACCCCCAGACTATCAATCATATTTCACAAAAAATCCACAAAGAAATATAAAGATGTAAAATTAATAAAAAATTGGTCCTCCTAAAATTCATGGAATAGAACAAAAATGATTCTGGGATACTTTTAATTTGCATGCTTGCCCCTCTTAATCTGCAACCCCCAGACCATCAATCATATTTCACAAAAAACCCACAAAGAAATATAAAGATGCAAAATTAATAAAAAAATGGTGCTCGCAAAGTTTCTGGTATTGAACAAACATGATCCTAGGATATTTTTAATCAGCACACGTGCCCCTCTTAGTCTACAACCCCCCATACCATCAATCATATTTCACAAAAAACCCACAAAAGAGTATAAAGGTGCAAAATTAATAAAAAATTGGTCCTCCTAAAATTTATGGAATAGAACAAAAATGATTCTGGGATACTTTTAATCGGCACGCGTGCCCCTCTTAATCTGCAACCCCCAGACTATCAATCATATTTCATAAAAAACCCACAAAGGAATATAAAGATGCAAAATTAATAAAAAAAATGGTCCTCCTAAAATTTATGGAATAGAAGAAAAATTATTCTGGGATACTTTTAATCGGCACGCGTGCCCCTCTTAATCTGCAACCCGCCCGGTCGATCATATTTCAC